>OY728123.1:595645914-596270914 GCA_963277665.1 Viscum album
CCTGAAATCCACCACCATGAAACCTATACTAATGGTATTAATGATGAAGGCACCCAGATATATGAAGAAACTAGATTTGAATACCCCTAACATTGACCGCAGACAAGTAAAGTGATGATTCTTCCACCACCATCACCACAAGATTAGAGGATAGAGTGGATATGAGAGAATAAAAAATAAAAGCATAATGGAAAATTAAAGATAAAAAAATGATTTTAGGTGGAAGTAGAGATAGAATAAGTCATCAAAAAATATTTGTGGATAGATCCACTACTAGATCTATTCATGAATATTAGAATCATGAATCCACCACCAAACCTCCTCTATTGAAGTTGAACGAAGGAAGAGGATGAGTGATTCCACTGAGGAACTCATAAAACCCCAGGAGAGGGGTTCACTTTTACTATATAGTGTGGAGATATCAAAGTGATAAACACATGAAAAACATGTGTATGGGTTACGCTCAACTCCCTATGGGGGACCCCGACCAAGCAAAAGTGTGTTGCACATTCCCTAGCTAGGCAACGACTTTGAATAGCCACATGCATAATATGTACATTGTCTAAGTCTGTAAGTACTCAAGCCTCTGCTAGTTACCATAGAGAGTGAGGGGTATAACCAGAATGTGCCACTTAAATAACACCCCATGGGGAAAAAATTTTCATGGGTAATGCTCAACTCCTATCTGGGGCCCCTATCCAATCCTAGAGTACGCTTCAAATTCCCTGTATAGGTAATGGATTTTAATCTCATTGTGAATAATACAAATAATGTCCAAGTCTAGAAGAATAAAGTATGCACCAGTTCCCATGGAGAGTGAGGGGTATAACTAGAAGGTGCCACTCGACTAATACCCCATGGGAAAAATGTGTGTATGGACTATGATCAACTCCCAATGAGGGGCCCCAACTAATCCCAAAGTGTGCAGCATGTTCTCGGACTTGGAAATGACTTTGAATTTAACTGTTCATAATAAACATAGTGTCAGAGTCTGGTGGGACTCAAACCTATGCCAGTTCCCATAGAGAGTGAGGGGTACAACCAGTGGGTACCCTCAACTGACACCCCATAGAAAAAACATGCATATGGGTCACACTCGACTCCTAGTGGGAGGACCCAACCAAGAACAAAGCATGCCACATATTCCCCAGCTAGGAAATGGATTTGAATCACCTTATGCATAATATGTATAGTGTCTGAGTCTGGAAGGACTTGAGCCTGTTCCAGTTCCCACAGAGGGAGAGGGGTACAACTAGTGGGTACCACTTGACTAACACTCCATAGGCATAAAAATGTATATTTGTTACACTCAAATCCTAGATAGGGGACCCGACCAATCCCAGAGCACACCACAAATTCCCTAGCTAGGCAATGACTTTGAATATTCATATTCATAATATTCACAATGTCTGAGTTTAGCGGGACTCAAGCTTACACCACTTCCCATAAAGGGTGAGGGGTATAACTAGTGGGTACCAATCTACTAACACCCCTTCTAAAAAACATGTGTATGGGTAACACTAAACTCCCAGGTGGGGGAACCGACAAAGCCCATAGTGTACCACATGATCCTCATCTAGGCAATGAATTTAAATCACCCTATGAATAATATTCACTGTGCCCGAGTTTGGTGGGACTCAAGATTACACTGGTTCCAATGGAGAGAAAGGGGTATAACCAATAGTTACCACTCGAATAACACACCATGGGAATAAACATATGATAGGTAAAAATTGACTCTCAGCGGCCCCACAAAACCAAGTCTAGAGTGTTCCACACGTTCCCCATCTAAACAAGTGGTTTTGAATTACCATGTTCATAATATGAACAACATCTAAGTCTGGAGGGACTCAAGCTTATGCCATTTACCATAGTTATCAAAATTTTACCAACTGGTGTACCACTCAACTAACTCCGTAGTGTAAAAACATATGTATGGGTTATGTTCAACTCCTATAGAGGGACCCTAACCAAGCCTAGAGTGCACCTCATGTTCCCTATCTAGGAAATGGATTTGAATGGACCTGTTCATAATATAAATAGTGTTTGAGTCTAGTGTAACTCTATCCTACATTGGTTCCCATGAATAATTAAGGGTACAACTAGTGGGTACCACTCAACTAACACACCATGGAAAAAATGTGTGATGGGTAACACTCAACTCCCAATAGGGGCCCCAACCAAGCCCAGAGTGTAGGAAATGTTTCCCAAATAATAAATTGGATTTGAATTACCCTGTTTATAATATGAACTATGTATAAGTTTGGCGATACTCGAGTCTATGCCAGTTCCCTCGGGTAGCGAAATGATACCAACCGATATACTACTCAACTAACACCCAAGTGGAAAAACATGTGTATGGGTAACACTTGACTCCTAATAGGGGGCCCCAACCAAGCCCAGAGTGTGCCGCACATTCCCCATCTAAGAACCGGTGTTGAATCACTATATTGTTTAGTCAATTTCTTCAAAATCAATTCACTATATTGTCTGTGGTTAAAATAGTTATGAAATTGTTCCATTATCTTTAGAATTTTAATAATATCATGACTATAATTTTACTAATTATATAAAATTTTAGAATTATCCATGCCTATTTTTAATATAAAAATGATTCACATCTCTTCTTATATGTGATAGTTCACATGTAAACATAAGTGACACTATTATTTTACAATGTATTGAAGGGTAATAAGGTAGATAATATCTTATGTTTCAAGAATCATATTTTTTTTCATAAATATAATATATATTCATTAATTCCATATTTATATGATAGTATTTGAACTTGTATTTTAATACTATAATATTTATATTTTGATAAATTATAATTACCTCACATTTATATAAATTAAAATTTTCTAAACATCTTGATTTTAATATATTTAATTTATATATGTTAAATGTTTTTAATAAATGTTTTTTCTACACATAATTATTTTTGTTTAAGTGTCATTGTTCTATATAATGTATTCATAATTTTACATCTGTTAATGATTGTAATATTTTAATATTATTTTTTGAATTTTTAATATTTTAATATTAATATTTTAATATTTAATTTTACATATAATATATATTGTTTTACATTTTTTAATATATTCAATTAAAATTTTAATGTTATAATTTTAAAATATATTTTATATCTTGTGTTTTTTTAAATTTGGTGTTTTAATATTCTTAATATATTTGATATTTTTTTAATAGTTATATATATATAATAGAATATATGTATATATATAATTTACATTATATATATACATTATATATAATATACATTATATATAATATACATTATATATAATATACATTATATATAATATACATTATATATAAATATATATAGTATCATATTATTCCCCCAAAATGCTCTAGATTCTTCATTTCACCACATTAGTAGCCTTGTCTGACCTTCTTCATCACATAACCCAATGTATATCCCTCTCCCATGTATCTCATCCTATATAATATCCCCATGCTTTGATCATGGCAGCTCACATGCACAACTTCATAGCAGCATCTTGAAACACCGATAATACCACCATTCTGTATGGTAGGGATTCACTAGTCTATGAACAATAATCGAACATATTTGACCAAGATATCAATTATGATTCCTTGTGATAAACCATCTATGAAACCGAAATTATATCTTGAAACCTTCTGCATCACACCCCAGTGTCTGGTAAAATTTCATTGTAGTTAAACATTGATGCTAGAACACCCAAAATTGAAATTTCATCCAAACAAGAAATAGTTTATCCATTAAAGAAACCACACCAACCTCTATTTCTCTATTTTGGTTTCATAGTAGAAATTTACACCAACAATATCTTCTTACCACATTAAATCACCATAGTTACTATGAGGTTTCTTTTTAAGTGACCACAAGTTATACTACCTACCATGAAGAGTATCTTAAACCTACCATGAGTTTGAGTTTGGATACCTATATCAAGTTATATCTACCTACTGTGAAGAGGTAATATACAACTTACTATGAAGAAAAATTCATGTTACCACAAATGAAGCTAAGTTTTCATGAAGTGAATTTACGTGACCACAAGTGATGAAACAACTTACCATGAAGCGAAAAAAATGAACCTAACTTTAGTTATATAAGTTATCATAAGATATAACATCATGTTATCATGAATTAATTTTAATGTTACCATGATTTATTTTACAAGTGAGGTATTTTTTTAATGTATAAATTCTTTTTTAATGTATGAATTATTTTTTCAATTCAGTGTTAGTATTATTATTAAGTGAAAATAATGTTGTATTTTTAAGTGAATGTGGGTATTCCAAGTTACCATGGTGAACGTACCGTGGGTACATTTTAAGTTTTCACATGACCTTTTTGTGTAAACGATGAATATATAGACCATACACCCTAATGTAATAATAAGTATATCAACTGCAAGGATTGTTCCTCACACAGTTAATTCTTTACATTGTTTATTTTTAAAAAATCTATATTTTATAGTATAAACTATTTTAGTGATATTTTAATAAATTCATTATCTATAAGTTTAATTAATTTATTTTAACTATTATATTGATTTTAAAATTAAATTTAAATTATAACATCTTTTTTGTAATCCAGTGAATAGAAAAATTTCAGGTAAATAAAAATTTTCATATTATGTTTTCATTGTTTTTGAATTATTGATTTAGTACAAGTATATTCATGTTATTTTTATCATTTAAATTATTTGAATAATTCTCATTTACTCTAATAATCATATTAGAACTAATTTTGATAATTTTAAAACAAGAATTAAAGAGAGTCAAAATTATCATTGAATACACATAAGGTATTTGAAGATAATGATGTGTTTCTATATTTTAAATAATTCAAACCATTTTATAGCGGTTATATGTTTAGGAAAATCCTATGTGAAGAGAAAAAAAGATGACCATTGATGATTAGTTGATAAATATATAATCAGTGATGCAGTATGAATAACTCTTGATGAATTTCTAAATACTTTAAAACAAGAATTATTATCTATAACTTGATGAATTTATTCTAAGAATAATGTTCCATTTCTACAATCATGAAGAATCTTCAATTGTTCAATTCATTACTACTCAAGTGATCAAAGATCATCAAGCTGAATCATCTTCAACATCTTCTAATCTCATTTAGTTTTAATTGTTTTTTGGTTTTCTTTGTATTACTTCACTTGAATATGTATGTAATCATTAGTATAGGTTTATGATTTTTCCAATCAAAAGCATGAAAATATAGTTTATTATACCACCCAAAAGGAAGTTCTTCGGTTGAAAATTCTAAATAAAATTCTACGTAAGGCTAGGTTAAGAATCTTATAAAAAATCAGGGTTGTACCTCTAGGTATTATAAAAGGAAGAGTATATAAATAGATTAGCAAGCCTTGAAAGTTATTTTCTCTTAGTGGGTATTAATCATCTCATAAGTAGAGAATATTGAAGAGTGTACTAGGACCTTGGTGATCCGAACAACTATTAAAATACTATTTTCACATTTTAATTTTCTCTACACTAAATCTTGAACACCAAATTTCACTATTGGTTATTCAATAACAAATATCTAATTGGTTATCTATTTTTTAAAAAATATTCATCCCCCCTATAGTCTATTTTTTTGATCAATCTCGATCAAAAAATTAGTATCAGAGGGTAATACATTCTTAAGGATTTTTTAGTTATGTCGTTTATTTTTAAAAATTATGCTAACCTAATTTTCCCAAAACAAATGTTATAAGGAATTAATAATAGTTCTTAAATATTGAATTTATAAATTCCAATGATAGAAAAATACCACAAAATATCCTATTTTTTGATGGAAGTGACTATGTATACTAGTAATATCGAATGGAAGAATACCTGAAATAGTTGAGTACGGATCATTTAAATATCATGGAGAAGCCATATGAGCTACCAAAAGCTAATCTAGAGACAATTATAGGTAATTTCATAGTAAAGTATGTTTTGAATTATAAAGTAAAAAATATTCCATAATGTGCTACAAGTAGAAGTGCGTATAGCCATATTTTATCCTGTAAGATATCCTATGATAATTGGAGAATTATACAAGTCACTCACTATGGGATAAAAAATCTTAAAAGAACCAAGATTAGAATGATATAAGTATTAAACAAATATTTCTAGATGGGAGAAGATGATTCTGTGAACCAGAAATTTCATTAGTTTACAAGTATTATAAATAGAATGAGTGAAATTGGTGAAGTACTAGAAAAAACTTCCTTAGTTGAAATAGTACCAAGAGTAAAAACAAAAATATGTCATTAAAAGAAAGTGTTGATTGATGAAAGTAATAATTTTAAAGAGTATACTATATATGAACTAATTGGTTCTTTGCTTCAGTATGAGTTTAAGTATAAAACAATTTCTAATGAGGATTATTAAAATAGTATAGGTATATATTTTAAGTATATTATTAATGAATAATCTAATAATTCTGGATCTAAGTTCTAGGAAAGTGAAAAAGAGATAACATACTTTAGTAATAAGTTTTTGAAGTTTAAGAAAAACAAATGTGGAAAGAGGTAGTTCAAAAGGAATTTCAAAAAGGAGAACAAGAAAGTTAATTCTTATAATAATAATGATGTTTTAGAATTAACATGTTATGAGTGTAGGAAGAAAGGTCACATAAGGTTATATTTTCCCAAACTCAAATTTCCAAAGAAAGACAAATAAAAAAGGAGGAAGGAAAATCAATCTTTTTTGGAGGATGGGATTGTTCAGATAGTTTAGACTTATGCAGTAACTTTAGAAGTGAACAGGAGATAGGGAAACTTGATTTCATAGATATAAATTGTGAGGTAAAAAATTCATTTTTTACTCAATTAATTAATCCTTATAATTTTGATCATAATGAAATTTATGAACATGAAAAATAAATTGATTCTGATTCTTGTTCTAATTTTGATTTTATTAATTCTAAATTGAAATAATTTCTTTAAGATAATGTGGAATTAATAAATAATGGTGTGAGTATTATTGAAAAATACACTGATATAAAAATTAAAAATAATAATATGGTTATGGAAAATGAGAAACTGAAAATTTAATATGATAATATGAATATCTGTGTTTTCTATAATAATTAATTTAAAATGAATTGTGATTCTAATATACTAAAACTAAAAGAAGGAAATAGTAGAATTAAAAACTTCTTAGAAGTTAATAATAAATACTTGGAAATAAGTTTTAATTCTATATTGGATCACTTGAATAATTTATAGAATGATTTTAAGAAACTTAAGTAAGAAAATAAGAAACTGAGAAATATAGCTTCTGGGTTTTATGAAAAAGTTTATACTGATTTAGAAGGTAATCAAAAAGAAAACATGGATTGGAAAATATAAATTTATAATCTTAAAGAATACTTATCTAACTTTGTTCAAGGAAAAGAAAAATATGATAAAATTATGTCTATGATGAAACCATACTATAATAAGGATGGTTTTGGTTATAAATATTTATCACCAAGGATAAATAATACTAATTTTATTAAACTCTCAAAAGGGAGTATTTAAAGTGTAACATTTTTAAAATATAGAATTAAATGATATTATTCCATTGAATTCTCTCTTATATTTACAAAATAATTTGGGAATACAAAAAATATTATTTCTAAGAATTTATTTTCTAAATAGACCATAAATAGATGCATTAACTCTATTTGGATTCTAAATTTTTTAGCCATGAATATTATTGAACCCAATTTAACATGAGTACCAAACCATTATACTTGATATATATTAAAAAATAAGCCTTATAAACCACAATGATTCATGGTATTTAGATAGTGGGTGTTTTAAGAACATATATGTGATATTTCTAAATTTATATTTTTAATTTATGTGAAGAAGGCCTAGTCAAATTTAGAGACAAATGTAAAGGTGTGATTAAAGGTATTGGAGGATATAGTTTTTATAAAACTATTATTATTTCAAAAAGTATTATTTTTTAGATGGTTTGAAAAATAATTTATTCAGTATATCACAACTTTGTGATACTGGATTAAATACAATTTTTTAAAATGATAAATGTACATTTTTGAAAAATAAATATGTTTTATTTTCTACAAATAGAAAAGATAGCATTTACACTATTTATTTTTCTATTATAACCAAACAAAAGGTTAATTTTTTGAATATTGTAGAATAAGATTATATTTTTTGGCATAGGAGTCTTGGAAATTCAAACTTCATAATAATACACAAATTGTCAATTTATGAAAAGGTTCTACAATTTCCAAAGTTACATACAATTAATTACTTTATGTGTGATTCCTGTTTGAATGGTAAGAATCATAAAGAAATATTTAAATATATAAATGATGTTAGTACTTCTAGATATCTTGAATTAATACATATTGACTTAATTTTCCCTATACGTCCTACTATCTTAGGTGGAAATAAATATGTTTTTTTAAAAGGTGGAATCTTGGTCAAAGACCAAGAAACAATTTATTAACAAACAAAGAAACTATTAAAAAAGTCTGAAAGATGGGATTTTATTACAATATTTTTCATAGAGGGGGAGTAACTCAACTGGTAATTCCTCCATCCAAGAGAGGTCTTGGTTGATAGCCTTATTGGTGAGTCCATCTGTAACTGAGTTCGCTTCACAAAAGGCATGTGTGGCAATATAATTGATCCCCTGGAGAGAATTGAGGCAGCTCATCCTTCGGGTGGTAAGCAGCCAAGAAATATGCAACGTACCATTCCAAATAGCTTGAATTATGGTAGTAGAGTCACTTTCGATCCAAATGTTGTTCCATCCCTTTTTTCTAACAAAATCAATCACATGGATCACAACCAACATTTCTGCCTCTAATGAGGTGGCCAAACTGCAATTGGCGAAGAAGCAATCAAGAATTTGGCCTTAAAAATCTCTGAAAATTGCACTGCACCCAGCAGGACATGGGTTGCCTTTAGAAGAAACATCCACCAGAAATAAATATGTATTGACAATAGTATATGATTATAGTCTATTCATCTAGATTTATTTATTATTATAAAAATGAAACTTTAAATATTTTTTTTTGATTTCTGTAAACTTATTCAAAACATCAAAAATATATCAATTGTATCTATTATAAGTGATAGAGGTGGTGAATTTTTAAATTTATAATTTTATAAATCTTGTAAAGATAATGGATATAATCATTACTTTTCTTCCCCTAAGTCACCACAACAAAATGGTGTGGTTAAAAGAAAGAATAGGTCAATTCATGAAATGGATAGATCAAGGCTTATGGAATTTTCAGTGACTAAATATTTTTGGTCCAAAGATAGCAATACAAATTTTCATGTTTTAAATAGAGTTTCTATTATTCAATTTCTAAATAATACCCCTTACAAATTTCTTAAAGGGTTTAAATCCAAAATTATATATCTTAGGGTGTTTGGTTTCAAATTATTTATCTTAAATAAAAAAATATAATTTAGATAAATTCATTTCAAAAATTAATAAAAGAATATTATTAGGTTACTCTAATACTATTAAGGAATATAGAGTTTTGAATAATATAAAATTAGTTGTTTAAGAGTCCATTCACATTAAGTTTAATTAAAATATTAATAACAAGAATAATTATGATTCAAATAAAGATGAACATGAATTTAGGGAATTTAATCTTAATGAAGATAATGACCGAGAAAATGAAAATGAATCATTTTAGGGGGTACATATCTTCTTAAATTTATCCTAAAGAATAAAAATCACATAAAGACCATCCTATTGAAAAAGAAATTAGAAATATTGAATATGGTATACAAGCCATAAAATATGTTTAAAATTACTATTATAATTTTGTATTTGATAATTATTTTTTTCTACTTACAACAACCCAATACTTTACAATATATTCCTTTCAAAATAAATTTAATTTTTTTGATAGCTTACAATGCATGGAACACCAAGTTGAAACGAAACACGGTTTAGTCATGCTTTGCACAATTAATATAAAATTAAATTTTAACAATTTTAGAAAATTTATTTTATAAAATAAACTTCATTTTTTTAAATTGTAATATCAAAATTATCTTAGGGTTATTTTTTATTTTTCTAAAAAGTTTCATTTTTTGATTAATAGTGAAAATACTGAATTTTAAACTACCTTTTAGTTTAAATAATTTATAATGTTACATTATATTTTGAATTATTTTTCAAGTAAAATTAGTTCAATTTTACATACATTAATCCAATTCAGGTCAATAGAATAAATTTCATATAGTATTTATATATACAAACTTTGTAATCTTTTGAACATTTTCACTTTAAAAACCCACTCTCTCGTCATGTTTGAGAGATTAATTTTAAATTGAGTTCGGCGACTTATATGAGATGAATTCTAACAAATGGATTTAATAATTGGAAAAAAATAATTTAGGTTATATAATATGGTAAACTTATTTTTTGACCATAATGATTAGTGAAAATAGTTAAAATTAATTACAGTGATTAAGGTAAAAACGAGTTTACTTAGAGGTTAAACTGAGAATATAAGGTGTATTGATAAACCAAAACTTTCCCAAAACACATTTTATAGACATATTTAGATCATATGATTTATATAATATATAATAGACCATTATTGTGTCCCAGAAACATGAAAAAAACATGGGTGGAATTCACTATTTCAAAATATTACAAGTGTGCCACTCACCCCACTTATTAAAGGAATCCCACTCTCCTCTCCACTTCACACCTTAAAACCACATTATTTCCTCAAATAACTTTCCAAATAAATTAAAAAAAATCCCCAAACTAATCTCATAAGCCTTATATTGAGATGAAATTCATCCTAAGAAGGATTTAGTGAAAACCTAAGGAGGATACCCGAAGAAAAGGTAATATTCTTTAACAAACATCTTTATTTTACTTATTTATCCACATCCTTAATTTTTTATTAAAGCATTATCATATAATAAAATTATTTTCTTTCATATATTGGTATTTTTTTATAATGATTTAAAGACCTAAAACCATATCTACTTACATTAAATTTGTTATGAAATCATCGTTTGTGTGTACAGAGGACTACCACCTCGTTAACTGATATCGTTCATTTTTTCATTTCCACCCCTCAAGGTTGGATATGATGATCAATATAAAGAATATATATAATATTTATAAAATATTTATACCTCTATAGTAATTATATCTTATATATATTTTTTACCTTCCATTCTGTAATAAATACGATAACATCACTCGTGTGTACGACGGACTACCGCCATGTGAAGTGATGTGATTCATCTTTCAAGAACTCTTCACATGGAAGGTGATAAAGATAAATTTAATAAATATATATTATATAAATTAAATAATTATCATATTCATGAAATATTTATTATTCTATAAATATAATATATAATATTTTATTTCTTTCCTTTTTACCAATGTAAAGATGATAACATCGTTCGTGTACTTGTGGATTACCGCCTTCATAAAGTGATGTGACTCTATTTTCATTATCACACAACATGGATGAAATATATAAGTATATAATATGGTATTAATTATATTTTTATCATTATGTAAAGTTAAAATATTACTTACCTCTTTTCTATAATGATCAGTGAAACAATAGAAATGTTACTCTTCCGTACGTACGACCTACCGTCTCCATGATAAAAACATACTTAATTTTTCATAACTATAATTAATTATTGGTTTTAAAAGTATAATTAATGAATAAATATGATAATTATGTCATTATTATTATTTTAGATATGATGAAACTCTATAACATGTGAAGAACCAAATCTTTAATGAAAAAACACGCATAAGAAAACAATGAAATTGTCATCTGAGACAATGAAAATAAAGAATGATTATTAATGAGAATATGAGAATATGCTATAAAAGAATAATATATGATATTAAAAATATTATTATGGTTCTAGTTTAAGTTAATTAAAATTTTAAAACCACTATAAAATATGTTAAATCATGTTTAACCAAAAGGAAGTGTGAGGTAAGGGATTTAGTATCAATTTACATTTTATTGAAACTTATTTGTTATTATATACCAAATAAATTTAATGTGGTGTATATTCTTTCCATTTGGAATATAATATCATTAATAATTCATTATTAATGGTATTTTATGTTTCAATTTGAATTATTTCATCCAAGGGGATTTGAATTCAAAATTACCAAATGGTAAGAGTTATTGTGCAATCTCACTTCATTTTGTGATTGTTAACTTTCTATTGAAATAATAATTTTACTGTAATAATTTTTAATTGTAAATTAAATTTATATAAAATATCCATATTATTATGTGATGGATATGATTCTTTCCTATACTTTGGAAGCTATTTGATTAACTGGGGAAATATTTATAAATCTTCATCATTTAATCACTATAGATATTTGATAAGGAATATTTTTTATGATTTAAATTGATTATTACATATATGATTAATTATTTGGAAATGAAATAATTTGGTTGGGGACCATTTAATGTATTCCCCTTGATGAATTAGTAGTCTCATGAGATGAATCAGTTGGCCAAATCAGATATGTTTTTACCCAATATGTTTTAAACTTTCTTAAGGATAGATCTTAAAGGTAAAGGTATGTTCCTGGTAAACATGAAGTCAAATAATTAAGAATTTCCTTAATACATTATTTAGTTATTACTATCTAATAAATTTACACTATAACATTCTCTCTGGATTCATTTCATTATTAGTTATTGATTAAATGGTATGTGTTTTCAGTTATTTACCTTGCCTATTGATTATGCCTTATCTATTAATGAAGTAAAGTTATTTAAATTGAATGTGTGTTCATTTATTTATTTTTACATATTGATTATTATTATTGATTCATGATATATTTCTCTGTACTTAAACTTTAATGAGCATTTTAGCTCATCATTATTTTGTTTCCATTCCCTAGGATATGAAAATGAATTCTTGGAATGAGTTTCAAGGATGAAAAGCTTTTAATTTGTTATGATTTATTTTCTTTTCCTAATTTAAAATGAGTTTAATGTGTATATATATTTTTCCAAAACTACTAAAATGATTATTACTTTAGGATTCAAACCATTTTATATATGCCAATTTAATAAAGTAAGGCACCGACTCCGGGCTTCTGGGGTTAGGGTCTTTACATTGATAACATTGATAATGATTTTATTAATTAAAATTATATTTATATTCATGATGAATTAAATAAATTTGAAATAGATAAAGTTTAGAATTTTGTTTTACTACTAAAAGTTAAAAAAATAATAGGAACTAAGTAGATTTTTTGTAATAATCTTGATGAAGTTGGAAACATAGTTAAAAATAAAGAAAGATTAGTTGAACATGGTCATTCTTAGAAAAAGGGAATTGAATTTGAAGATTATTATTATCCTAATGTTATATTAAAAGGAATTATAATTTTATTATCATTTTATTATTTTAAAAATATCAAATTATTTCAAATGGATGTAAAAATTTCATTTTTAATGGAATAATTTCTGAAGATTTTTTTTGTTGAACAAACCTATGGATTTGAAAATGAAAATTTTCAAAATCATGTTTTAAAAATTTATAATAGATTATATGATCTTAAACAATATTCCAATGCTTGGTATTAGAGACTACCTCATTTTTTATTGAAAAATTATTTTGTTGAATAAAAGGTTGAACCTACCTTGTTTATAAGAAAAACTTCAAATAATATTTTGACTGAAAATTGTTTTCTACTGATTTAATATTTGGTTCAAAAAAATAATTTAACATGTAATGATTTTTCTAAACTAATGACTAGTGAGTTTGATATGAGTTTAATGGGTGAATTAATTTTTTATTGGTTTAATAATTAATCAAAGGATAGATGGTATTTTCTTAAATCAATATAAATAAATAAAATAATTTGTTAATTTTTTTGACCTTGATTTATCTAAGTGTATGAAAAATCATATAGTAAAAATTAAAAATTATATTTGGATAAATATATAAAGAGTGTTGATATTAATCTCTATAGAGGAATGATATTTTAATTACTGTATTTGACTACATCTAAAATATAAATAATGTTTTTAGTCTATTTATTTTCAATATTTCTATAGAATCCTATTGAAAGACATCTTAAATAAGTTAAGAGAGTTATTAGATATATTAGAGGAAATATTGGTACTATATTATTTTATATCAAATATAATTGTTTTGATTTATTATTTTATAAAAAATATGACTTTTGAGGTTGTAGGATTAACCTGAAAATAACAATAGGTATGTGTCATTTTCTAGACAAAAATATGATGTCATAGAGTTATAAGAAAAAACTATCGGTTTCATTATCTACAGCTGAGGCTGAATATGTTTCTACTACTAGTTAATATTCTTAAAATATATATATTAAACAAACATTATGTTATTTTAATATTAGTTTTGATAAAATTCCATTTTTTTGGATAATTCTACTGCAATTTCAATTTCTAGAAACCCTATAAAAAATATAGAACAAAAAGTCTAGATGTTAAATTTAATTTCCTAAGAGATCATATGAATAAATGGGATATAATTTTAGAATTTTTTCTCATTGAAAAGAACTGGCTGACATATTCCCTAAACCATTATTTTCTATTAAATTTTAAAAAATTAAGTTTGAAGTTGGAATGTTAGAAGCATGATATTTTTTTATTATAATTATAGCTCATTAAAATGCTTACATGTGTAATATTATTAAATGTTTTTTAAAATGTTATACTTTTCAAAGACTGGGTATTTTCTACTATTTAAGAGGGAGAATGTTTTTAAGATTTATTTTTTTTCTCTTTGATAAATTTCAAAAAGAGATAGAATGTTTTTAAAAATTTAAATAAATGTTTGATTTTGTAATTTATAAAAAGGGAAATATTGTCACTGTTTCTACTTGTATATTAATACTATAATATTTATATTTTGATAAATTATAATTACCTCACATTTATTTGAATTTAAATTTTCGAAAAAACTAAATTTTATTATTTTTAATTGATTTATGTTAATTTTTTTAAAAATGTTTCCCCACACATTATTATTTTTGTTTAAGTGTCATTATTCTATATAATGTATTCATAATTTTACATGTGTTAATGATTTTAATATTGTAATAATACTTTTTTTGACTTTTAATATTTTAATATTACTTTTTGAATATTTACGTTTATATATAATATATATTTTTTTACATTTTTTAATATTTTTAATTAAATTTATAGTGTTATAATTTTAAAATATATTTTATATCTTGTGTTATTTTTAATTTTTGTGTTTTAATATTCTTAATATGTTTGAGAATTTTTGAATAGTTATATATATAAATCCTATCATATATATATATAAATATATATAGTATCATATTCTTCCTCTGCAATGCTCTAGCTTCTTCATTCGACCACGACAACAACCTTTTACCACTGTCTTCATCACAACGCCTAGTGCATCTTCATATCTCATATAGTTTATCCTCTATCACAAATCTTTGCTTCGATTGTGGAAGCTTGCATGTGTAGATTCATGGAATCATCTCGTATCACCAACAAAAAATTCATTCCACATGGTAACACCTCTCCAATATATGAACAACACTTGAACATCTTTGACCAGGTGCTTGATTGAGCTTCCTTGCGAGAAATAATCTAAAACACACAACTTCTCTCTTGAAACTTTCATTATCTCACACCAACACCTAGAAATATTTCTCTCTAGTTATACTTTGAGGCTAGTACACCCACAACTAGTAGTTAATCCATGACATCACCAATTCCATCATGAATGTAGCCACACTAGCCTCTCTTTATCTATTTTGGTTTCATATAAGAAACATGCACTGAAAGAAGACTCACAATACATGAACTCACCTTGAATATCCTCTTCTACTTACCATGAGTTTGAGTTTGGATACCCACCAAAAGTTATACCTACCTACCATGAAGAGGTGGTATGAAACCAACCATGAAGAAAAATTCAAGTAACCTTAAGTGTAGATTAGTTACCATGAAGTGAATTTAAGTGACTAAAAGTGGTGAAAAAACCTACTATGAAGCTGTAAGAATGACCCTACCACAAGTTATAGAAGTTATCACTAGATATAACTTCAAGTTACCATGAATTCAATTTAAAGAGTTCGTGAGGTATTTTACAAGTGAGGTATTTTTTTATCAAAAGAATTTTTTTTATGTATGAATTAATTTTTCATGTCATCATGAGTATTATTTTTAAGTGACCATGAAGTATTATTTTTAAGTGATATTGGGTATTCTAAGTTACCATAGTGAACCTACCATGAGTACATTTTAAGTGACCACAAAAACTTTTTGCTTACATGATCAATATACTAACCATGAACCATGATGGCATAATAAGCGTACCGACCACAAGGATTATTCTTCACACAATCAGTTCTCTACTTTGTTTATTTATTTTTATGAAAATATAAATATTACAATATACTATATTTTAGAATTATTTTTAAAACTTGATTAACTGTATGTTTATTTAATTTTTTTAATTATTATATTTATTTGAAAATTAAACTTAAATTATAAAGACTTGTTTATAATCTAGTGAATAAACAATTTCATGAAAATAATAATTTTCATATTATTTATTACAAAATATTTTTTTATTATTTCAAAATTATCAATTTACTAAAAGTATAAGTGATTTATTTTTATCATTATAATTATTTGAATAATTCTCATTTACTCTAATGATCATATTAGAATTTGTTTTGATAATTTTAACATAGGAATTAAAGCGAATCAAAATTATTATTGAATACGTGTGAGATATTAAAGATAATTATGTGTTTCCATATTTTAAATAATTTAAACCATTTTATGGTAATGATAAGTTTAGAAAACTCCCAAGAGAAGAGAAATGAATGTAACCATTGATTATTATTCGATAAATAGAGAACAAGGGATGTTTTGCAAAGAATTATTGATGATTTTTTGAATACATGATGATAAGAATAATTTTATTAATACTTGATGAAGTTACTATAGGACTAATATTAAATTACTAAGATCAAAAATAAACTTCAATTGTTTAATTCATTGTTGTTTAATTGATCAAAGATCATCATGCTATGTCATCTTTAATATATTCTGATCTCTACCAGTTTTATTTTTCTTGGTTTTCCTTGTATTACTTTTCTTTAATATTTTTGTAATATTTAGTATTGGTTTATGCTTTTACCAATACAAATAAGGCCATTCATGGTAATTCTACAACCCAAAATTAAGTCCATGGGTTCTGAATCCTGATGAAAATTCTGGGTAAGGCTAGGCTGCGACTCTTGAAAAATGTCAGGGTTGTGCCTTCAGGTATTGTAAACATCAGTGTCGATAAATAGGTTATCACACCTTTAAAATTGAGTTTATCCTAGTGGGTAAAAATATTATCACTAATTATATAATATTTAATAGTTTAATAGGATCTTGGTGATCCAAAACACTCGAAAAATATAGTGTTCATATTTTAATTTCCATTGCACTAAATCTTGAACACTGCATTATACTACTGATTATTCAATCATAAATATATGATTTATTATTTATTTTAATTTTTTTAAAAATAATATTCACCCCCATAAATTGTATTTATACATCAATATAGATCCATTAAAATAACCATTCAAGTAAATCAGTGATGAAAAATAAATCACACTACTACATGGAGATGGTAGGCCAAATGCACAAATAGGTGATGTTTTCATTTCCACAGGAGATAAAGGAGACATAAAATGGATATAACATTAACATAAAAACATATAATCATGGTTAATATAACTATGTAATTATGTTAATGTAGTAATTTAAGTCTTTTATGTGTTTTAATAATAAAGGAACTAGAAAAATCTCAGTAAGAACATATACCTCTTCTTTTAGTAACCTTCTTTGGATTACACCTTAAGCCTTATTGAATTTTTCTTTTGGTTAGATAAGGAAACCTAGAATGTGGGTAATAATGTTGGAAAGTTATTTGTGTAGGTATTGGTAAAAATAAGTGTCTAATGTAGTGTGAATAATAGAGGATAGGAGGTTCCCTTTTATAAGTGATGTGGATGGAAAACTTGTAAATACATGAAAATATATTATATAATATATGTATTTCTCAAGTCATGTGACTAAAAATTGTAATATATTCAAATATTATATGGTTAAGGGCAAAATAAAACCTACCAATGAGATTTAATCAAGTTTTTATGCTATCTTAAATCCTTTTCCCACCATTTGAACCCTTTAACTCATTTTACCCTTAACTAAAGTGACAAATATTTTTCATGGTTACTATTATTTATGGGAAGAAATTATGTTGAAATTATTACCTAATGTTAATTATAATTATTAATAATATGGAATAAATTTTTAATGATCCAATTTATATAATTGGTAATAATTAATTCTAATATATGTTCACAAAACACAATGAAAACCATTTTTAGAGAAATGGTTGTTTTATTCATAGAAATGATTTTATAGTAAAATAAAGTATAATATTGATTATAATGGAATTAATTGGATTATTTTAAATCAAATAAACTTATTTTTCTTTTAAAAAAAACCAAAAAACTAAAGGAAGCTTTTAAAAACTTAATTAAGAGAGATAAACTCAAAATAATTTTTATTTGAACAAAAAACCTTACTTTGAATTCTAAAATGTTAAAAATAGGTTTATAAGTTCAATATTATATTATTATATGAATCATATTAATTATTTAATATATATTTGTTCTGTAAAAAAGTTTTCATAAAATTTCATGTTATTTTTATATCATTATAATTTCATAAAATTGGTAGTTGTTTTAAAATCTGTATTTTTCATTATTCACCCAAAAATCGAATATTTCTGAAAAATATTAAAAATTCATCCTAAGATAATTTTTACATGGTGAATAAAAAATAAAATTCATTTCTTAAAATTAAATTTAGGAAATTTTGGAATTTATTTTTTAATAACATTCTTAAATAAAGCTAGGTGAATTATACTATTGGTTCTTTAGAAAGAAAAAATTACTTACTATAATTTAATATAGGGTGTTACATTCTTCCCTCAAGAAATTTGATCCCAAAATTTTTTACAATGTCACCTCATAAATATATATGGTTAGTAATTAATAAAAACTTCTTTAGGATCCGACATTTCCTATTCTATTTTATGATTTCTCTAAAGTGCCTTTACCAGTCGAGCCATCCGATTCTCCTAGCGTCAAGAATATGGATAGGCTCTTCACATTAAGATAAATCGGGTTTCAGTTCTGTTTTTTATAGGTGAGATTTTTTTTTGAGATTGAGATGTATTTAATCAATAAATAGATACGGGAAACATCATGAAATTTATATATGAAAGGTGTCATAGCCAAACAAAAATCCACAACTCCATTCTTTTCAGAATTTTAAAAGGCATGGTGTCCCTAATACTTAGTTTCCCTTTCTTTCTAACCCTTATAAGACCCTTCCACAAATAAAAATTTAAGAAAACTTTATCTCCTACTTATAATTATAAATCTTTCCTTTAGTAAATTTTTAACACTTTTACTTATATTGATATTCATTGATTTAATTATGAATAGTCTTTACTTTCAGCATTGTCTCCTCAACAAGTTTTGGTCCTAAAAGCTTCATTTCATCTACTTTATCTCAACAAGTTAGTGTATGAAATAATTTCCCATAAAAATATTCATATGGTTCCATTTAAATACTTTAAAGGAATATATTATTGTAATAAAATTATAGTAAAGGTAAATAATGATCCCATATACCTTTAAAGTCAAATGAGAATGACCACAACAATTATTATAATATTTGAATAGTCATTTTGGAATTTCCATCTATTCAAGGTTGATAATCACTGCTCAAATGAAGCTTTGTGTCAAGAAAATTATGAATACTCTTCTAGAATTTTTATGTAAACCATTGTTTATGATTAGGTACAATCGATATAGGTGCATCATGAAGTCTCAGAACTTCATTAATATATAGAATCATGAGGAATACAAGAGATAGATCTTACCTTATAGTGAGAAAATGTAAATATTTAGTATGGAGATCAATAATAAACTACATGATATCATTATTTCCTGGAGTTTTTGGAAATCTAGTGACAAAATATATAGTAATATCATCCCATTTCCACAAAATAATAGATATAGGTTGCATAAATCTATTAGGTTTTTGTCTCCAAACCTTACTTACTGAAAAACCAAACATATTTATACATTGTATGCAATTTTAAATTTCATATTATCCCACTAAAAATGTTCCTTGAAACCCCAATACATTTTGCTTCTACCAGGGTACATAGATAAATCTGAGCTATGAGATTCATCTAATAATTCTCTTTTTTATCTCAAGCATAAATATAACCATATCTTATTTCCAAATTTCAATAAACTATATTCATAGATGAAGTCTACCAACTTCCCCTCATTAAAAACTTTAATTTTATTTTGAATATTATTATCATCAAGTTGATAACTTTTTATTTTCTAAAATAAGGGAATATTGATAATTATTTGGAGTAGATGTGATTTTTCCCCTTATTTAATTATTACCATATCTAATTTTACTAAATATATGAATATATGATCCTTTTTCAATCCTCATTTCAGTCAAAACCCCATTATCTTTCCTACTTAATTCATCATATACCATATTTTAATTACCATTGTAGTAGTGTATTGAGTAATAGTAATGTTTGAGTAGTTATAACCATCATCATTGACTTATGTTGAGCACTTTACATGAGAAAATATATTTCAAACTTTTTGATTCATATATATTTCACATTTTTAACCATAAAGGTAATCCCTCCATATCTTCAATGCAAAGAATATGAATTCTAACTCAAGATAATGGTTTGGATAATACTACTAATGAATCTTTAACTTTAATGATGAATAATAATCAACTATATCTTTCTGTATAAGGATACATCCAAATCCCTTATTTAATGCATCACTATTTATCACAAATACATCCCTTACTAATGGAAAAATCAATATCAATGCATTAACCAAAATCCTATGTAAGTATTAATAAATTTATTTAAATTATTTTGACTGTATGAACATAACCCATTTACATCTCAACTTGGTTAAAGGGGTAGCTTATCAGGAAATATTTTGAACAAATCACCGATAGTAACATGATAATCCAAGGAAAATACATACCTTATTTATATTCATTGTTGTTATCCATCCTATCACTAACTTTTTCTATAGAGTATCAACTGATATTTCATCCTGAGAGACAATATATCCATATAAATAAACTTCTAAAATCCATAAGTTTTATTTTATTAATTTTCTATATAACTCATTTTATTTAAGATTATTAAAAATTATTTATAAATGAATCTTATTCTCATCATATATTTTAGTGTATATTAAGATATCATTAATAAATACCATAATGATATTATCAAGATAATCTATGAATACTATATTCATAAGATCCATAAAAATAGAGGGTTCATTAGATAATCCAAAGGTAATTTCATTAATTTCTCATTGTTCATAGCTTATGTGAAATGATGTCTTTGTAACATCTTTATTATTTACTTGTATTTAATGATACCCATAAAAAAGATCAATCTTTGAAAAATATTGAGATCCTTGAAGTTGATCAAAAAAGTCATAAATTCATGGAAGTGGATACTTTTAGTTTATAGTAATAAAATTGGTTTCCCTATAATTGATGCACAACCTCATATAACCATATTTCTTATTAACAAAAAGAATAGGGTCTCTCCATGGTGAAACACTAGTGCGTATAAATCCCTTATCCCACAACTCATACAATTGTTTCTTTAGTTCCATTAATTACACTATGGCCATCCTATAGAGAGTATTAGATTTAGGTTTTTAATTAGGGATGATATCAATAGAAAACTCAACTTCAGGCTCAGGTGGATGTCTAGGCAGCTCTTTAGAAAACACATCAATTTATTCCTACATAATAGGTATATACTCTACTATAAGGACACCTTTCTCATTCATATGTTTTGTTTGATCAAATTCTCAAATAATTTAATTAAGGAGAGCTCTTGAAGGTGGATACAGACATGATTCAGATGATATTGTATCCCCTATGAAGACAATGGGTTCCAAATTTCCATAATCATAATATCATTCTCTTTGATTTTTTTTCACATTATAATTTAAAAGACAATCCATACCAAGTGTTATATCAAATTAAACCATATGTATAATAATCAATTTTTCAAATAGGATATGTCTATGTATCATAATGGTAATTTTCTGACATATCCTTATTATAATAATATTTTCACTAGGTATCTTGATTGTGAACTCCATTATTAAGATTTTTGGGAAATATCTAATTTTCTTGAAAAACATAGAAGATATCAATGTTTGTGAATATATAAAATAAAATAAATCATTAAATAATTTTATGTTTCCATCAAAGTACCATCCATAATATCTTTAGGAACTTCATACTCAACTATAGTAATCTTATAATATTGGACTTATCCTATTGACCTCTTATATGGTAGGTTCCCTTGATACATGGGATATTGGTTTGAATAATACTATATATATTTATATCTAAATCACTGTATAAAAGTGGTTTCTTTATTTCCCTTGTATTCATGATCTATATGACCCCTTTCTCCACACTAACAAAATCATGTTCCCAATTAGTATCTTGTGTTTCTTTCAACAATTACCAAATGCTAGAAATAGAATACTTCCTTTCTTTTTCTTCAACTCATTTTTTTCTTAGTGCTTAGTCGACCTCTTATTTTATTGATTTCTCTTGAATATATATCATTTTGAGAAATTTTTCTCTATTTTTATGTCGACTAATAATATATCACGAAATAATGAAATTTTTTAACAAACCATCTCCCTTTAGAGACTCATCTTAATCCCATCAAAGAAACAATCAATCTTACAATCTAGATTACATATAAAGTCTGCAACCAACCTGACTAATCTTGTAAATTAAGCCTCATAATCAGAAACACTTTCCTTTTACCTATAATTTAATGTGAGAAACTTCTTCTCTATTTTGTCTCATTTCTATTGAGTAAAGTATTTCTTATGGAATATCACTTTAAAATTTCTCGATTCCATAATTTTTATTTCATCAATCTCTTTAGTGTTCTCAATCAATGACTATCATTAGTCAACATCTCCATCCAAAAAATACAGTTCCAAAATAAAAATTTCCCTTTCATTTATTCCCAAGTCCATGAATATATTTTTTAGGGACTTAATACATTTCTTATCCACTATTGGATAAGTAGTTACATTAAAATATGGTGTATTTTGGTGAATAAGTGGATCCAACATAGGTGCATCACACTTCAGAACAAATGGTTTTTGCGTATGGGAAAAGTTATTCATTATAAACCAAGTAAGATTCCCTAATATGGCCTTTATCTTCTCAATTCCAACACTATATATATATTTTTATCTCAATAAGACAATCCCTACACTAACTATGAGTGTTTATTGTCCACCTTTAGCTATGTACCATCTTTAAACAATAAAAAACAACGAATTTTCTCATAATCATCAGGAATATTGAACCATAATGTAAAAGAACCTATAATGGTAAAACATCCTAAATATCCTAATGGATTATCAAAATTATATTGTTAATCATTTTTATTTAAAATCTAGTTCCTAAGGTTTCTTCTAAAATTGCTCTAATATAAATTCTAAAAAGACCCCAACTCCAGTAATACAAAATCAAAGTTTACTTTACTACATTTGAATAATATAAAAGGTCTAGAAAAATGAAAAATTGATAAGTTTATTAGTTTTAGAAAACAAGATACATACATGATTCCCATATTACATTGGAAAAATAAAAAATAGTATAAGAAACATTCTTGAATCCTTGAAATAATTCGATGAATCTCTCTTCATATCATAGGTAAATGAAAACAAATAAAGGGTAATATTGAATTCCCGGTAAGGGTTATATACAATAGAATGTATCATGAGTAAATAAGGTATAATAAATATGGTAGAGTGGATAACCAAAACACATTCCATTCAATCAATAAATTGAGTTCAAAGTACATTCGGGACAAATATTTATATAGAAATCACACAAATAATGGAAACTTAATTATTTTTAATGGAAATTAATAAATCTAGACATTCATGATCAAAAAATAAAGGAATTGACTAAGATATAATGGATCTTACCATCAAGTAATTTTCTAATAAATTCTTAATAAATGGGTATGTGTAATCCAAATACCCATCGAATATAACATGCCTTATATTTTGTCTCATGATACATGTCAATTTATCAAGTGGATGTCTATAACCAAGCCCCACCCATCACATGTTCACCTTATAAAGTCCTCATATATTGAATTCTCAATATAATTTATTCTAAAAATTCTTTATAAATCAATATTTATTTATATTTAATCAAGAATATGGAATATTTACACAATCAATGAAATAACTTTCTCAATAAGATTTATTCAAATAGTACCATATACTGAAATTATATACAGTTTAAAAATCATCATAATAATATAAATAACATCTAATTCATCCAAAATTTATAATATATGTACATTATGGAGAAAAATAATTTCCAATGAACAATAGAGTGATATAGAACATGATAACAAAAAAGTGAACAATCTCAAAATAAGGTGTAGTCCATAAATTAGTAAAGAATGATAGAAGATCATATATTTATCATAAATGAATTTTTTTATTATAAAAACAAGCCTTTATAAAATAAAATCTATTAAAAACATTAAAAATAAATTTCTTTTAACTTTTTGTATGAATGAAGTTATAAATCACTTTCAAAATTCATTTTATTCCTTTAAGAAAACAATACCCTTTTCTTTTGATATCATTTTAAATAAAATATTCTATAGTATTGTGAAAAATATTTTTGAAAAATAACCACAAATTATTTTAATGGAAGATTCAAAGTAAATAAGATTTATGATAATTGGAAAATCCATTCAGGTTGTATATGTTAAAAGAAAACATTATTTTCACACTTTTGTAAAATGTAAAAAAATGAATTGTTTGGAAAACTTTTAGAAAATTATTTTAAATTTTTTTTAAAAAAAATCTAAATTTAGAGAAAATAAAAAATTTAAAACATTTAATGTGTAGGTAAAAATATATATAAAACAATTTTAATGACATGGATATAGAAGAAACATATTCCCAACCAAAAAGAAGAAATAAGGTCAGTAAGCCTTAGATGTAATTTAATTGAAAATTATTGATCCAATAAGATTAGAAATGTAAAATAACATGTAAACCCCCCAAATAACCATATTATAATAAAATATTAGGGTTTTAAGATATTTGGATCATATAATTTTTTCAATGGAAATTTGAAAACAACATTCCCGAAATAAAATGAGATTTTAACATAAATCCATTTCCTAGGGTCTCCGATTATCCATATATGTTTGATCCTTTTGTATTAGGAATTTAAATCTATTAAATAATTTATTTATACATTTTTAATCTATATTAAAAATTTATAAGGTCCTTTAATAATAATTTTAAATCCATTCATTGAGTAGTTCTTGCTTACGTTAACCACTTAAGGCTATTCATTCAATTTCTCCAAAATTAATTTGGTTTATTGTCCATTATTAAAGGAGTTATGAAATATTTCCATAATATTAAAATATTTTATAATTTAATGAATCTAATTTTATTCATTCTATAAAAATTTATGATCAATCATTCACAGTGGTAATAGAAAAATGAATCACATCGCTTTCTGGAGGTGAGAATCTACATGTACACACCAGCGATGTTATCATTTTTCAAAGGATAAAAAAGTAAAAATTTAGATCAAATTTTATATTTAAATAATAATAATTATGTTATAAATATCATATTAATTACATATTTATAATCATCTAAGTAAAGTAGTGATTAAAAATGAATTACACTGCTACGTAGATATGGTAGGTCGTAGGTACGCACGAGTGATGTTTTCATTTTCCAAAAGATGTAAAAGAGATATAAAATGGATATAACATTAAAATAAAAACATATAAGTATGGTTAATATATCTATTTATTTCTATTAATATGGTTATTTAATATTTAGAGTATGTTTAAAAATAAAGGACTTGAAAAAACTCAATAAGAACATATACCTCTTCTTTTTGTATCCTCCTTTGGATTACACCTTAAGCCTTCTTGAAGTAGTCTTTTGGTGTTACAAGGACCTATAGAACATGATGAGGGATGTTTTTAAGGTATTTGGATAGGTATTGGTTGAGATAAGTGTCTCATGTAGTGTGTAGAATACAATAGATAGAGTTCCATTTTAGAAGTGAGGTGGGTGAAAAATATGTAAATACTTGAAACTTTATTATATAATATATGGATTTATCATGTCAGGTGGATGAAAAGTATCATATATTAAAATAATATAAGGTTAAGGTTGAAATTTAATTAATAAATGATATTTAATCAAGTGTTTTGTGTTATATTAAATCCTTAATTTTTTATTTAAACCCTTTTAACTCATTTTACCCTTAAATGAAGTGATACATATTTATCACGGTTACTGTTCATAATGACCAAAAATTAAGTTTAAATTATTAAATAATATTAATTATTATTATTAATTTTTTTTTATTAATTTTAAAATATTCTATTTATATAAGTGATACAAATTTATTTTAATATATTTTTTCAAAATTCAATGAAAACCATTTTTAGAGAAATGTTTTTTAAGAATAGAAGTGATTTTATAGAAAAATAAATTATAATGCTACTTAAAATGGAATTAACTGGATTATGATAAATAAAATTCGATTTATTTTTCTATAAAACCAAACAAAAAATTTAATTATCCATGTAAATTCTTCATTCATAGACAAGAACTAAAAAAATTTATATTTCAACAAAAACATTTATTAGATTAACAAAATGTTAAATATAGATTTATAAGTTAGAAATTATATTTTATATGAATTATATTAATTATTTAATATATAATTTTTTATTAAAAAAGCTTCATAAAATTTCAAGTTATTATTATATCATTATAATGTCTTAAAAGTGATAGTTTTTGTAAAATTGGTATTTTTTAATATTCAATTAAAAACAAACTATTTATGGAATTTTTATAAAATTAATACTAAGATAATTTTGACATGATAGATTCAAAAATAAAATTAATTTATTCAAATAAATTTGTTAAAATTTTAGAATTTATGTTTTAATCACATTCTTAGATAAATATATGTTCATTATGTTGTTGTTTCTTTATAAAGAAAAGCTCACTTACTATACTTGAAACTCATGAGTTACATAGATAATGGACTAAAAAAATTAACCACCATAGATAAATCATATCTTACCATTGAAATGTTCATTTTATTTTTATTATAAAGAGATATTTCAGTAAAAAGTTCATTCACTTCATCATAAATAGAACTTCCCTCCTCATAATAGGATGGGAAGGTCTTGATAACTGAACCCCTTTAGTACTAGATGATACAAACTCTCTGCATCACACAATGGATGAAAGAATCATCCATGTTGAGTCAAATTTCCTACCTAGGTTCTTTGTAGTACACCCAATATTCTTATCCACCCTAAAATCTACAGACCCAACTTCCACTGAACAAAGAATTCAATTTTGTAAGAAACGAGGAAGAGTTTCTTCCTTGCATAACTCCTTAATAGAAATAATAAGGGGAAGAAAATTTTATTTGAGAAAATATGTGTTATGATTCGCACTATGATGGAGAACTATATTGTAGGAAACCTAAATGACCCAAAATCCACAAATAATTAAAATACCTCAACCCTGGGAGTTAAATTCTACACCCCTACATATTAAAACATAAATCAAAGAAAATATACATAGAATAATAATGATTAGTTTCTCCCAAGAGATGCTCAATCATAGTCCAAATGAATATATCCTAGTAACTTTTAGAGAACATATGTAACACTAATTCCATAGATTCATTCACACAATACATAAATTTAGAGGAAATAGGGATACCTTTTCATTGGATGTTATTAATGATTGGGAAAAATTGATTCCATATATACCAAATGAGGAAATTGAGTTTTGATGGAAGTTATTTTTACCAGAGATTACTACTTAAGGAATCTAATCTCTATGAAAAATAGGCAATCTTAAGAAATTATGAGCAGATGAAGTTGCTCAATGAAGAGGGAGTAAAAACCATTGATCATGTTCATCAACCATTTTGATATTGTAACATAAGGATTTTTAATTATCAACAAGGAATGATTACAAGAATGAGGGATGCTCTATATCGTATCTAAAGGTTAGATTTAGAACAATAAATACTTGGATTAAAATATTATATCCCACCTAGTTGTCTTTACAGAAAGAAAAGTCACCTCAAACAATAATCCACTATGACCTATCATGGAAAATGTGTATGTTTCCATATAGGATGAACCATATATGAGAACTAGTGTAGCCTTCAATAAATTTCATGAGATAGAACCCATACTTATTATTAATGAAATATCGTAGAGGTATTTCCTCAAGAAGTCCTCCATATCAAATTTTATTTAATACATTTCATTGTTTCCTCAATTCACCTGAGATCAATACCCATTCAATAATTTGTTTGGACATCCTAGATCAGTTGGTATAGTTATTAGTACCCTCTTAATGGGAGTCCCAAATGAATTCGTTATGGATGTGTTCAATATGCCTAATAATTGAATTGGGGAATTTCCAAATTGAAATAACATGCATAAAAATGAAGGAAATAATATTATTCATAGAGTGATACTACCTATGAAATAAATAAAGAAAATTTTCCAATTTAGGATTGTTCTTGTGATTATGTTTACAATACCATCAAAATTATGGATGAAAATTCTCCCTATAGAAAAAATAGTGCCCAAGTAATGCATTGGAAAGTTCTATCTAGGTATCCCAAGTCTCTCATTAATACATCTGGAGCACCTTTTGGTATATTTATTATAAATATAAATGTATATTTTAGTGATATTAATGCATTGTCTCCTCCTCCTACTATATTTATTCATAATAAAATTGAAATTTTAAATAGTTTTACCATTAACATTTGTGAAGAAATGCATATCAATAGAATAAAATAAGTGGGAGATGCTATAAAAACCATATCAACCTATAAACTAATGAAAAAAACCATTATAAATACCTTTATTAATATTCCTGATCATAAGATCCCTATTAAAGGAAAATTCATTGAGAGAGAGTGAGTCCCCTTACCAAATACCCCTCACTAACTTGAAGAACCAAAAACTCTTCACTGTGAGAGAAATCATGGACCAAGGTGAAGTGAAGCAATGAAATAAGAGTCGATATACCCACTTAGAAAATATACATCTTCTAAGAACTCTTAGGGTGAAAATTTATTCAATCTATTCATATTACTTTTCTATGTCTATTTTCACTATGATGTGGGATCCAACCACACATTAGTTAAGATCTACTATCATTTCTTAGGATATTCCAATCATATATTGTATACCCATACCTTTAACAAATCCATGATTTTCTTATAAAATTTGATTATCCATGTGGTGGGAAATCCTTTTTTCACAATAGTAGAAATAAATTTTTATAATAAATTGCACATACTAGTGGAATGAATTTGGACAAATTTAGGAGGCTGAATTATATTAGGAATAAAAACAAGGAGAGTATCCCTAGTAACTTTAGGAATAAAACCCCCCTTTGAAGTAATATTGAATATATTTGAAGATAGGGTGGTCAAAACTTGATTAGGAATATATTCTTATGTTTCTCTAACACCTGTATAGGGGATTATCAAGTTACCAGATACGCAGAATTTTCTTTTATGGAATGTGATGTTATAGTTTCATGAAATTATCCTATATTATTTTACTATTTCATTTTATGGTCTTTTTCTCTTAGAACATTTAGAAAGAGTGGGTAAGTTCATGCATCATGTGTAGGCATATAGGTTAACATGTCATGAACCTAATTTCCTACAACTATTATAGGTTTAAATTAATTAAATTATAACATTAATATATTTCATGTTTTCTTAAATACATTATTAGTGAGGTTTAATTAATTTAATATGAATATGATTATTAATTTTTATCATGATTGTGACTAATGTTAATGTTATTAAGAATGATCTTAGACCTTGGGTGATTACTTGGGGTTTAGGGTGAGTGGTTAGGGGTATACTTCACGGGTGTGTTTCTATATGGATGTTTCTTATGTGTGCGCCTATTAAACACTTAAATTTTGTTGAATTTGAGTTGTTAAATATGTTTTTGAGTATCTATTTTTCATCTAAAATAATTACAGTGGTCATGGAGAGGATATACCTTATGTGGAGAATGTTTTTATTGTACCTCTATGTGTTTAGGAGGGCCAGAAAAATCATTATCCTGATGCTTCCACCAAGGTTTGGATAATGGAGCCTCTCCATACATGATATTTTTGATTGGTATCAGTAGGGGGAAGAGGTACCTATTAGGGTTGGACTATGATGGTATATTATGACTAGGATTTCATGCTACAACACCCTCTATCCTTTTAGGGTATGGGTGGTGAGATTACCCAGACCCGCACTCCCAAGTCCAGCGTTAAAACACATTCTTTACATATTGGATTTAATACCAAGTGAGATAATTCATGATAAAATTTCATATATTTCACATTAAAAAAACAGTTCATCTTAAAATAATATCACAATCTAGAGAAAACTTAGGTTTATTTTCTTTGGAGACTATATACATAAACAAATTATTTCATGAAATATATTCAAAATCACCTATAAAGTTCTTCTCACATGGTACCCTTCTTATATATTTCCTACTTAGAACATTTATTCATATCTAGGGTAAATAGAAAAATAAGAAATGTTGAGATCATATGCTCAGTAAGGGTAAACATGGGATATTTCAATCAATGATCATAAGTGAACATTATATAAGCATAAGGGTATTATTACATGATCACAACTTATTAGATCACACCCAACAAGTCATAAACCTTGAAACATGAGTCATGGAATATAAGTTTTCCATAATAAAATACTTGAGTCATAAGATTATGAAATCACCAATAGTAAATCATGATCCATGAGAACATATTATATAAGTAAGATATAATTATATTATATAAAAGTGTATCATAAAAAAATAATAGAAATCATTTTTCAAGGATTCTCACCATGATAGTCATCACATAGTAGGCTTGGTCTAACCACCTGTGTGCCTTGTTGGGTTTGTTCCAACCACCTTTGTTCCATATTAGGCTTGGGATATTCACCCATTTACCCTCTTGTTCTTGGAAAAACCACTCATGTACCTTATTAGACTTGGAAAAGCCTATAATTTACCCTATTGGGATTGGGTTAATCACCCACGTACCCTTTGATCTCATGAGCTATAAAACATTACCCAATGTATTGGAAGCTATAAAGGAACCACATACACATAATGATAAACCATTTATATATATTCCATATTAACCTAAGATAATTTTTAACACCCAAAGATTTCATAGTACGTTATTTTTTCAAATTAATTCAATAACTTGCGCTACACGCAACACTGAGTTTGAGTGCACCACGACTTACCAAACCAGCCGTTCAAAAAGTAGTTATGAATAATATTAACTGAATTTTGAATTTTATATACTTCATATAATTTTATAATCTATATTATGTGTTTCAGATACATTATATAAGAACAAATTCATTTTTTCAGATAAAAGAAGTATTTTTTAGAAAATGAAATTTTATCGCCTTTTAATAGAGAACCATTTTAAATCCAATATTTGACACTTTTATATATTCAATTTAATGAAATTAACATTTTCTTAAGAATATGGACATAAAAATTTAGTTTGGATAAATTTTTGGTACTTTTCTGATAACTTTTATATTTTGATGAATAATGAAAAATAAAAAATTTTAATTGAAAACAATTTTTTTAATCAAAATAATTTATAGTGTTGAATTATGAATTTTAATGTTTTGGAAGTATAATTAGATTATATTTTTATAATTTAATACAATTTAGTTCATTATAAGAAATTTCACATTTAAATTTAACATAAACAGATTCCAATCTTTTGATAGTTTTTACTTTTTAAAAAACCTGCCTTTTGGTTTTGACAACGAGAATTTATTTTAAATTAATTAATGAAACTTCTATGTTTTTAATTTGGTAAAATAAAATTAATTTTTTAATTTAGAGTATCAAAATTAGCTTAGGGTAATGTTTTGGTATTTTTCTATAAACTTTCAATTTTTGATGAATAGTGAAAACACTACGTTATTATTTAAAACCAACTTTTTATTTAAATAATAATTTATTTTAAGTCAAAAAAGATATATAATACCTATATAAGTTCGATGTAATTCATTGGAGTCATTTTATAATAAAATTAGATGAATAAAATTTTATTGAACTTTTTGACGTCTTTTACCCACGTCCTAGGCACATTTGTAAATTTGCATAAAACATAATTTTACTCCTTCTGTGAATTGAATTTCCAAAATCCGAGAGACACGGTTAACATCAGAAAGTAAAATGTGATTCAATAAGATGAAAATAATTTTTGGTGAATAGTAACTTTTGACTTTTATTTACCACGGTTAAAAGTAAATAACGTAATTAATGGTAAAAATGATATTATAATTACCCTAACACAAGTCCTAATTCTATTGGATAAGTATTTTCAGACCAATACCAACCTTAGGAATAAAATATTATCCTTTTTATCCACATGGATTAGAGTAGGAAATTTTATATTATTTTATTTAAAGAAGAGTTAAAAGTATAAAATTTAAAGTTTAATAACTAAACCATTTTTAATATAAGGTTATACATAAGATAAATTCGACTATAAATATTCATCAGAAATATAAAAATATTTTATAAATAATGGTATTTTATTTATAATTTTTAGACATTAAATAATAAAATTTATTTATGACACAATGATGATGTAGTAATTACCTTATTAATAAAGAATCAAATAAATGATATTATAAATATTAAAATAAATATAATGTGAAAGTTTTGATGCATTACACTACTTTTATAGGTTAATATGACATGTTAGTGTTTATTAAATAATTTTTTTTCTAAGTGATAATGTTTTTATGACTTTAACAAAAATCAAATACTAAATAGTGTCAAAATCGACATAAATGAGTTTTTTAAAACAAATACTATATTATTAAATTATATAACAGTACTAAAAATATAATTTTCGGCCAAATGACTTATATAATAATAGATATGTCATTAATGAACCACTTGGGGTTATCTTGGAATTTTATAGTAATTTTAGTAACCATATAATATAAAAATACAAGGAGACATGGTAAATGTTAAACTATTTAACTAAGAGTTAAATGTAAAAGATATGGTTAATATGGCAACCGAAACTTGTATAAAACCTATTGGTTGAGATTATTTCTACCCATAACAACCTAAGTATCTAAATAAATTTATTCTTTCCAATTATAAACCGAATATTATTGTATTATAAAATAATATTTCAAGTTTTTTCTAAGGTGCCCCTCACCCCTCTTATAAAAGGGCACTTTCCCTTCTCTCAAATTCACACCTCCAAAGCCATTTGGCCCATCCAACCCCTGACCAAATCTCCTCCAAAAGTTTCTCAATTCAACCTAGAGGAATTCCCTTGATCATAAAGACAACCTAAGGAGCCCTTTTGTTCAAATAAAAAAGAAACACCCAAAGAAGAGGTAATTATTTCATCACCTCTTTCAAAGTTCTTTTCTTCTTACACTTTCTATTTCTTTGTTATTTTCATACCAAAATAATAACACCAGTACCTTATATATAATTTTATTTTATTATAAATATGGTACAACCATATTAATTATCCTATCCATCCTATGAATGATAATGTCACCATGCGTGGGTACGTACGACTTACCATCTCCACGTCGTGGTGTAATTTGTTATTCAACACTATGTTATTTGGATAGATATAATAATGAATAATATGTATATAAATAATGAAAATAACATAATAATTTTTCTGTACCATTAATATACCATCAAATTCTACACATTATAATCATTAAGGAAATGATATCCTCACTCGTGTGTATGTACGACTTACCGTCTCCACGACGCGATGACATTCATTTCTAGGTTTACCATTCGATGATGATCATAAAAATATATATTATTAATAAGTATGTAATATATGACATAATAATGCTACTGGATATATATATATTTATATTTGTATGTACTTTCATATATCTTATTCACTTACTTCTGTTCAATACGATATGAAAACGGAAACAACGTTTATGCGTACGTACAACCGACCATCTCCATAAACGGTGTTTTCCATTTCATATATCTATATATTATACATATTTATATTCTAAATATATATGATATATTAATCATTTTTTATATTTTGGAAGTATTTAAATCATGATCTAAATGATACGATCAAGAATAACAAGTTAAAACACGTACGATAAAGAAAGCGATTATTACCTGAAATGTTAATTTAAATCATTATTAAATTGGTAGTATAAAGTCATAAATGAATAATTTATGATAAAATAAATATTAATATGGGTTTTTTTATAATTTAATAACATAATGTGGTCATTATATAGGAGGTTAAACATACCCTCGACCAAAGGAAAGTGCAAGGTAAGGGTTAATTCCTCAATCTCATTATTATCTAAGATTTTTTATGTGTAAGTATTTTCTGGGAAATATTTATTATCCATATCCATGTTTTATAAAAGTCCTTATCAAAATTATTCTATAATTTTTAACTAAAACGTAATTTTAAAAGTGTAAAATATTTATTCTTATAAATTTTTCTCATAAATGTCCATGTTTTCAAAATGGTTTTAAGAATTTATTTATATGGACATTAATGTTTTAAAATGTTAATTCATTTAAAAAGTTTAAAAGTGGTATGGGACACTTTGATTCAAAAATATATTTTAAATGTCATCCTTTATAAATTTTACAACTTTTAAATGATTTCATGAAAAATGGGTATTTCACTCAAGGAGTTTTATTGATCATTTTCAACTATATCATTATCCTTTAATGGATATTATTCTTGATTGAGGTTGATTAATTATAATACAATTTTACATATTGTATTTAATTAGTTATGATATGTTTTACTATGTATGTGCTATTTTTATACCATTTATGGTATAGGGATAAATTATTGACATTTCATATGGTAGTTTTAATACGAATGTTTATTTTATGTTTCAACATTTTCATAAGAGGAATGCAGTGGACTTAGTAAGTGATGGGTGGGGCCCGCTATAGCCCCTCAATGCATCGGTAGGTCTAATGAGATAAACTAGAGTCTTGGTATAAGGCCTTGACAAAAGGTTTATTTGTAGTCTTGGCATGAGGCCTTTACTATGTGGTAATGATGTTCGATGTTAGAAATTCCCTCATTATGAAATTAGTTATTACATGTGATTATTTTGCTAATAGAATATCCATGTGCATGTTTATATGGTAATGTTTGATTTATTTTCTCCATATTGTGTTCAAGTTTATGTTTAAAAGGCTGTTGTTTTTATTACACATCTTGACTTAAAAGTTTATAGCTTCCGCTAAATTATTTACCCATACTGAGCATTTGATCTCACCCCTTTCTTGTGTTTTGTTTTCCCAGGATTCCAAGAAGTGTATTATGTTTGAAATCCAGGGTTAATCTAGGGGAATAATGGAATTCTCAATGGATTATTTATGTTGTGTTTTATGTTTGAATGTGTATTGTAACATTCATGTATATAATTTATTTTCCAAGACTACTAAACTGATCGGTCCTTCAGGACTCGATTCCTTGTAATCATGCCAATGTATTGAAATAATGCACCGGATCCGGGCTTCTAGGGTCAGGGTGTTACATAATTCATAATTCATTTATAGTTTAATTAACCCCTAAGAAAGAAATGGGTTTTATGAAATATCCTTAAAAAATCATCATTATATGACATCTAGAGAAAGGATATGGATGGTATCATAAATTCATATCCCCGGTGAAGTATAAAAATCCTTAAATTACTTATACATATATGAAAATAATTTTACTAAGGCATTATAAATATTATTTTAAAAAATAAGATGAAATATAATTTTATTTTTGTAACTTTAAAAAAACTAAAAATTCATAGAAAAATGGGAAAATTATTTTCTTAATATAACCATGGAAAATTATTCAGTAACATTTAAATTTAATTAAATACATGATTATGGGAAAATAAATTCATGGGGTAAACATTGAAAACATTTTACACTTTCATAAAGAAAGTAAAAAATGATCCATTGAAAATAATGAAAATAATATTCCTTTAAAAAGTTTGGAAAAAAGTTAAATATAATTGTAACATAACTTTTCAAATAATTTAAATATAGATAATAACATTTATAAAATTATTTCTAAGAGAATAGATATGGAGGATAAATATTCCTAACCAAAAATGAGAGATAAGATTTTATTTTCATAAAAACATTATTTTAGTATTTTTGAGTACCAAAATGGGGATAGATGTAAAAAATAATTTAAAACAACATAAATATAAGATAATAATAATTTTATGGTATTTAATAAATAAATAACTTTAAATTTTCTATAATGTAAATTGAAACATAAATAATCTTAGTAAAAATTTAGATTGTAACATAAACACTTATATATTTGGTAATATTTCAATTAAAACATCAAGAAGGTGAGAAACTTAAATGGATCATTAAATCCCCATAATTTTCATGAAAATTATAATAAAACAATTCATAGGTAGTATTTACATGACACAAAATAAATATGTTGGTGAATATGGAACATATCTCAATGAATGGAAATTAAGATGAGGAAACCCTTACAACATTGGCATCTCTTGAATTGAAAGACCATGAAAGATATAAAAAGATATGTATTTATAAATAAATTTATTTTAATTATATTATGATAAAAATATATATAGGGTAGTATATAAACCATATAATCTAAAACAAATGGTTAATATGACATATGTATCAATGAAATAAAAGTGAGATGAGAAACCCTCACCTTTACTCTCAAATTCAAAAAAAGTGATTTAACATCCTATATAATAAAAATAACTATATTATAAATTATTTAATAAAATTATTCATATATATTAACTTTATAAATTTTAATTATAATAATTCATTATACATTCATTATTTAGTTAATTTTTATTTTCATTATCACATGTTAATAATTTTGATTTTTCTACACATGTTTCATAACAGTAATGTTAAAACCTATTATTGAATGAAAATTTCATCAATAGTAGATTATTTAAGGTAATTTAATAGATTTTATATTATGATTAATATTTTTCATAATTTCAATCCATGAAAGTTTTAGTTATTATTCTTGAAGTTGAAATTGACGATGAGCTTATGTTTGGGTATTTTACTGATATTAATGAGTTACTTTATAATGATCATTAATTATTATGTTATCATTAAAGAATAATATTAATGAAATTTATTAATCCTTAATATCATATATATTAATAAAATATATTTTTATAACCATCCATGAAAGGCGGTGATGGAAATTAGAATGCATCACTTCGTAGATGCGGTAGTCCACACGTACACACGAGTGATGTTTTCATTCTTCAAAGAATGGAAAGAAAGAAATTTAAAAAATAATTTATCCTTAGGGAATAATAATTATGTTATAAGTATAACATATATTTATTAAATCCATATATATAATCATCCTTGATAGGTGATGATGAAAAATGAATTGCATTGCTTCTTGGAGGAGGCAGTGCACACGTATGCATGATGGACACAATCATTTTCCGTTAGATGGAAACGAGATAGAAAATGGTTGTAAAATAACATAAAAACATTTAAATAGAATAAATATACATATTTAATGATGTTAATATGGTTATAGAAGATTTATATGTGTTTTAATAATAAAGAAACTCGAAAATGTTTTGTAAGAACATATACATATTCTATGGATAATATCCTTTAGAAAACACTTTAAGGATTCATATATGACTCTTTTTGGGAATAAAATAACCTATAGGTTATGTAAAATGTTTTGGAGAATTTATTTGGGAATATATTGGTTTAGATAAGTTTCTCAAGTGGTGCTGAGAAGTGAAAAGAGGATGTTTCCTTTTATATGTGAGGGGAGTGACACCCTTGTAAATACCCCAAGATTTAAAATATTATATAGTAATTTTCATGGAAAAGTAGAACAAAATTAAATAATTATCTAATATATAATGATAAAAGGTCAAAATAAAATCATAAAATCATATTTAGCTATGGTTTAGTGATAATTGTAGCATTATCTCTTAGGTTAACCCCCTTTTTATACCCTTATACCCTTTAGAGTGGTGATTTTGTTTTACCATGGTAACTTATTTATATGACAAAAAATTAAGTTTATGTTATTAAATAATATTGAATATGATGATTCCAATTATATAATCCATTTTCAAATATTAAATTCATAGAGTTAATAAAAATTAATTTTAACATAAGTATGCAAAACGCAACAAAAAATAGTTTTTTTGAAAAATGTATTTTTAAGCAAAAAAATTATTTTATAATTAAATCATATATAATCATGAAAGTTATTAAATTATTAATAAATAAATTAGAGTTATGAAACTTTAAAACCAATCCAAAACTGAATATAACCTTATAAATACATAATTAAAGAAGAAGATAAAAAATAGTTCTTTTATTAGAATAAAATACCACTTAGATTCCAAAGTGTTAATAATAAATTTTTATTTTACTCCTTTATATATATATATATATTCCAAAGTTTTTATAAAATTTTAATTCATTATATTATTTTTATTATGTATTAAAAGTTATGTTATTTTTAAAAAACTGTATTTTATTTATTCCCCTAAAAATCAATCTTTTCAGAAAAATCCAAAAAATTCACCCTATAATAATTTTGGTATGTTGAATTAAAAAATGAAATTCATTTCAATAAATTAAATTTATGAAATTTATTAATTTATATTTTAAATTAAAATATTAAATACAATGGAAAATATATTTTATATAAAAATAAATTTTTTAAAATTAAAGTGTTCTTAATCTTATTTCATATGGATTTATAATTAATTGGATGTTAATTATTAGTTTATATGTTAAAATATTTTAAAAGTGATCAAAAAAATTGAAAATCAAATCTTTGAAAAATTGACTTTTTAATAAGAAATTATTTTAAATATATTATATTAATAATTTATTTTATAATCCATATATTCATAAGTTAAAACAAAATAATATAATGTAAGTATCATTATTGATTACTATCTTTTTATTTTCTAAATATTTATTTTAATATTCCATTACTCATTTTAGTTTGATTCTGAATGTAATGTAAGTTATCGAATATAAAATTAGTTGAATGAGAATTATATATTAAAATCTTAGGGTGTTACCTTCTACCCCTCTTAAATAAATTACATCATATAAATTTTAATTTATCCCACTAATGACAGTATTATTAATATAGTCATGGATTGAGATATAAATTCTAATGAAATATAAACCTTACTAACTTGGGTAATACTATGATACTCATGTCATGATTGATTATTAAGACCCATACAATGTAAGTAATATCGATAAAGAGTTAATATTTATACTTGCATTGATATATGATCATAGGTTGATTTAGGATATGATATGTTACTTCCTTATTCTAGAAATTTGTTTTTCCTATAAGTGAAAAAATAAAACCATTCCTAAAATCAAATAAAATTTAAATAAAGGGAGAATAATATGATTTTAAATAAGATAATACAAACTTCTATAGAAGAAGACTATAGACCTGGGGTGTGACCATCATATTGCTATGATTTTTTTCTAATAATATAATATACTATCATTGAAGTTATTATAAAAAACTTTAGATATAAGGGAGTGGATAATACCAGAATCAAATGGGAAACTTGAGTGAATGATGAGTGTACCTTTCACCATTCTTTCTCATAACCCACTTCAAATGTTCTGATTGCATAAGCCTTATATTTATCCTTTCTCTTAGGAGGTTATTGACTCTGATTATCATCATTAACCCTTAGATTCATGCATTTTTTGGAATAATGCACATACTCCTTGAAATCACAACATTAAAATGTGGGTGGCACATTATATTGAGATTTATACCCATTAATTTCATTGGATAACTTCTTCACATCCCTTGAGTATTAATATGCTTGATTCCTTATATTCCATAATTAGAATCATTTAGTTATTCCTTGGAGATAATTTACCTGATGTTTATTTTTTCATTTTTGGAATAAAGGAACATTAATTTTCTTTCCACCATGGATTTTATTATTTTAATATCCATGAAAATACATTTTTCTCTCATTTTCCCTAAAACCACAAGAATAGTGAGATTCTCTACTCTCTATTTTTATCTTGAGTGAACATCAAATAGTTTCTTCATTGCTATCAAAGTATCTTATATACAATTACTTTCAGAGACTTAGTTTAAAATTACTAAAGAACTGATCAATTTTTCTTTCATGGTAGATGATAAAACTAGAAGCGTACCTTGTGAATATGGTAAAATTTTCCTCATATGTACCAATGGATTCATCATCCTTGTACTTTAGTTATATAAATTCCCTCTCCATTTTAGTGTGAATATTTCTAGGAAATTACTTATTAAAAAAATACCTTCTTAAACTCTTCCCATGTCATAGAGTCAATTCCTTACCTTTTCCTCATATTCTAGATAAGAGTTTACCATTGATCATATTCACCATATAAATTATTAAAAACCAAGAAACCTTCCCATGGTATGAACATTGGATAAAAATATCTTTTCTATAACATTGATCCATTACTCTGTAATAAATGGATTAGAGGACCCACTGAAGGAAGGAAAACATTATCATATAAAAGAATAAATGGTGTTTTCTTTCTTACTTTTTTCATTTGTAAGTTCAATATGATTATTATTACCATTCATATATTGATAGAGTTGGGTGAGCATAGAAACATTATTTTTCATATTATCTATAATTACATTTGGTTGCTCATTAGGAAAATCATTTTATTAGTATTCAAATTCATTATTTACATGATTCCTTATGGTTCAAACCATTGACTAAAACCAAAAAACTCAGTTTGAGTATAACACATTATAAATTAGAGTTAGAAATTATATAATAATGGAAATAATTCTAGATATGTACTAATTTATGAAACCTTCTTATCAACCCATGAAATTCCATGTTTGAATCTAGGTTTTCCATGGTCATTTTACATTAGGATTTCTAACCCAAATATATTCAAACCCCTAAAATTTGTTCATAAAGAGAATGTGAATTAACCACATTATATCCCATGTGAGTGTTAAAATATGTGTGTAGTTCATCCTCTTTATCATTAACTAGGTGAAGATCGACTTAATACCCAACGAACCTTTTCAAGATTATTACCCCTAGGTGCATTTATACTAGATCCTATATCCATTTTTTTGTATCTAGATAGGTATTTAATTTATTGGAATTCACACAAGCCACAATTTACTTAAATTTCATGATGTTATTATATACTTAGGATTTTATATAAGGTTGTGAATAAATTTTTCTAATAATTTTCTTTAAAAATAACTAACCCCTACTTTGATACCAATTGAGACAACCCAAACCTACACTCCCAGGTCCAGTTCTAAAAACATATTATTTACTTATTGGATTAGATACCAAGTGAGATGATTCAATATTAACTTGTATATATTTCATATTAAGAAAATATTACATCTCATAATAATATCACAATACCAAGAACCCTAGGTTTATTTTATTTGGATACTGGATATATAATCAAATTATTTCATTAAAGATCTCAAATATATCCTAAAAATTTCTTCTCACAAAGCACCCTTCTAAAACATTTCGTACTTAAAACCTTTCTTCATAACCTATGGAAATGTAAATATAATAAAGGGTGAGCTCATATGCTCAGTAGGGGTAAAAATGAGAGATTTCAACATATGATCATAAGTTAGTATAATATAAACATAAGGGTGTGAGAACATGATCACAACTTATAAGATAATACCCAACAATTCATAAATCATAAAACATGATTCATGGTATAATTATTTTTCATAATATAATACATGAATCATAAGAGCATGGAATCATCAAAAATTAATCATGATCCATGAGAACATATCATAAGCATAAGATATAAGTATGTGGAATAAAAGTGTGGCATTAACATAATCATAGAAATCATATGTCAAATATTATCACCATGAAATTCAACACATATTAGGTTTGGGACTACCACTCGTATACCTTATTGGACATAGCTCAACCACCTTTGTACTATATTAATCTTGGGATAATCTCCTGTGTACCCTCTTGGCTTAGGAAAACCTCTCATGTACCCTCTTAGTATTGAGTTAATAATCTATATACCCTTTGAGATCAGGAGATATAAAACAATATCCAATACATTAGAGGTATATAACAAACCCACCCATCACATAATAATAAACCATTAATATATATTCCACAATAATATAAGATCATTTTCCATTCCTTCATAGTCTAATTAACCTATGAGAAAAAAACAAGTTTCATGAATCATTATTAAAAAATAATAATAATGATCAAAAAATTAAATCCTTAGTGAATCATCATAATCCTTAAATTATGTGGACATAAATGAAATATATTTTTATGAAGGAATTAAAAATATTCTTTGAAAAAAAGAAGAAATATATTTTTTTGTAACATTTAAATACTAAAAATTCCTATAATAATAGGAATACTATTTTATTTATAAAACCATGAAATATTGTTAAGGAATATTTATTATGGATAAATAATATGATGATGGGAAAATATTTTCATGCCGTAAATGTTTGAAAAATATTCTTTTTACACTTTTGTAAAGAAAGTAAAAAATAACCCATTCAGAAAAATGAAAAGAATATTCCTTTAAAATATTTTAAAATAAAGTAAATGATAGTAATAAAATACCTTTATAAACAATTTATAAGTATATAATAACTTTTAAAAAGATATTCATAAGAAAATGAATATATAGGATAAATATTGAAAACCAAAATGGGAGAAATAAAGTTAAATTTTCATAAAATATTCCTTTAGACTTTTTGAGTAAAAAAGAGAGAAAAAATGGGAATAATAATTGAAAAACACAGAAATTATTAGATTATAAAAAATAAATGCGATTTAAGAGAAAAATAATATTCAATTTTCTATAATTAAATTGAAATATGAACCATCCCAATAAAAAGTAATATTGTAAAATAAACCCTTACAACTTTGGTAACCTTTGAATTTAAATGTAATTAAGGATATAAACTTAGTTGAGTTTTTAAATGTCCATAACTTTCATGAAATTTATTATAAATACATTTATGGTTATTATATACACCATATAAAATAAATTTTGTGGTGATTATAGAAAATATCTCAATAAAGGGAAATTGAGATGAAGAATCCCTTATAATATTGGTGTCTCTTTAATCAAAATCCCATGAAATATAGGACTTTATATGGATTTTTAAATCCATTTAATTTAATTAAATTATTATAAAAACATCCATTTAATAATATATACAGAAAAAAATAAAAAACTAGTGATGAATATGGCATATGTCTCAAAGAAATAAAAGTGATATAGAAAACCATTACCTTTAGTCTCGAATTCCATGAATGTGATTTAAAATTCTATATAGTAAACATAAATATATTAATAAATTATTTCCAAACCTTATTTATATTTATTACCTTTTATAACATTTAATTATAATAATATATTATGCATCAATTAACTATTTAATGTTTATTTTCATCACCAGATGCTCGTAATTTTGATTTTTCCACACGTGTTTCATAATGGTGATGTCGAACCCCTTTATTGGATAAAAATTTCAATATCCCATAATTATTTTAGATACTATAATATATTTTCCATGATTATTAATATTGTTTTAATTTCATTCCATGATATTTTTAGTTTGGATTAATAATATGAAATAAGTGATGAGCTTTATTTTACGTATTTTATCGATATCAATGGGTTACTTATAATGATTGTTAATTTTATTTTAATCCTTAAAAAATAATATTAATTAACTATATTACTCTTTAATATCATATATATTCTTAAAATATATTTTTATAACCATCCATCCAAGGAAGTGATGAGAAATGAAATATATTTATTAATGGAGGTAGTAGTCCGCATGTACACACATATGATGTTTTCATTTTTCAATGAATTTAAATAAAGGAAATTAAAAAATTATTTATCTTTAAATAATCATAATTATGTTATAAATGTAGTATATATTAATTAAATCCATTTATATAACCATCCTTGGTAGGCGGTGATGAAAAAGGAATTATATCACTTAATGGAGGTGGTAGTTCACACATATGAATGAGTGACACTATCGTTTTCCATGAGATGGGAATGAGATATAAAATGGTAGTAAAATTAAGGATTCTTGGATTGGTATTTTGGGAATAAAAGGACATATAAATCATGGATATGGTTTTTTAAAAGGTATTTTGGTAGATAATGGTTGAGATAATGTGTTCAAGTGCTGTGAATAAGTGAAAATAGGAGGTTTCCTTTTATAAGTGAGGGGAGTGACACCCTTGTAAATACACATAACATTAAAATAATATAAAGTCATTATTATGGTAAAGAAAAAAAGGATTTTTTTGAATATTGGATGATATAAGTTAAATTTCCACTAGAAATATATTTTATTCAATTTAAGTAATAATTGTGGCTTTATCTTTTAGGCTAACCCCCCTTTTAGACCCTTTTACCCTTTATAATAGTGACTAACTTTTACCATTGTAACATATTTCTACGCCCAAAAATTAAGTTGAATTAATTAAACAATATTGATTATTTTCAATAAAAAATATAATATATTTGAGAATATTAAATTACTTGATGTGGTAAAAATTAATTTTAATAAAAGTACCCAAAACACAACAAAATACATTTGTTTTTTCAAAAATGTCCTTTTAATCATAAAAATTTTTTCACATAAAAATAATATAAAAATTTTATTTTCATGATAGTTATTGGTTTATGAATAAATCAAGGAGAGTTATAGGACATTACAATAAATAAAAAACTGAATTTCTCCTAATAATTACATAATTAAAGAAGAGGATAAAAAATAGTTATTTTATTAGAATAAAATACAACATATTTTTTAAAGTGTTAAACATAGATTTTTAAATGAAAAATGATATTTTTAAATAATATATTTCACTGATTTGGATATATAGTTTAAAAAAATTGTTTTATAAGATTTTAATTCATTCTCATATCATAATGATGCCTTAAAAGTGACAATATTTGTAAAAAATGGTATTTTCATTATTCACCTAAAAATAAACCTTTTCATAAAAAATCCTAAAATTTAACCTAAAATAATTTTGATATAATGAATTTCAAAATGAATTTAATTTATTCATAATCAAATTATAAAATTTGGGTATTTAACTTCTAAATGAAAATATTAAATAAAAATAAAAATATATTTTATATAAAAATTACCTTTTTAAACTTCAAGTGTTTTTAATATTATTTCTTATAAATTTATAACTAATTGAGTGTTAATTATTAGTTAAAATATTGAATTATTTTAAAATTTATTGGAACACTTGAAAAATGTTTTTAAAAAAAATAGTCCTTTTAACATTAAATGATTTTAATCATATCACATTAATAATTTATTTTATAATCTTTAAATTTCATATGTTAAAAAAATAATACAATTTAAGTATCATAATTGATTACTATCATTGTATTGATTAAATATTTATTGTAATATATTATGACTCATTTTAGTTTAGAATTGTGTGTAACATGAGATATCAGACATATAATTATTTAATCAAGAATTAAATACTGAAATATAATGGTGTTACTTGTATTCATCAGGATTTCAAATACTAGATTGTGATACTCAAGGGATCCTTGAGCTAGTGTAAATTCTTGATGATTGGAGGGTGAAGCTGGCAGCGTACATGATATAGGGACCAGTTAGAAGGTGGTAGGGCATGATGATTCAAGATCATATGAATGAGGTTCTATTATGGGAAGCCTTCAAGTATATATTTTTTAAGAAATCATTTCTCTAAAAAATTTGGTTGGATTAAGCTTAAGAGTTTATGGATATTTATTAGGGTACGATGTCTGTGGCTGATTACACGACCCGTTTCAGGGATTTGATTCATTTTTCATCACTATCAAATGGGAATAAGGCCTAGAAGGCCAATAGGTTTGAGATATGCATTTGAATAGACATGAGGTTCTAGTTCCATAAATTTAACCTAAATATTTACTTTGATGTATCCCACAAGTCCCTTACCATTGATAAAATAACAACAAAGGAAAACACAACTTGTTACATTCTTTACCTTGGAAGGCCAGGTGGTGGCCATTAAATTGGATATATTATTGCATATTCTAGTAGAATATAGAGGATATATAAAGAGATAAACTGGGGAGGTGATAGGTAGTTGGGTCAAATAAAGGGTTATTTGGTTTCTAATATGGGAGGATTCCCCTTTTATTGTTATCAATGTTGTTGTATTAGAAATTTTTCTTAGTGCATGCCCAAGTATTCCAAAGGTGTTCCACACATATGGTAATATTTAGAAATGAAATTAGTTTTATACAAGGTCTTATTAGTTGGGTTTAGGTAGAGGTTCAAGGTAAACACATGCCTCAAGGACTTATACCATAAGACCTCATAAGAATAATGGGGTTACATTCAAGAGGTCAGAATATGGAGTTAGATGAGGGTGTCATGGGAATCTGCAATAATATATTCCCCATGGATCTATTCCATTGGTGAGTAAGGTATTGAGGGGGAATTTCTATGGATAAGAGTCCTGATTAGTTCATGATTTAGACTAGAGATGAGTGTCATTTGACTATTATAGGTATGGTTCTCATTACCCCAACACCTTAAGTTTCTTTATTTAATATTAGGGATTCTCATCCCTTCATTTTTTCTTGAGTTATCTCCATGTTTTGGTTGACTGTGTAGTTTTTACTAGAGTTCTAAGTGCATGATGAAACTCTTGGAAAGAGGATATACCATGTTATATATTTATTTGTTCTAAAGTGGTAGGAGGTTATGATTATTTATGGGATTTTATAGTTTTTTATAAGATGAGTTCTATGGTAATTTTTTGGATGGATTTTCTAACATGATTCTGATATCACATTAATTTATACTGGAGGTGGGTTCCTTTTAGTTCCCTTATAGTAGGGGGGTATGTTATGATGATAGAGTGTGAAGTTGAGGTGGGTAGATATAGACCTGATTTTTGTTTGGTATGATCCATTACAACATAGATAGAAGTATAGTTCTTGTGTTATACTAGGTAGTCATTCAATCCACCTTTCCTTCAATGTTGGATCAGTTCTGAGCTGTTTTTTAAGATGACATCTCAAAACTTCCTCTTGAGAGGGAGATTGAATTTTTAATTGAACTTTTGTTGGGTGCTGAGACCTTATAGTTTCCCTCATATCATATGAGATAATTTTATCTAAGTTAGATGAATAAACAACTCAAGGACCTTAACGTGAAGAGATTCATTCATCCAAGGACCTCTCCTTTGGGGGCTTCGATTCTATTCACCAATAAGGTAGATGGTGGAATAAAGTTGTGTGTATATTACTAAAATCCAAAATAGGTTATTTTGAAAAGATATTATCCTTTTACAAGGATAGATAACGTGTTTTTCTAGCTGAGGGGTGATTTATGGTTCTCTAAGAACAACTTATGTTTAGGTTACCACCAATTTCATATGTGGTGTAGGATGCACAAAATTTGGAATTTAGATGTAAGTACTGGTTATATGAGTACCTTGTGATTCTATTTGGGGTGAAAAAGATGATAGTGGTGTTCATGGAACCCATGACCCAAAATTTTCACCCCTATATAAACTCCTTCATTATAGCATTTTTGATGAAATATTGGTGTATTTATGGAACCACAAGTCACATGAAATGAACCTTGATATTATATTGAGAACACTTTAGGCATATCAGATTAATTATAAGTACTCAAAGTGTATTTTTTATATTTAGTAGGTGCACTTCCTTGGACATGTTATCTTAGAGGCAAGGATCTCAGTTGTTCTTGAGAAAGTGGTGACAATGATTTCTTGGGCTTGGTCTAGGAATGCGGTCAAGATTCAGAGTTTCTCTAACCTGAATAGATATTATAGGTGGTCCATTAAGGGTTTTTCTTATTTTTAAGTGACTGTGATGACTAAAAAGGGGGTCAAGTTTTAGTGGACTAGAATGTGTGAGGAATCCTTTCATAAGTTAAATAAGAGGTTGATTTCCACCATAATTTTTATTATTATAGTAACAAATATCAATTATAAAGTTTAAAGTGATTCCTTTAGAATCATACCAGGATATTTTACGATGCATAGGGAATAATTGGTCACTTATGGGCCTCGTTATCTTTGACCCCATGAGCTTAACTACCCTATCTATGATTTAGAGATATCAACAATGAATCATTCCCAGAAAATTTGGCACCATTATCTCTCCAATGAAAGATTTTTCATCTACACAGACCACAAGACCTTGTAATATATATTATTCCAAAAATACCTAGACTTTATGTAGAGTATTTGGGTTGAGTATTTTCAAGCATTTTAATTTGAGATAATATATTACTTTAATAAGGGAAGCATCATTATGGATGCTATGAGTTGAAGGAATTAGGATTATGAAGTTAATATTTCGGATGAGTGGTAGTAGATGATACTTTTTTCTAACTAGAAGATGGATGTATAAGAGGATATTGATGTAGTTATTTTCTCTCCCATGACTATTATATCTTAATTGGAATACAAAGTGAAGGCCAACCATATTTCTGATTCAGATATTTTTGTAATTCATGAATGACTCATGGAAGATGATCCTATTTGAGGGTGGACTCAAGACATAGATGGCGTGTTGTATGTCAATGGTAAGGTATAAATCCATTATTCAATGAGTAAATAGTTGATGAGGTAATCTCATTCCTTAATATGGGTGGAACATCTATGCTCAACTAATATGTATCATTATATTAGGTTGAATTTCCAGTAGCTGAGTATGAGTAAGGATATTGTGGGGTTTGTCACTTACTGCCTTACCTATAAAATGATAAAGTCATAACAACAATGACCATGTGTTTTACTTAAACCCCTTCCAGTTTTTTAATATAAGTGTAATGAGGTAACCATGGATTACATTACTAAGATACCCTAGACCCTGAAAAGACATGATGTGTTGTGAATAGTATTTGAATGGTAAATGCAGGTTTTGAATTTATTTCCTATTTAGGAGACTCAATCCATGGATGAGTTTAGTAGGTTATATGTTCTAGATATAGTATGGTTTCATAGTGTTCCTATGAATATAGTATTATATTGGGATGTACGATTCACATTGATATTATACAAGAGGCCTTGGATTCCTAACAAAAAATGATCACAAATAGATAGTCTAAGAGGATGATCCTTATACTGAAGTATATGATCAGGGTGTGTGTTCTTGATTTTAATGGTTATTAGGAAGACCATATGGACCAAGAAAAGTTTTTATATAACAATAAATATCCAGATTTTATCAAGATGGCTCATTTTGATGCTTTTTATGGAAGGCCATGCTATTTTCTTTTATACTGGTTATAAGTGATCAATTCAATGATGGATGGGCTAATCCGTGTACATGAGACCCGTAAATGGGTTTAGTTTATCTATAAGTGATTTTTTATCACTAAAAGTAGATAATGTTCATATTCTAATTGAATGTAATGAACCTTGTATTTTTTAATGGGAGACCAAGTATACTTGTAGGTATTTTCTTGTTTGGGGTAGTGATGGTCAAGGATGAAGAGGAATGTTATACCTTGATTTTTTTATTTTTTTCAAGATTATGGAAGGGATTGGGATGATGGATTATCAGTTGGAACTTCCTCCAAGACATTAATGTATACATGATGTGTTTAATGTGTCACATAATTAGACGTATGAGTTGGATATTTTGTACATGATTGATAGAGATGATATAATTTATAGGTAAAAGATTCACTTGATGAACCTCCAATGTAGACTGTGGAATGGAGCGAGAAGGTACTATGAAAAAGAAAATACCTATTGTTAAAGTTATATGGAAGAATAAGCAGATCTAGGATGATACTTGAGAGCGGGATTTGGATGTGTGGCTGAAGTGATTGGATATTTTCATCTTGGACCCTTAGAGACACTTATCAGGGGAAAGACGACCTTAAAGGGGGTGTTTATAATGAAATTTAAAATTTCAAGGTGAGTTATGATTAAATTTCATTTATTATAGTTTATCTTGAGTATTTCTATCCATTTTGGGTGTTGGGGATGGCTTGCGAGTGGGTTTTAGGAAATCAGATTGAGCATGAAACTGAAATCCTACTGCAGGTTGTGGTTGTAGTTTGTCCCTTGGGAATTATAGAGTGATTTATATATAGGTGGAGGTTCACAAAATGAAGGATGGAAAGACATTCCAAAATATTCTGGATAGATATATCAGTCCCTTTCCTAGGAATAATTACATTATGACCATATCTCTAGGTAGTTTAAAAAAATGGGAATCCATGTAATTTCATTTTTGAAACCCCTTAATAAATTTTCATCCTTCTCCTCCAGTACTCACTTGAACAAGGTAAAATTTTGAGATATCCATGGGTTATTTTAGCTCCCCCATACACCTTCCATGATCATTTTAAGTGTTATTCATTGTGAAGGTTCTTGTTTGGTGAGTTTAACACCATTAAAGCCCTAGATTTATCATTATTCCCCTATTCCATGGTTAATCTAGAATAAACCCTAAATGTGATGTTTTATTGTTTATTTTTGGTTTTCTAAGGTTCAATATTAAATTAAGTGTTGAATATTGGAAAGAAAAATTCATTCGTCTTGAGGCAGGAAACCCTTACAAAGTTATAACCTTTATATAAAGTTGTATTTCTTAGCTAGCATGTGGGTGTGAGTATAGCCCTGTGAGAACTCTACTTTTGGTATTAATGTGATAAAGTATGTTTGTATGGTAGTGTTTGAATAAATATAGGGGAAGTGTGAGTACTATGACCTATAAATGATAGATCCTAGTCCTATACCATTGATATGGGCAGGGTTTTATTAGTAGATTTTTGTACCTTAGTTTAGCTACTAAGATGACATGTTATAATTTATTATCACTATTATTTCTTATGGTTCATATTATTTCATGTGCAATGTTTTATTTTTTTATTACCTCATATTGAGTGACATGGCAAGGATAAGGTTATTGTATAAGTTTTTGGTTAGATTCCTTGAGTTAGGGGGAATAGTCTAAACCATGTTTTATGACCCCCTTGTGTAATATGGGTTGGTCTGAGACTGATGGGATGCTGATGATAGTTGTACCCATTTCAAAAGTGATATGATATGGGTGATTGGATTAAATAAAATGTGTGATAGTTTATGGTCCAATATATGAGTTATATTGATATGGGGTACTAATTATGGGTTTATTCCATGAATGAGAAGGCACTAACCTTGTTTTGGATTATTTTGAGGGTTCAAACTAACACATCCTTCTAGCATAGGGAAAAATTAGGTATTTATAGGGATTCATGATAGCCTATTTAGTGCACATTTACATAGAATGTGTTTCATTTTCATTTATTTATTTATTTCCATTAACTCATACACCTTTATATTACAATTTCATTTATACTAAGGGTCTGCTAGTGGTGTCCTACTGGGTTTATACTGACACCCTGCATGGGCATCTTAGTGTTTATATAAACTTTGCAGTTAGTGATTAAACTAAGGAAAATGAGACTTATGAAGGATATATGAGTATATATAGGATCATGGGATTAAGGCGATTCTAGAAAATTCTCCATGATCTATTGAAGTGATACCTTATTTATCATTTTTTTCTTTTGTGCATTGTATATACAATGATCTTATACTTGTGGGGAACCCTTTTGTCTTGATGAAATATATATTGCATTAATTTTTTGTATTGTATGGTATGATGTTATTATTTATTCACCTATTCTTTTTTTTCCTTAAATTTATTATTTATTTTATTGTATTAATTTACTCTGATAGTTATTTGATACTAAGGGTATATTCTCTCCATGATGTTGATCAGGACCTCACCACTAGTCAGTATCCTATTGCATATGGGAAGGAACCTATGATGTCATGTGGACCTCTATATCAGATCCAAAGATCCATGTTGTCATGTAAAAAAAATAATGTTTAGTAACAATCTATGTTTTAGGGAGAGGGACCAATCTATTTATATGATACATATTTTGTTTTTGTTTTTAAATTTTGGTATTTTTTTAGGAAATCTTGAGCTGAGATGAATTCCTTAGGAAATTTAAATCATCTTGGATTTTATAAAAACATATTTTTTTGAATATATAATTATTTAAATGATTTTTTATTTGTATTTTATTCCTTGATTTCCAAACTAAACATTTAAGTAAGTTTGATCAAATGTGAAACCCATGGGCACATTTATTGTCCAATGTTTAACTTACCCAACCCAAGAGGTTTTTATACCTATTTGATATCTTCTTACATTTTTTTATTGAGATTATTAAGTAATGTTATAAAATATATAAATTTGTTTTTTTCTCTTTTTAAATGTTTTTATAATTCATAGAATGTGTCAAAAATGATTGAGGTGCCATTTTGAGAATCCTTTTTTTAAAATTTGACCTATTTTTTTGAGATTTACTTTATATCTAGACTTTATATTAATCTCCTTATAATCAATAAATATCCTTCTAGGTAGTCACATTATAAGCTAATTATCCTTTCCTACCCAACTATTGAGTACTTTTTCATGATTATAATAGAAACAAGTGTGGGGTGAAGGGGTTATTTTATTGGATTTCATGGGTGTCAATTTTTACTATTGGGAATAATTTTTTGGTGTTCCATTATTTATTTAGGAAAGGGTATTCAAAATATTTACTATAAAATATTGTTTCCATCTTTCTCAATAAGAAAAAAATGAAAATGAAAAAATATTTTAGATAAAAAATAGTTGTACAAATATAAAACAATGAAAAAAATAGATATAACAAGAAGAATAATTCATTTTTAATCACTTCTAAGTGGACCTCCATGAATAGAAAGTGTGGGTTAGCATAATCAATTAAATAGGTTTGAGTGAGGAAAGTTACATTGAGTTACCCACCTATTTAATCATTAATAATTATTAAAGACTGAAACATCCTCATTATAACTAAAAATTTTCATTATTAGAACCAACCCACCGCTACACATAGAAAAATCAAAGATAAGTACTCAATATTAATTTTTTTATGAATATATGACGTGAATCATCAAGGATGTTATGAATCCTATTAAAACCATGCATTAGATTGATAGTGATGAAGATTACACTGAAAATGACTTGAGTAAATAGAGATACATTTCCTGAAAGGTGGGTAAAAAATTAACATGGGTATTAATAATAGATTAAATGAATTTTTATAAGCAGTGAGGAATTAAGGAGTTTAAATTCATATAGGAAGCATGATATGTATAAGGATGTGAAATTCGAAAAATTCATCAATTAATACCCTAAAATTTCATTTTAACCTTAGTATAAGGTGATTAACTAGGAATTAATTATTTAAGTGTGAGGGAATTAATAGAGATCAATATTTCATTATTTTAAATTTTCAATTAAATGATTTTATTCTAACTATTTCATTAATTTTTGGAAAATATAAAATATTTAGCATATATTTTTATTTTTATATTTATTATAAAAGGCATAATTTCATTAATTTTTTGATTTTATTAATATTATACAATTAATTATCATGTATATATATTTTAAATTGAATTTTTGTTATTTTTAAGGTGAAATAGTTAATTATACATGAGAATAAGACTCACATGTGACTAAAATAAAATCTAAGCAAATAAAGTGGAAAATAAAAAATTACTATATGTATGAGTACTTCATCTCTTATGTAATATTCATTTATAAGATCCCTTATAATTTGTAAGGGTAAAGTATTTTTTTGTGAAGTAGAATATATCAATACATAAGAGTCATTTCTATGGACTAAGTGATATGTAAAGGTTAGTGCCTTTGCCATGGTGGTGGTGCACTTGATATGTAAAGGTTCCTTGACCAGTATATAGAGGTATCCTAATATATATAGTGATATTTAAGAGTAATTCCTTTACCCCTAGGGAGAAATTCAATCAAGCTGAATTGATATATAAAGCTTTATGCCTTTTCCACATAGAAGGAATGGAACTTATGTAATGGTAACTTAGAAAAAATGTCTTGATATATAAAGTTTTTCAAGAAACACAAAGCATACCTAAGGGTTGTGTACTTAGAGAAAATTTCACCAAGTTATATTTGTAAGAGTCTTATACCCTTACAAGAGTAAGAATAAACCCTTGTGTCAGGTGAACCATTCCATATAACTTCTCACATGCGTTTAAAAAACTACCGTATCTGACTCATCACCTATTATGCAGGATTAAAAAAAACCTAAAAAATGAGAGATAGAATAGAATAGACACTATGTATGATTAACTGGATCACCTCACTAATCACATTAGAATCACCAACTGAGTATCACATGTGATTAAATCATGGAATTCAAGGCTCATGAAATAATTCCTAACTACTTGCATAATATTCATTTATGCATCTATACCTATATAAGGAGAAGATAAAACATGATCTAAGACATAAATCCTGGTACTTTTATCAATTTAAATACAGTCATATATTATTTTAACGAATCTATTAAATTCATTAGAGAATAAGGAAAAAAGGGAACTCAAAATCATAAGAGTTTTCAATGAATATTAAAATATTTCTACCCATGTGGAAAATTAATACTACCAAGTCTATAATTATGAGAAATCCTTGCCCATACACATGACTAAACTTCTATTGTTTTCAATTTAAAACCTATTCCACTCATATTTATGGATATTTTTTTATAATACTCTTTTTTTTCAGGATTATCTCTTTTTATTTTGGTCCTTTGATGATTATTATTTAGGATCTTATTGTTATTTTATATATTTTTTTCTATTATAATTCATTATTCCTTTTAATAAAGTTTCTATGATTTTCTCTTTCTTCTACTATATTATGTATTATTATATTCTAATCTCTAATAATCATGATGGTGAGTTAATAACCTGAGGAATGGATTTGGAGGAGGTTTTATTAGTGTTCCCAAATACCTATTATTAAATTATCAATGTTTATTTTATATTTGGGATAAGCTTAGGATAAGTGATGTGGTTTGGTGTGTAAATTATACACATTTCCATGGAATTATTCTCTATATCATTCTATTCCCAATAAAAAATCAATCACCTCTCTTATCTCCTGAATTCACTTCATATGATGAAGTTGTTTGGATGAGATATGAAACAATATATGAAGGAGTTAGGCCTTATAAGGTGTCACATATTAAATTTAGGTGTGTTCATCATTATTGACTATTATAGGAGGCGACATTGGTTTTCCAAAGACATTTCTAAGGAATGTTAAGTATCACACACAATTTAGGGGATGCTATTTCATAAATTATAGAATAAGATATCAAATAGAAGATAGAAAATATAACATATAATAAAGGAGTTTGAGTAACCATCCTTAGGATCAATAAATGTTTTCTTGAAACTTTTTTATTTTTTAATTTATTTTATATAAATTTTTCACCCATTTTCAAATATCCCCACTATTTTTTTTTCTTTTATAAAATATAAAAATACCAAAAAATGTAACAATGATTGGAATAGTGAGTGATCCAAAAAAGGATACTTGAAAGCTAAATCTAGTTAGTTTCTTTACTATAATAGGATAAATATATATTATATTTTATACCACCATATGATGTGTGTGTTATCACATCTTAGAGTAAAATAGATAGATCATAACAACTATTTTTGTTGCTACTAATCCATAAATGTTTCCTCTTCTATCTTGAAGGTCCAATTCCAATTGATCAATATGTGCTATTCAAAAAAATTTAATTAGGCCTTGATACCAGTTATGATATCAATTGTAATTTATCTGATGATTCTTTTTACACTCATGTTCTTTTAATTCCATATTAAAAAATATCACTTGCACTGCTCCAACATCAATTGGAACCCCAGAACATTCCTTGAAACCAATTGCATTTTAAATTAAATCTCTCCATGGACCATATCTCACCCAAAACATGAAACACCTAAAAAATAGTTATAAAATTATATTATATATAGATATGGGAACTTTTAATTTCATCAAGTTGAGGTAGATGGAATGTCACTACGAATCCCTAATTTTCCTTTATCCTTTAATTTGTAATCCATCTTGAGATCTAAAATAGTTTTGATAAAATAAAAATTCTCTTAACTTTTATGGTATTATTATTTTATTCATATCCCAAATCCTAATTTTTTCTTCCTTTAGTACTATTACTAATAAGGATCTCTTCACAAATCACTGATTGAGATTTTCTTATTCAAAACTTCTTACTATCTTATTTATTCTTGTAGGAATCATTAGATTTATCTACACATACCTTTAATTGGTATACATCTATCACATGATATTAAATATGAGACACATTCATGTTATTTTTCATTTATATATTATATCATATTATTTTATTTTTAGGTAATTTAGATTTTTAGAGAGTATTGTTTGAAAATTTAAGATTTTAGAAAATTTTCCTCTATATACAACTTTTTCACAGTCACTTCATTGCTTGGTAAACCATGCTGATGGCCCTTACACTGGTACCTTGGTTTTCTAGTAACATTTACTCAATAATTTCAATTGAACATGATTAAAAACCATAGTTTAGGGAAAACTATGCAGTTATCCTTACATAGGGGCCTTTTTTAGTTATTTTTTTGTGCATGGGTTGTCTTGCATAGGAAATTCATATTTTAGAACAAACCATGTGAGTCTTAGGGGAAACCATGAAATAATTTTTTTGTAAGAATAATGGAACATAGATTATGAATGAATAGTAGAAATCATGAGACCAAACCATGTGAGTTCATTTTTTATATATAGTGTCTTATTCATGGTTGGTGCATGATTTACCAAAATGTGTGGCTAAACCTTGATAGATTAGCTATAATTCCTTAAAAAATGGATTTTACTTTTTTTCCTTTCTTTAAATTTGTGGTCTTTTCCCCTTTCCCATTCTATTTCTCATCCGAACCAGATCTCACAAAGGGAGGTCCCCCCTCTTCCTTCATTTTTATGGCCTTATCTCCCAATTTAAAGTATAAGATCCAAGGTAAATACTCATTTCTCTTTGTATTCCCTTTATTATTATTCCTTATTCCATTTATCTTCAATTTTGACGTGTCTTGAAAACCCTAGGGGATTCCATGGATGAAATTATGGTTTGGGGTGACCAATCCTAATGAGTTTTTCTTATTAGGTATTACATAGGGTATGCTCTTACTTGGTTGAGCATTCACCATCATAGGTGATGTGTTCCAAAATGGTTTTTGAATGAATCTTCTTGGTTTTAAGGAATGTTTTTTGGGTGTTTCCTTTAAATTAAATGCTATTGGATGCATGATTATTTTTAATACCCTTTTTTTAAATAAAATTTATATATGATAGCTGGAGCAATTTTTATAAATATTTTAAGGGTTATATCACTTGGAATAAAGGCATGAAATGAGATTCTTAGTTTCTATTGAGTTTCTCTAATGAAAAGTGTCATAAAATTTTTATGAGTCTTATTATTAAAAGGTTAAAATGATTTTTAATGTGTTTTATCACATTGGATCATGAATTGGTTTAAAATGTGGTTTTCGTTTGGAAATGTTTAAAATGGATATAATTGGGTTATTTTATCAAATTGATTTATAAATGTGATTTTATGTGCATTGAATTTAAAAAGGTGTATATTAAATGTTTTCAATTGGTTTATAAATTTGGGTGAAGTTTCTTAAATCTCTAAGCATATATTAAAGTCAAGATTGACACTTTAAATAAGTTTTCTCAAATGTGTGAAACCATAGATTGAGCCCCTTTATTTGAGTTTATAGATAGAGATTTTGGATCTCAAAGTTGATGTTATTTGTCCTTATTATAATTATTGTTGTTTATGAATGTGAAAAAGGTATGTTTCATTTGAGGGTGTTAGAGGTGATATGTGAGATTTATTTATTATTCTTTATTATAGATCATGTGATGATCCTTTGTATTGTTTGTTTCTCACCATCAATTTTTCTAATCATAGGAACATGGGTAGCTAATAAAATATCTAGGTGAGTGTTACACTAGTGTAGTGTGCACACACTATCTAGTTCCATAGGATATTTTTTCCCTCATAGAGGTTTATTTTTTACTCGGTGTCCTTAAGGGGTGTTGGGAGGAATATTTCAGTTTCACTATGGGGCCCCTATATAGAATTCTTATGAGGATAATAGTTCCTATATCATTCCAGTCAGATAAAAAAGAGTTACATAGGATTACAAATAATTTTGAGTAAGAAGTAGTGGACCATGATACCTATGTAATATTTTTATCCACCATTGTTCGATTTTTTCAAGGCACCACTACTTGGGTTGGTACTTTTGGCATGTTTTATCAATGGTTTTGTGTCACGTGTGTTTATTTACTATTTTGGGGGTTTTTTTTTAATTTTAAATTAAATTGAAAATGGTTTGTATATTGCATTTTTTAAAATCAAAGTGATGTGTTTTACCAAAATCGGTATTCGAGGAAATGTGTTGGAAAGAAAAAAAGGGTTTAGATTGTTTTTATGAATTTTATAATGAATCATATTTTGATTAAAAAATGTGTTCTGAATTAAAAAGGTATGGATCTACCCTTTATTATTCAATAAGGGGGATATTTGTTTATAAAGGAAATATTAGAATGATATTAGGTTTTATCTAAGTTTCTTGCGAAAACCCTATCTTATATGTCAATTACATACTAGTATTTATGAAATGGTCGTTCATAAGGAAATAAAACAAAAAAATTGGTGAAATATTATTAGGATTATTTTTCTCACACCCTGAATACACCATAGGTGTATTAGACTCTCATGCTTTCTTTTAGGTGACTTATAGCGGTCTTTGCGGGATTTATGATCGAGTTGGATCATTTAAGGTTTTTATTGGGACATGGTGAGTTGTTGGGGATCTTGAGGAGAATTTTTTAGTGGTTTGGGTTTTGATTTTTATTTTATTTTTTGATATTAGTGTATCGGCCTTATAGAACATAACCTATACTTTGGTTTATTTTGTAAATGGGGATGTCCACCTTATGTTTAGTTCTCTTGTTTGATGTTGTGTATGAGTTTTTTTATGATCACTATAATGAGTTCCTATGATAAATTCTTTCTTTTATATTTTTTCATATTTATTTGATGGTTTAGTCATTTTTGGTATGGATGGGTCATGAAATATTTCGCAGTGGGATTCTAGATGTGGTTATTTCAATTTATAGGGGGAAATTGTTCCCAAATCTATGTTTTTAGTACCCAATCATTAGTTTCTAGATTGTGGGGATTGAGAGAACATTTTAGGATATGATGTGAGCTGAGTAGGGTGATGTCTTAGGTTCTTACAGGCTGGTTCATTACAAAATGGTATAATAGCCTAGGTTTCATAAAGGTCCATGTTCTTGAGGATCCCTATTTCTATTTGGGAGTTCAGGTATTATAGATATAGGACTATTTGAACTCAAGGAGAGTGTCTTGATCTCTTTCTCATCTTGATCCTTGAGTTAATATTGGTAGTTTGAGTTTTAATATTTAATATGAGGTTATTTTAAATTATCCTATACATTTTTCATATTATATGATTGAATTTTTATCCCTATTGAGTGTAACACTAATTTATGGGATTATTTTCGCATTCATGTTGAAAATGGGGAGAGAACCAGATATACACTATTAGATAAAAAGTTATGAAAAAATGTATAGAGCTTGAATAGATTTAGTATGTATCCATTGCAATGGATGTTTCATGGTTGGTTCATAGTTCCCAAACCCATTCAAAAACACTTTGTAGTTCTTATTTCCCCATGTATTTTTTTTCTCCCTTAATTTCTGAGTTGACCCCAATGGTTCCTACCATTGGTGTGTGTGTTTGATTACATGGTTTTTATAGATGATTTATGTTATTGGATGTAGTTTTTATTGTTATGTTGTTCCTTTTTGTTCTTCTTGGAGGTTTTGAAGGTTGGTTTTGTGTTTTGAAAAAAATGATTTTTGATGAAAAAATAGGTAATATCACTGTTTTTAATTTTTTTTGAAAGTTATTATTATTTATATTTTATATCGAATGTGGTGGTTTTTTTGAGCTTAAGAAAAGTTTATAAAATTTCTTCGGTGATGAAACTAGTTGTGGAAATTTTCCTAAAATCAGATATTTTTTAATCTTAAATGTTTTAGTAGTGGTTGATTTCATTATGATATTTGTAGAAAGTTTTTATAACTGATAAAAATTATTTATAAATGAACTGGGAGTTTGTAAAACTTAGGCTGTTTTACATTTTAAAGAATTTGAATGTTTTAAAGTATTTGGGTGCTTTGGGTTAAATGATTCCTTGGACTTTTTTTAATGTAGTAAATATAAGGAAAAGGTTTTTTATAATTTCTATGTAAAGTGAAATGGATTCAAAGGGGTATTGGGTTTTTTCAAGGCATGTGTGTTTTTGAGAAGTGATTGAAACCCCTGGAAAATATTTAATGGTTTAAAAAACATGTAGTCTTAAAATTATTTGGTTGTGTGATTTTCCCTAGTGGCATTTGTATAATTTTATTTTTCCCTTAGTGTGTATCAGGAATCATTTATTTGGGTTTTTTGTGAAACATGAATGGGTTAGGTTCATGTTTCAGGTTATTTAGTTGTGCTTCCTATAAAGTATTATAGATGAGTTAGGTAGTCTATTTCAAAGGGCAATAATTAGAGAGAAACCTATTTTCATTTAAGTGTATCTATTATGGTGTTTGTCTTGTCCTAGAATTTGAATAAATTTTTGGATTCAAAACATTCCTTGCTCTAGTAATTCTTGGGTAACCATCCTTATATGATTATTTAGACCCTCTTGGGTCTATAAAGTGGTTGTATCATTTCTATAAATCCATTGAATTTGGTTATAAGATGTGATATTGGGTATAACCAAGTTTTGAGTGATTGGATATTTTTGAGATTAGTACTCATGGAGTTTAGAGTGGATTGAGGTTCTTCAGGTGAACTTATATGGGCTGTGTTCCTTGTTTCATTAACGGATCCTCAGTTATGAGATGTTGTTTTTTTGGTTGTTCTTATAAATCATTTTTTCTTTTATTTATTGAAGTTGGTGTGTGAGACTTTCTTTCTTTTGAATTTTATGGATTAGACTTGGGTGTGTATTAGGAATGTTTGGTTCAGGTGATTAGTATAGAGGTGTCAACGATTGATATTATGCACTGCTCAGTGTCATTTTGGATCTTTCTAGGTTCACCGAGAGGTGGTAACTTGGGTATGGGATTATAGTTCGAACCTTCCATTATATTTATGATCTGATGTTTATAAACATGTTGTTTCTTGATGTGGCATATTTTTTGTTTATTCACTTCTCTCTTCTTGGTGATATGAGATGTAATAAATTTAGTGGTTTTCCTTGTAGTAATTTGGATGTTCCTTGGGTTGGAATCTTTTATAGTTTTTAGTTGGTTTCCTGATGATAGATAGTTTTTTTATGGAGTTTTTTGGTTTCATTGGAGATGATTTGAGGACTCAGGGTTGTTGGGTAAATATCACCTATATGGTTTCTTGAAGGCATTATCTGTCATTTTCACCACTTTAGATGAATTCCAAATGTTGAGGATACATATAATAGGTATCTGTATTCTAGTAACCTTATAATCCATTGGTCTAGGATTGTTTGTACTTGGAGATGTTTGTGATGTTTGAGGATTAAATCTATGGTTTTGAGGCTTGGGTGTCTTTTTCCTTTGTCCTATTCTCACCATACCTCTTTATTCTTTCCCGACTCACCAGCCTCTTGTGTGAGTATTGTAATTTTTGGTTTTCCTTGATTCTATATTCATTAATTATTTTTTGAGGATATAAAGGGGTATGGTGGGGATAATTATTACATGCACATGTAATTTTTAATTTTTAATTTATATTATTTCGAAGTAATTTAATTTTTTATAGAGTTTCATTTGAAAATTTAAGATTTTGGACATTTTTTCTCTATGCATGACTTTCACACGATCACTTCAGGGTTTGGTAAATCATTTTGGTGATTCTTATACAAGAATTTTGTTTATATGATGAATTTTACTTAGTAATTTATACTACACATGGTTTGTGTACATGGTTTAGGGAAAATATTATGGTTACATTTACGTTGGGTCTTTTTTAGTTTATTTTGTTCATGTATGAGTTGTCCTATATGACAATTTCATGGTTTGGATCAAACTTAGAAAGTATATGGGAGAATTTGATGAGAATGTTTTGTATAAGGGTGAAGTCACATGAATTTAAAATGGGTAGTATAAACCATTCAGTTAAATTGCATGAGGGTATTTTTTCTATCAAGTGACTTTTACATGATCGATGCACAATTTACCAAATCATGCAGCCAGACCATGTGAGCTACCCAAATTTCATTAAAAAGGTAATTTTACCTTTTTTACCTCATACTTTTCCCCCTTTACTCTCCTCTATCTCATCCAAAATAGGGCACACAAATAGATCTCCCTCCCTACCCTCTTTATTTATTTTTGTGGACTTCTCTCTCAATTTCAAGTAGAAACTCCAAGGAAAACCCTCTTTTATCTTTTTTCCCTTCTTTTTATTCTTCATCATTCTATTTATCTTCAGTTAAGATATCTCTTACAAACCATAGGGACTTCCATGGATGAAATTTCGGTTTAGTGTAACCTAACTGTTAGGGTTTTTGTGTATAGGTATTCGAGAGGGTATGTTTTTTCTTGTTTGATTATTGACCATCACATGAAACATTCTTTAGAATGGTTTCATTATAATTCCACTTGGTCTAAGGATTTTTTTCTGTGTATTTCCTTTAAATTCCATGTTATTGGATGATTAATTTTTTTTGAATTATCTATTTTATTAAATAAAATGTATATACAATGGCCTAAAAGAGTTTAATAAAGGTTTTAAGGGTTATATCACTTGTAATAATGAAATTAAATGAGTTTCTAAGCTTCTAAAGATTTATTTTACGGTCAAGTGTCTTAAAATTCCTAAGAGGTATATTATTAAAAGTGTAAAATGATATTTTATGATTTTTTGGAATAATTAGATTATGAATTTGGTAAAAATATATTTTTACTATAGAAATGTTTAAAATAGATAAAATAGGGTTGATTTATCAAATTGATTTCCAAATTTAGTTTTATGTGGATTAAATTTTAAAAGTGGTATTTGAAATTTGATTTCAAATGGTTTATAAATGTGGTTAAAGTGTCTTGGAACTCCAAGAATATTTTAAAGGAATGTTTGGATCTTTTAATAAGTTTTCTCAAATATGAGAAATCCTCGATTGAGCCCCTTTATTTGAGTTGATGGATAGAGATTACAGATCCTAAAGAGGATTTTTTTATCCATTATATAATTTTAAAATCTTATATATGTGAAATAGTGGATGTTTTTTGTGAGGGTGTTTGAGATAATATGTGTTATTTATTTTTTGGTATTTATTATTGATCATGTGATGATCCATTGGATTTATTTTTGATCACTATTTATTTTTCTTATCATGGAAATATGAGTATCTAATAGAAGATATGATGTGTGTTACACTAGAGCAGTGTGTGAACACTATCTAGTTCCTTAGGAGAGGTACACCCTCCTAGGGGTTTATTTTTTACTCGTTGACCCTGAGAGGTGTTGAGATGGATGTTTCATTTTTACTAAGGGCCACTATATAGAGTTTTTTCAAGGAGAATATTCCCTATATAATTATAATTATATTTATATGGTTTAATCATGTTTCTAGATCCTTTATAGGATGACTTGGGGGATCTTACTACCTATGTATTTTCTATATCCACTACCATTTTATTGTTTCACATCACTAATGGGTTAGTACTTTTGTAATGTTTTATATATAGTTTTGTATCATGCATGTTTATTCACTATTTTATTTTTGGTTTTTAGTTTATTTTCAAATTGAATTTTAAATGGTTTGGATAGTGTGTTTTTTAAATTAAATGGAGGCATTTTACCAAAAATGATCTTTGAGAAAATGTGTTGTAAAGGGGAATGATTTTTCCCAGTTTTCATGAATTTAATAAAGAATATTTTTTTTTTCTATTCTAAAATTTGTTTTTATTTAAAAAGGTTTAGATATACCCTTTATCATTTTAATAATGGGTATATTTTTTTATAAAGGTAATTATGGAATGATATTTTGTTTTATCTAATCTTAATGTTATGAACCCTATTTTCCATTTCTATTTCAAACTATAATATAATAAATAGACTTTTTATTGGAAATAGAACAAAATATTTTGTGAAATAATAATGGGATCATTTTTATCACACCGTGAATACACCATCTGTGTATAAAAATATCATGTTTTCTCTCAGGTTCCCTATTTTGGTCTTTACAAGATTTATGATTCGGTTGGATTGTTGACAATTGATATTGAGACATGGTGTGTGACTAGGGATAATGAAATTTAGGTTTTTTATTTTGTTTTTATTTTGGGATATTCATGTATTATCCTTTTCAACCTCGACCTATCCTTCAGTTTATTTTTTTATTTATGGATGTATTCCTTATGTTCAGTTATCTATTTTTGGTTTCATACTTGAATTGTTTTATTATTATTGTTGCAAGTTACTCTAGTTGGTTATCTCATTAATATTTTTTCCTATTTATTTGATGGTGTGGAAGTCTATGATTTGGATTGGTGATGTCATATTTCTTGGCGGGATATTGGATTTGGCTATTTGAATTTAGGGGTTTTAATCATTCTTAAAGTTATACTCTTGATACCCAGTGAGTATTTTCCATCCCTTTGGTATCTGGAAACCCCTTTGTGCCATATGGTCAGTTAGGTTAGGTGATGTGTCACGTCAGCCTGGGTCGGTTCATTACCCATCAACAGGTTGAATTCTTTCTCTTTTCCAAATCTTCTTCTTGCCTTTCCAAGACAGTTTTTTTCCATAAAAATCTGGAACTCCTCTTCAAACCACTTTCCTCATGGTGATATTTTTCACCTAGACCCTAAAATCTATTTCTAAAAATAATATATTTATCATTGAATACAAATTGGTTTTCATGATTCATTATAGCTAAATTTATCCTAATATATCTACTAGATACATGATTAATATGGTATAAATTATTGAAATAAAATCTATATCTTATTCATTGGGTTTGTTAACTCAATTTTACAAATTTTTAGTCAGATTCACAATAATAAATACATTATAATTCTTTATATAAAATGTTGTAAATATGTCTATGCATTCTATAATAAAAGCACATGTCTCCATACCTTCTTCTAGAAATAAATATTTTGTCTTTAATTATTTCAATGTCATTCTAGATTATGTTTCCATCACCTATAGTTATTTCCCTTTTCTTTTTAATTGCTATAGTTTTCTTCATCTCATTCTTCATAGGGGTTCCATCATACCCAATGCTAGTTTTTTCCATGGAACATGGTTTTGGGACATAAAAATTCTTTCATTCTTCTCCACTGATATAAAATACTTTATCTTTATCTCACTATACTCTACAAAATATTATTCAAATAAAAAATTTAAATAATCATTCAAACTAGGTTTACCATTAGCATTCAATTATTCCACTTTCTTTTTAACTAATATTTAATCCTCTTAAAGTTGTTGTATCTTTTTGATTCTCACTTCATGTTAAGAATTCATGTATTCCTTGAGTATATTCCCTTTAGAAACATCATCCTCCAATACATGGTAAATTTTATCTATCATTTAACTTTGTTCTTTAATCTTTGTGTTTATCTAAGCAATGGAATCCTTAAGGCGTATATCCTATTATTTTAGTTTGTTTTGTCCTTGGAAAATTATACCATGTGTGTAGAAAGTTCACCCTTAATATAGTTTAAGTTTTAATATTATTTTGAGTTAATATCATTATCTATAGATCCAACATTAATATTATTCACTTTTTAAGACATCTCCTTCAATTCCTCGGTTTTAGAGTCATTAATTTGAAGGATATATTCCCTAAAGACATTTATGCATGTGATACATATGGATATATCTTATTTAATGAAAGGGGATATCATAAAGAATGAAATTACATGATACTTAATTTTTATATCAAAAGGTAAGATTGATGGATATCATAAGGAACTTCCCATTATAGTCATATGTCATGACAATCCATATCATATTTCATGTAATTCAATATAAGTCCACTATCTTTGATTGATTATAGATGGATGAATGATAATTTTTATAATTAAAATAATTATTCTACATTGGTTATTATATATTAATTTTTTTATATAATGAAACACTCATTATTTCAATACATTCATGCAAGAATTGTCTGAATTTGATGATAGTTACAGTCGATTCAGGCATTAAATCATAATATATGATTTAATGCATGTACAATTAAAGATCATCCTTGAGGGTTTTATAAAAATATTATTACTATTAAATGTTGGTATGATTGGTTATAATAAATATTTCCCTTTCCTTGGAAAAAACTCCCTCTTACCCTAATCTTTCATTATTCTTCAACAATTTCACTATGAGGTGTTAATACTCCATGGTGAGAAGAGGAATCCCATCTGAATTTTGGATGATACAGTCTTTTGTGGATGAATCACTGCGAGGGGATATTATTTTAATACCCTTTGTTAATATTCATATAACCCATATAATGTTGTGTAGAGATTTTTACTACTATGAACACTAGTGAATGATCGACTAGTTTCTTTATTTCTCATTTATAGTATGCATGGTTTTTATATTTTAGCATGGTTGATCATGTTTTTAGGTTTATTAATAACTTCCAATGCATCCAACAAGATTTTTTAGATCCCTTTAAACCTAAAAATAGTATTAGACCCTTAACATGCCTTTATATTCATGAAATAATGTCATAAATGAATGTTTTTTAAATTATATTGTGTTCCATATTTTGATAGTAAAATACGACTCAGAACTTTGTTCTATCTAGTTGAGTCGTAGCTTATGATATAGTAATATCGTAAGTAGAGAATCACTAAAAAACCACCGGTTTTGTAATTTTTTCATATAATATGAATCTTATATTTCATATCCTATGATTGGTTTGTGTTGTTTTTTAAAAAAAAGAGCATCATATCACCTTTAAGATATCCATATGAATTGTAAAATACAATTTCCCATAATATTTGGTGATTGAATTATTAGTCATAAAATATAACTAATAGTGCATAAAGGTTTGATGTATCACTATCTACGAGTTATATAATAATACTCAACTTGGACCATTAAATACAATTTGTATCATATATTATTATTTATATTAATTATAAAACACAATTGTAAATGAAAATTTATTTTTCATAAAATTCAATTATTAATTGAATTATATTATTTATAAATAATGATAAAAGGTATTTGGTGATATTTATTAATTTAGAAAGTTTTTAAAAATAAATTAATTAAAAATAGTTTATAATCAATTAAATAAATGTTTATGAACTATCAATCAATAAATATTACATAATATTAAGTGTTAATATTAAAAAATAACTTTTAAATCATATGGAATGCCTTGTGGATCAGAAATAATGTGCTTATTTAGAAATCATAAGGGTAATTTATGAAGTGTTTATAAATTAAAAATTAAGGATAAAATATGAAGTGTTTATATTTTATGATTATGAATTATTCATAATATTTAATTTTAATTTTAATTTTTCAAATTAAGGTTTGTATTTGGGATATTATTTAGAAAATTTCAAAAGAGTTTTTTTTGATTGATTCAATCAAGGTTTAAATAATTCTAATTATATGATATTTATATTATGTAATTAGTTTACATAGTAGAAATAAAAATATAATTTTTCTATATTTCATATAATATAATGTATTTAATGAAAAAATTCTATATATTGAACAACAAGAATTAGTTAATATTATGAAATGATTATAAAATTTTTATTTTAAATATTATGGAATGTCTATAATAATTATCTAAAATTATAAAATTTTTATAATTAGTTTTTAATTTATGAATTATTTATAAATATTTATCTCATGTTTAATATGTGAAAAGTACATTTATTTAAAAATTATTCTCTTATTTATTTTTCATGGATAAAATATATTTATGTTGTGAAAATATTTATTCTTTAGTATAATATTATAAAAATACTTTTAAGTTATTATGCATATATATATAATGAGTTACATTATAGGTATGAAAATGGATTTATATTTCATCTACCTTGAATTAAGTTTGTATTAAATTTATTTTCTTTAAATTATTTTGTGAATACAGTTTTTAGATATTTATACACAAATATTTTTTTTATAAAATCACTTTAAAGTTATGTGAGAACCAAAAAGTAGACCACACCACCAAAGAGATCCATAAGAAGTATGGACAAGGAACCACACCCAAGACAAGACCCACCCAAAAGGAATCCAAACAACACTAACCAAAAAGCAGGCTGGCCAAGGAACCCTATCCAGGACCAGACCTACCCAAAAAGAAAACACATGACACATCACGCCTCGCGACATCCCATCGCCGTCCTGTATTGCTCCCACATCACAATCATCACTCGCATCACCAAACCTCGGGACACAGTGCCATCGAGATGATGTTACACCAAAATCCAGGACATCTAACCGGAGCCAGACATGGAGCCACTGATGAACACCACATCTGCTCCCATGCTTCAGAAACCATCACCTTCAACCCAACTGAGGGGGGGATGGATGCCGACATGACACAAACACACCAAAATTTGAAAAATTGAGGGCCATTATAAACCCAAAAAATTATCTTCATATGATCCACCAACATCTAAACAAGAAATAAAATAGCCCGGAAAACATAACACCTAGCCGAGCCACCATTACAGAAGCCACCAACACAACCCAAATTGTCAAGGAGGCCATCAAACCAAATTGGAGTGGAGTCTTGTATGAGGGGTTTAGGAGAAATGGTATAGGGTTCCATATAATAACAGACTAAACTAGGAGAAAAGTTGACCTCAACCAGCAACAAGGCCAAAATAAAAAAATGATACCTATATAGAACCATCGGGGAAGATTTAATAATGGAGAATGATTCGTTGATAGAGCTCTAGAATGTGGAACTATAGGACCGAGAATGAGAGGTATCCCACACTGAACAACCACCAATATAATAGAGTAAGGTGCCATCAGAGACAAACCCAAAGCAGTTGAGGCCATCTCATGGGCAAAGACCAGTAAAACAGTTTTGTCAGAGGAGGTTGAACGACCATTCGTCGGTAGAGATACAAAGGCATTTCCAGTTCATGAAACCATGGGACATTTGATATGGTTTTAATATATTGATTTGGTGGAAGGAATAGTATTAAAAAATAAATCACTACAATCATGCATACATAAAGGGAATAAAATAAGAGAATATGGAATGATTAAAACACCTTTAAAGTACTAAGTGTTTCATTCCTTACAAAGAAGAACTTTTCAGGAATTTGAGCATCCAATCAAGTAGTTTAATGATAAATATGAATTCCCCTATATTATCTTCTATATGTGAAGAAATTAATGGGTGAATTTAATAACACTATGTTCCCATTATGGGTGTTCAATTTGGGCTACACATAGCTAGAAAACCCGAAGTGTTAGGATACCATAGTAATAGAGTTGGGTTTATCCATATGTTGGATTGGATAAGGTGTTGTCTGGTCAACAATACAAGAGTCATTTATGATATGTTTTTTAGAAACTCTGAAATTTCTATTTTACTTGTTGGAATTTTTTAAATAATATGTTGGAGTAAATTAGGGATTTAGTGTGGAATATAGAGCCAGAGGATCCTCGATGCTTATATATTGAAAATATTAAATATAATATATCACACACGCATAGTTTTTAATAAATAACTTGATAACTCCTAAATGATGTCTCTTATGAGAAATATGAGATCGTCGTTAAATATGGAGCCTGAGTTTTATCCTAGGTAGGATATAAGTCTTTTCAGCATCATGTGTTTAGGAATAATGTAATCTCTAGTGGAACATTAGATAAATTAAATAAATTAAAATAATTTATTTATTTATTATCTAATAAATTTATTAACCAAGAAATTTTTCTATAAAATCCTAATTATAGATAATCTCTAGGGTTAGCCACATAAAATTGGGATATTAAGAGTATTGAGTGTGCCATTATTGGGAACGATGTCACACGGAGAATCGATAATAAAGGAATATAGAGTTTTATAGATCCAATGATGAGTGTGATGGATCATGTCAGCAAAATTGATGTAAGTTTATTATTTTCCAATGATTCATCCAAACATGAGGTTGGGAATTTGATATTGTGGTGTATTTTCCCATTCTTTATTATTAAAATGAACATGAATTAATTAATTTTAAATTAATTTATGGATCATTCTTAATTTTTTTGTCCAATATTTTCTTTCTCTTCCTATAATTATAATTTTTAGTTTTATTCATCTTTGAAAATTTTATTTTTTTTATTTCCCTCATATTCATTATATTATATCAATGATGAAAAAATGAAAATGAACTTCATTCAAAGCTCACCTTTTGTTTTGTGTCTTTCTCCATTCATTCATCAACACTCATCATTGTAATTATGATTAACAGATGATTCGATGATACCTAAGAAACTAGCCATTGTGCAATCATTATTCTGTGTAAGAGATCATTGTTGTGGGTCGGATTTTTGAATTTGGAGACATGAAATAGGCATGATATAAATGTAATGAATCCAATGGAGGTTCAAGTGATAGTGTTTATGTGTTCCAAATTGAGTGGGAATCTTCAGTGAGATTATGATGGTGATCTTATTATGGAACAAGTGGTGGATTTTTCATGATCCGGATCATGTGGTGCTTTGTGATGGAGAATATGATCTATTTTATAGATAAGAACATCCATAATATATCTTATTTCTAGAAATTTATGGCGTTAAACTCCTTTATAAGAGTTATGGCTGTGATTCCTAGTGAATTCTAAGGTGAAAACAACACGAGTGAGACACATGGAATAGATTGGAAGTTATATGAAATTCCATTCTACACAGTGTGTAATTCAAAATAACACAATCTATGTGGTCTCCTATAAGTGGAGGATAGGTTTTACACAGTGATATAAATGTCACACAACATGTGGGTGGAGCACATGCTCTATGACCCCTAGTCATCTAACTCAGCATGTATAGGGAGTACACACCTAGGAGGATATTAACCCTACATGTTGCGTGCGACGAGTCACACCACATGTAATTTAGAAATTACAAGGGAATAGGTTTACAACACACAACGAGTGTTGGCCCGACCTCTATACATAATTGTTATAACATAATTCTGTGTAACTAAGGAGGTATTTGTTGTGAGAGATAGTAGGACATAAGTTTTCATGAGACATACTGTATAACCTATTGGGATATATTGTGTACTCCTTCCAAGGAAATTTTAATCCCTTGTTTCACCTATACATATTCATTCTATATTGGGTGTGTTCCCTCTTTCTAGTTTCATATGGGTAAGTTTTCTTATTATGGTGTGAGTTTCATCAGTCCATTCCCACGAGTGTTTGGTGTGGCATATAGTCCTAATCATTGGATATAAGATCCCCTATATGGATTAGAGTACTTATCCCTCCACGATTCCCAGAGTTGGATCCTAATTCGCATCATTCTCCCTAAGTAGGGACAAGTACCACATAACCTACATACTGGGCATTTGATTCCCTACCATGTGGGTCAATCCAGGGAGGGTCAAGTGTTTCCCCTTAGCCCAGAGTGTGATCCCATATTTATGTATCATCATATGTAGTCTTTTTGTATGGTTCAGTCCAATCAAGAGAGTACCTCAAATGATACCACTTAGTTTCCACATTCTTCTTCATAGCATGAACTAATTAGTGTGACCTCTCAGATGAGTTCCATCAGTATAGTGAGACCCGATGAGTGAGTTCTCTTGGACAAATGTTTCCTTTGATCCACTAATATAATATTGGGATAGCAATTAGGAAATGACCTCAACTTGATACCTGGAGTATTCCTTTGAATATATCTGGGTTATCTTGTTCATTCCATTGGATTTGTGGTTTAGAACATACTCCCTCATTGATGATTTGGGTTTATTTATTTTGGGGTGCCTACTAGGTATGTTTATACTCACCCTTTCATGAGATTTTCCCACACCTATTGTTACTTATGTATATGAACAGACTTTCAATGGAATTCTAAGAGGTCCGGGAGTAGGTGGAGTTCAGTTGTGCTAGTATGAACATAAAGGGTTCCATTATTTGCATCTTGATTGAAATGCATATTTTTTTAGAAGGATGGACTCTTTTTGCTGTTATACTGGGCATGTATTTGGACATTTTCTTTTCCATACATGTTGTCATACTATGATGTGGGATTACTTGTTAAGCATGAATTTATAGTATTAGTTGTTTATCATTTCTAAATAATAATGGTTTATAGAGATGCATGGACATTTACAGGTACTTTAGGCTTAGTCTTACCATTTTTTTGATATGACTACTTGGTGATAGTTTCTAGACCATGGCCTATTGGAGGTGGGCTTGTGGGTTTCTTACTTGGCATACCACCTACCAGGTAGGCCTTAAGGCGTTAGATCATGATAGAGTTGTATCAGAGTAGGTTTAATTAGTATAAAAGTTTGGAAATATTCTATCTATAATTATTGGGTTGGGAACCAGAAAAAAAAGTGTTAATATGTATCAAGATCATATCTCAGACCAGGTAACATAGTGATGATACAATAACCGACATATCTATTCACCGAGACTATAATAACCAACTTTTTGAATCAGTACATATAAGCACTATTTACAAGGAAACCATTGGTATATACATAATATAGTAATGGGTTGTGGTTTTCATATACTTATCGAGTCATCTTCCTAGATATTCTATTTTAACCATAGTGCATCTTGGATATTGTTGGATGCCTCCATGATAAAAACCATCTATGATTCCATAGTAGGGTCATGATTATGATCTATTTATTAATGAGGCTATATTATAGAGACCTATATAGGAGGAAGTTCCTCCAGGTGGATAGACATAAGTGCCTACACCTATAGATTGTCATGCTGACCCACCTCTGGTATTTCAAGTGAATTCTCTCCATCAGGTTGACTGGTAGTTGGTTTTTATGGTACTAATAAATAACACACCCGTGGTGAGTACACTTCATGAGTTTCATAGATAAAGACCACTTAGGTTTTAGGGTGAGTCATACCCCCTCCTTAGGTGAAAAAGGACTGGATCAAGTCTATAGACCAAGTGTTACACCTAGTTAGGACCCCTCTAGATTTTGAATTTGGTGGAAATCCTTCTCCAAGGAATCATAGGGAATTTCTAGTCACCTATGATAATGATGTTTGATGTGGCTTTATAAATTAAAATATTATGGACACTTCCCCAACTGAGACACGTTCTATTGTGATGTGTTTTAAAGACACACATGTGAGTTAGTATCACCCAAAGAAGATAGAGTATAAATGTGTGGTGGATGATTCCATTTAACTTTTATGTTTAATTTTATTATTTATATGTGAAGGAATCATAGAGAACATTATTGTTGAAAAAATGCAGCTAAGGGTAAGGATATATGTAGGTCGTGGATCTAGATAACCCAGAGGCTTCAGGTGTGATATGAGGTATGATTTTTTCTTCTCTACTTTAGTTTCAGTTTTAGTAGATTCATCGATGATCCACTCATTCCTTTCCACATAACTTGTTTGAGATCCAATGTTTCTATTATATCCTTATAGATCAACCCATGTTTTTAGATGATCATATCAAGAAATATTTGATGATCACACACATTTGATGATATTGTGAACAAACTCTAGGAGGATACAACCTCACATGGGATCTATCTATAGCGACGACGAGGACCTATGCTGTTTTTCTCAGTATGGAATGGCTTCCTACAATCCATGACCAGTTTTAATATTAACAGTGAGGGTTGCATTTTATTCAAGTTTTTGGGACACAATTTTCCTTATTTACTGAGAAATAATCCTAGACAGAGTATGATGATCTTGTATATAGGAGTATACACTTGATTTCTTAACAGTTGGATAGTATAAACCTTAGAGTAATAGATTTTATGAGCTTTTAATTTCATGTGGTGGTGTAGGAATATATGGGATTCTAATCTCAGGATGTTCTAGGCTTACCTCCCCATCTAAAGATTGACTTCTGTATAGTCTCACACCTAGTGATGACCTCAATATTTATACTAGAATATTGGATGATTCCTATAGAGTTGTGAGAGATGAAGGTAAAATTTGAAGATATGAAGAGAAAGGGATTTGTTATACTGAGTATGTTTCCTTAGGTAACCAATTATTATTCTCCAATGAGGTGGATGTTAGTTTGAGGTTATTCATAAATTATCATCTCCAAAACTAGGTCACTATTGAGATAATGCATCCTCTTCTAATAATTGATGAACACTTGACCAGTTGAAAGGGGTCAAGGTAGTTCAAAAGGTTTTAAATCAAGCTAGGTTATCACCAGATTTGGGTTCTTGGTGATACCCTTCAATATGGAAAATTTCCTGGAAGATTTCATGGGACTCATGAATCATATCTTTCTTCCCTTTTTAGATCATCCTGTGATGTTCTCCATATATGAAATCCTCATGTAATTAGTGTAAGTTAAGGATCAAGTGAGATATTTGAGGACTCTTGTGAATATATTTTAGGATAACCATACTTATGAAAGGTTATCAAATTGTCAGTTTTGGATTCGAGAAGTCTACTTCTTAGGACATGCCATCTCTGAAGCAGGAGTAGAAGTGGGCCCGGTAAATTTTGAGCCATTACTAGATTGGTGTCTACCCAATAGTGTAACTGAGGTGAATAGATTCCTTTTATTGGTAGGATATTATCTTATATTTACAATCAATTTATCTAGGATCGAAGAACCTATGAATTCTTTGAAACAAAATGGGTATCTTATGTGTGGATAAATAAGTATCAGTAGGATTTTTAAGAGCTTTAATGGTGGTGGATGTGCATTCCCATATTGATATTGCTAGAGGAGGGTGTTAAGTATATGGGGATATGCATTGAATCTAGAAATAGAATTGGATTCATTCTAATATAGATTCAAGAAGTTATTTTTAGGGGTCCCAACAGCAAATAATCCATGGTCATAATTTCACGACCCACAACATATATCTAGTAGCAATAGTTGTCACCCTAAAGTCTTAGAGACATGATCTTATGGGAGGGTTATTCATAATATTTTACAACTATCAGAGTCATCAATATATCTTTTTGTAGAAATATATTAACCTAAGGTAGAGGTGATGGCTATAGTTCCTACACTATTATTACTTTAAGATATTCTATACTCCAAGGAAGGGGAACATGGTAGAAGATTCTCACAACAAGGATTCCCATTTGCAGTTATTGAGTGAGGTGATAGATAAGTTTAAATCTTTATAGTTGATCCTTGTGGATGAGGATAATGAAACACACCCCAAATTGATGGTTACCACCCATCTTCTTATTCAGTGTGTTAGGGAGGAATAACTTTGGGATATCAATTTTGAGATATTATGTGACTAGATAACCACCATACATTCTCTTGATACATTTTATGATGGTGTGAATCACATCATCATTTTTCTAGGAAAAATGACGATACTAGTCACATTATGAGAGGAGGTTCTTTTGGAGTTTCATGATTTCCACTTAGAGGTACATATAGGATAGGTGATGATGAACTGAGATCCTTTAGAATTAGTTTGGGAGGACAAGGATATAATAGAGTGTTATTGAGTTTATATCTCGACTCCTCACCTACCAATAGGTGAAGGATGAAGTTATAAGATGAAAGTGCAAATGGGGTGGTATCTTCATAGGTTTCATGATGGGATTTATATGATCAGTGGGAGGTCATGATTTTGTATAGGTGACCATAGTCTGACTCACCAATTAAGACCACTTCCTATCCATATGAGAATAGTGATTAGTAGAGAGTTTGTTATTCCTATACATTTAGAAGATAGTACATCCACATGGAATTTCCTTGATGATCATTTTAGACTATGATACTCAATTAATGCCATTATTATGGAGAGGATTGTAGAAGTATTTGAGACTCAATTATGGTGGATCATGAAATTTCACCCCCAGATAGTTTTCCTAATAGAGAAGACCATTCAAGTTCTAGTGATCATGCTTCAGGTTTTCATGTTGGTTTTTGGACATAGTTGAGAGGTTAACTACCCTTAGTGGAGTCAAAAAACAATAGTTACCATTCCACCATCAGTGTGGAACCATTTGCAGCCTTGTATGGGAGACCTTGTAGGTCAGCTCTGTACTAGTCAGAACTAGGGTATACAACACTTATGAGTCCCAATTTGGTCTAAGTAATGATAAGGAAGGTGTAGGTTATCCAGGAGTGAATGAGGAATTTATAGAGCCATCATATGTCCAATACGAATTGATGATGGATTTATTTAGAGTTTTATGAGAGACATCAAGTGTTTTCAAAGGTTTCAAATTCATGAGAATTACATATATTTGGTTGAGGAGTTAGGCTGTCACTGAGACTCATAAGGACATTTTTCAGTTAATTTGAAGGTTTGTCTAGGGGAATACCACTTGAACCTACCACCATAGTTAGACAGGGTGCATGGTGTTTCCCACGTGTTGTAAATGAAGAGATATGTGCATGATTTTTCATCCATTATCAATTAGGGAAAGAAGAACATTGGATATAGATTTACCTTTTTAGGGTGCCTAGTGGCATTTGAGGAATAATAAGAGAAGATCCTATGTGATCAGGTTTTCTACCTTGGTGTACTTTTTTATGCAACATGAGTACCTATAGGATAGATCTTGGGAGTGGGTGAACCAGATGAAAGATCATCTACCAGATTCATATTGGTTACCCATGTTTGGGAAACAAAATGCCTAACGCCTATAGAGACTCAATTATTCTGTTATCACATTATTTTCCATTAGGTTTTCCATATTTTTTTCCTAATAAAACTAATGTCTGTAATGTATGGAGCTTGATTTTGGGTGATTGAGTGTGGTTTCACAATTTTTTTCATCATATTTAACATTTATTATCCCTCATGGAAACTCCCAACGACTCCCACATCCGTAATGAGGCATGAGACTACTTTCCAAAGGCATATGATCATTTGGGGCTTCAAACCCAATAATTATTAGGAGATCACATTGGTCTAGAATATGGGATTTTGGGATCAACACGCCCTATTAGGGTGAATTATTTTCTACTATAGGACTCTATTATAGATTTAACATATGTTCATGAACCTTTCCCAAATACCGATACGATATTGATTACTCTAATAAAATAATAGGGTGTTGGATCCCTATACACACAAGAGGGTGTTATATTAATGATCCTCTAAATATATATTAAAGGGTCTCTACATAGTTCCCATTACTACTTAACCATGTAGGTATGTTTATTCTTTAAAGCTGTATGACTATGCACTCTAGTGTTTACTACCATCTAGGAAGGAAATTGTTATTTCAAGATTGGGATTGAACATCTAAGAGGAATCCTATGTATACTATGAAAATAGGAATAAAAACCCATGTAGTTCCTTTAGGACCATGTTGTACAGTTTAACATCACGTAGAAAGGATGTATATGAGGACATTTGTAGAATGGGGATTTAGCTCGAGCCTTGGGAAGGCGTACTACATATCATGTTTCTAACAAGAATTAGAGTCTTCAAAGTTTATTGTCTCTTCAACTCATTTATGGGTGGGGATATATAGTTAATAATTATGAGGGTTATTTATCTAGAGGTTTTCAATACAATAATTACTTAAGGACCAACACTGATGTAGATTCTCATGTATGGAGGCATTTGTATCATGCTATTGAGCAGGGCTTACTCGTAATTGATACGATCATTATGAGTCCATAATCTCACATGGGTCATTCTTGGTGTGAGAAAAAAGAGATATAAAGTGACCATATGCTATGCGTATTGATGTGGGGATTACAAATTGAAGCAACCCTAATGGAATACATGAAATGGGGCTTAGGATTTAGGATGGTTCCCTACATATCCTTATTATAATAGGAATCAGAGTCTTTGTAGTTCAGTTAGGTTTCCTAATCTTCTAATGAATGAGTAATAGTGATATAACCATAGGGGGTAGTTTCTATGAGTTGGAGTAAACAAAATATCGAGGGAATTAGACTAAGGTGGATTCCCATGATAGATATCCAAACATTATTCTTCGACAAATAATGAGTGTGAACTATGATTTGTTGATTTAGTGTGTTTGGGTGGAATGTGGGTCCTATAATATAAATAAGGTTTCATAAGTTCATGAACCAAAACTTACCATATGAAGGGGGAATTCTCAACAAAAGACTTATGGTGGGAGTTAATGTTGTTCAAGGGTACATATCCAAGTGTTCCTGGTAGATAGGGCTAACATGTGCAAAGATGCATATGGGTGTATTCCTTATATGTACACAGAATTTGGATGAACCAGGCTAAAACATCTAGGGTGTTTTGTGTGATCCAACTGACAAGTCCAAGGGCTGTCATGTGATCAAAGATGACATGTCCCGAGAGTTCACATGAACCATGATAACATGTACTGGGTGTGTCTCATGATAAATCTGAAATGTATGAGAGCTATCACATGATCAAAGATGACATATTTTATAATGATCACATGATAAAATCTGACATGCATAGAGACTTTTCATGGACTAGGATGAAATTTCTGGTGTGTATCATGGGATTATAGCTGACATGTTTGAGAGTTGTCGCATGATCAAAGTTGAAATGTCTAGGTACATTTCATGAAACATGCTAACAATTCTAGTGAGTGTCGCATGATCCAACTGACATGTTTGAGAGCTATATCATGATCAAATATGACATGTCTAGGGACTTTTCATGAAACATGTTGATATTTCTATGGTGTGTCATGTGATCAAGTTGACATATTTGAGAGCTATCATATGATCCAAGATTAAATGTCCAAGGAATTCATATGAACTAGGATGACATGTCCAGGATGTGTTGTGTGCTCCAACGAAAATTTTGAGAGTTGTCGCATGATCAAATATGACATTTATAGGGACTTTTAATGAACCTAAATGACATGTCTTGGGACCCTTTTCATGATCTAGTAACTGATTATGCAAAGTGCATAATTCCTGATGAAAACAATGAATCTTCCTTTGTATAAAGATTATATCATTTTAAGATTTTTTACATACACTTCCCAATAGTTGGAAATGCTTTTCCTACTAAGGAATCATTTGATTAATCAATCATAATGAAGACCCTTCTTATGATCCATTGAATATGCCAAATTTCCATTGTGTGGTCAATGAAATGATCATATAAAGCGTATACACATATTATGTAATTAATTAAGTTACTCTATAGTGAACCTAATCTTATAAACATATCATTACATGATTTTAAGAATAATTAAACATAAAATTACAATCCAAGTATTATAAATTCTAGTGTATTGGAAGATTAGTTACATAAAAATGAAAACATGGGGCTCAATAAAACATTTATTTATTTATCATCCATAAAGAGATCCTAACTTCCTTTGATCTCTTACATCTGTATAGGATAACCTGTGGATAACATGAAAAAAGGTATGAGATGAAAATCCCTGTAAGGTAATAAAAATTAAAATAAATCTTAACACATGGGTTATAAGGCATAACATAAATATATATAAAGTCATGAAACATGATTAAATTTAAGGAATCATAAGACATAAAACATGGGATCACATAATCATGGAATCATAGTAAAGTTTAAGAAACATAAAACCCTACTTTAGCAGAATTCAAGGCTCATTGAACATAGGGGAGAACAATTCGAGGCTCATTTCACATAGAGGATCGCAAGTCAAGGCTAACCCCAAAGACCATTACACATGGAGCACGAGTCAAGGATGACCAACAAGACCATTTAACATAATTTCTCATGAGACTAAAAATTATCCAATGAATTGGAGCACTATCTAGGTTCACCCATCATAAAATTTTCATGAATATTCTCTTCGCATAAATAATCATACATAAGTAATATAACGTAAACATAATGGTTACCCATGAAAATAATTGGGTATCATAATCATGTCAAAAGAATAATAAATAGGTGTATTATAAAAGTATACATTAAAGAAAGGAATTAAATAATATATTGAAATTAATAAATTAATATAGGAATATATCATGACAAGTGATGTCAAACTAAAGTTGAAATAGTGTTTAAGAAACTTCATAAATAAAACATTTTAGTACGGTTTAAGGGAAACCATTCAATATTATTTAAAATGGAAAAGGAATAATTGTTTTTATAAAACTAGAATTTAAACAAGGAATTTTTAATGATAAAATTATTTATTTTAGAAAAATAATTATGGAGAACACTTGAAAATGGATAAGAATTTGGGAATTTCATTTAAATTAGGCTTGCGTATCAGGATGAATTGGGTTGGGAACCTATTAAAAACATGTATATACTTGAAAAGAAGGATGAATGGATCTTCATACAAGATATTGGAACATATAAACATAATTTATAATATTTAAATATAAATTAAATATAATTCCATTTGGGGAAAAAGAGAAAAGGAGTAACCCAAAGGAATAATGGAGGTTCAGGTAGAATCCTTTACCTTATGTCTGAAATGATTTTTCACATGATCTTATTGTCCAGAATAGTAAAATTATATTAATTAATTAATAATTATAGAACCATTTATACATGTATTTTTTATTATAAATTTATTAAGTTCATTTATGGCCTTTTTATGGGTTAAGAGATTCAATTTCATCGTTTGGGATCATTGATTTCTTTGGTTTTCATGATTAGTTTACTTTCATATATGTTTGTAAAACCATGTAGAAAGATGATAGTTATACAGAAATGAACTTATATGTTATTAATTAACTTATATAATTTTAAAATACCATTTTTATATAAGTTTTTTTGATTTATTAGATAAATCATTAATTATAATCATTTAGATTAATTTAGCGTTTTTTTATCATCACAAATTAATTTTGTTATATTATTAAATATCATTTATATAAACTGGTTATAGAACATTAAATAGGTTGTAATACATATTATATAATTTGTTTCAACCATAAAAACGGGTTCATTTCCATCATTGAAGGTGGGATTGAAATATGAAATGATGTCGTCCATGAAGGTGGTAGATCAGCACCTCAAAGACGATGTTTTCATTCCAAAAATAAAAGAGAGAGGAGATGAGATTTGATAAAGAATTATTCAATAAAAAAGAAAAAATTCCAGTATATATAAGATAACATAGTCATAATTCCACTTGGAAAAAGGTTAAGTGGGGATAGTATAATAAAATAAAGAAACTTGAAACGAAATTAAAAGAAAAGGAAGAGGGTTTTTCCTCTTGATTCCTTTTTCTTGAGATCCTCCTTAGGGGGTTGGTATTTGTCTTTTGTTAAGAGAAAAAGATCCTAGATGTGGGGGAGAGGTTTGGGAAGATTATTAAGCATAATTTGGACAATTATCAAGGCTTTATAGGTGTGAGGAGAAGAGGTGGTGAGGGGTGGTATTTATAATGGAGGAGTGGGGTTTTTTCTCATTATTTTACTCAAAATTTTATTTTTTTTCTCAAGAAAAAAATAGTGTTGATTCTTGAGACTAAATACAGTAATTAGATCATGTGAGTTTGAACCGCTTGTGCTTATATCATAACTACATTAGCTATGAATCCATAATTCATGTATTTAACATTTACCATAAATTATCATATTTTACTATTCACAAAAATTCAAGTATTTTAGAAAAATCCAAAAAATTAACCCTAACTATTTTTTGACGTGTATAATTAAGAAAATAAATACATTTTATAAAAATAATTTTCTAAATATATGATACTTTAATTTAAATTAAAATCATCATTTACTTGGAAAATACATATTTTAAAATTATAACTACTTTTATATCACTTTGAAAAATTAACTAAGGTATCATTAAATTATATTATAATCATAATACATAAAAATACTAATTTATAAATAAATTTTATGAAAATAAATTTTATTTTAAATTAATAAAATAAATTAATTAAATATTTATGACTTACAAAAATACCAACACTTAATTAATAATTTTTAAAATATTTATTTACTTATACTATGATATATTTATATCATATCACCATTTATAATATGATTAAATTTTATTTATAATTTCATAGGTGATATTAATATTATATTGTCTAGTTTACTATTCATTAGGGTCACATTACAATTCCAAAGTTCAAGTTACTATTTTATCGCTATAGGTTCCATAACTTCTTGAAATAATTTTTATTTTATTCATTGATCATTTATAAAGTTTATATTGTGTTATTTATGTGACTTAATGTGATTCACACTATATGAAATAATTACAAGAAGGTAATTTTCATTGATAAAACTTTGGTTCATCACATTCTTCTCCCATTATGAAATTTCACCCTCAAAATTTCTTTTTCTACATTCTATATTGAAAAAGGTGTGGGTAATTTTCCTTTGTCACTTCCTCTAGTTCCCATGTTACATCTTCGTAATTATGGTTACACTATAGTACATTGACCAGGTGAGTGGTCTTGTTGCATATAAATTTATCTATATGATCCAAGATCTTCACTGGATTCCCCTCATAAGAAAGATCATTCTCTAACTATACCACCTCTAAAGTCAGTACATGTGAAGGATCCAATATGCACTTACTTAAGAGGGATATGTGGAAGACATCATGTACTCAAGACATGGATGGTGGAAGTGCTAGTAGATAGGCCACAACAATAACACGATCAAGGATCTCCAAGGGGCCGATGTACCTGAGACTTATCATCCTTTTCTTTCCTGAGACTTATCATCCTTTTCTTTCAAAATCTCATGATCCTATTCTAGAGATATATGTGAAGTAATAACAAGTCTCCAACTTTTAACTCCAGGGCCCATTGATGATTTTCTGTATAACTCTTTTGTTTAATTTCGGATTCATTGATGCGCTACTAAATGGTTTTCACCTTCTCTACCATTTCATCAACCATTTCAGGTCATAGCAGCTTATGTTCACTAACTATATCCCAACATGCCAATTTTCTACACCTTTTCCCATAAATGGATTCATATGGATCCATTTGGATGATGGAGTGGAAACATATGTTGTAAGAGAACTCGACTAGAGGCAGATGTTGGTCCCATCCTCCTTTTAAGTCCATAGAATATTCTCTCAACATGCCTTCTAGTTTCTGAATATTCTTCTTAGATTGACCATTAGTTTGAGGATGATAGGCTATACTAAAGTTCAAATAAATTCTTAGAGCATGTTGGAGACTTTTCCAAAACATGGAGGTGAATCTCAAATATTGATAGGATACAATAGATAGTGATACTACATATATCCTTAACACTTATTTGATGTATATCAGTGTAGGTTGATCTAGTGAGAAGTCATCTCCAATTACGATAAATTGAGATATCTTTGTAAGATGATCTACAATAAACCATATAGCATTGTTTCCTTTTGATTGATTTGTAATTATAGTGATAAAGTCCATGGTGATGTTGTCCCACTTCCATGTTGGTGTGGATAATGTTTTGTATCTTCAATTTAGACTTCATCCTTTCAGCATTCACTTTCTGACATACCAAGCACTTTGATGTACATTCAGTGACCTCCTTTTTCATATTGTCCCACCAAAATTTCTCCCGGAGATCTCAATATATCTTTGTTCTCCTTAGGTGAATAGATAAGGTTGAGCTATGTGCATCATTTAAAAGATCTTTCTTTATCTATATATTGGATGGTACATGTAGTCATGACCCAAATCATATGACTCCATCCTCACAGATATTTAACTCATTGGATTTACCATTTCAGATAGCTTCCACCCTTTTCTGAATTTCCACATTATTTCTTTGATCATCCTTTATTTTCTATTCAAGGGATAGTTGATCAATCATTTGAGAAAGGATTGATTATTTTCCTACCTTAATTATTCCCATGTACATCCTTTTTATGTCTAAGAAAATTGGATCCTTCTCAATTATCATCATTGATAAAGATATAGGATCCTTTCAACTTAGAGCATCCTATACCTTATTTTCCTTAACAAGATGGTAGTGGATTGAGGAGCTGTAATCCTTGATGAGATCTAAACATCTTTACTGGTGAATATTAATCTCATTCTATTTGAATATATATTTTAGACTCTTGTGATCAATATATATCTCACACTTCTCCCCATAGAGATAATGCCATCGTATTTTCAACACAAAGATCACAACTGCTGACTCTAAATTGTATGTAGGATAGTTTTTCTCATGAATTATCAACTACATTGAGGAATAATCTATCAATTTATCATTTTACATTAGTACACAACCTAAGAATTTACTTGAATAATCACTTTATACCACAAAGAGTTCTCCACTTGTTGGGAGTGTGAGTACTGGTGTAGTGATAAGCCTCTTTTTGAGCTCCTTAAAGATTTCCTCACATTCTTGAGTCCATAAAAACATCACTCCCTTTAGTTTAATTTTGGTTATTAGGTTTTAAAATAATGATAATTTCTTAACAAATCGTTGGTAATACCTCTCTAGGCCTAGAAAGCTTCAGATCTCCATTACAGATATTGGACCTGGAAACTCTTCGATTGCCTTTATCTTAGAAGGGTCCATATATATTCCTTTACTGGTGATAACATTCCCCAATAATGTTAATTTATCCATCAATAAATCACATTTACTGTACTTTGAATATATTTTATCCCTTTTCAAAGTCTTCAACACATTATTCAAATTATCCTCATGTTCCTCCTTTCTCTTGGATTATATCAGAATATCATCGATAAATACTACCATAAATTTGTCTAGGTAATATCTAAAAACATTATTAATTAAATCCATAAAAATTTCTGGAGAATTAGTGAGTCCAAAGGGAAACACTATGAACTCATAGTGTTCATACCTAGTTTGAAAGGGAGTATTGGGACTATCTTCCTTCCTCACCTTTAATTGGCGATATCCCAAATGTTGGTCCACCTTAGAGAAATAAATGGACCCACATATCTAATCAATAAAGTAATATATCCAAGGAATGGGATAATTTTTATTTATCATGATTTTATTTAGCTCACGATAATTGATGTAGAGGCACATTGATCCATTCGTCTTCTTGACGAAGGGGACTAGTGCACCCCATGGTAAAGAACTCAGGCATATAAAACCCTTGTAAAAATTCTCCTATAACTGTTTCTTATACTCCTCTAGCTCAATGGTGGCCATTCTATAAGGTGTATTTGATATATGAATACATCTAGGAATAAGTTTAATTAAGAACTCAACTTCTCAGTTAGGGGGAAAACTAGGAAATTTTTTATGGAATACATCACTCTAATCCCTCATGATGGACATGTCTTCGAGCATGATCATCTCCTTTCTCTCAATCATTTGATATAGATATGATTTCATATAAGTCATTAATATCCACACTTTATAAAGTTATTATGAAGAAGATTCATCTTCCTCCTTATACTTGTAAATAATTATAGGATTATTCGGAATGTGAGGAGTGATCTCCCTTTACCGACAGTTGATGTCTGATTTATATAAGGATAGCCATTCCATGCCCAAAATTGCATCAAACTCTACCAAAGTGAGTACAATAAGATTTACTGGGAGGTTCAATCCATAAATATTAATTGGGGAGGATTTTTTTTACCTTGGATTGAATAATTTAGCAATTAGATATTCTCAAAAATAACTAAACCTCCAAATTTTGAGGTGGTGTTTGAATAGTTCTACTAAACTTGAATGATATGAATGAATGCATAGAACCAGAATCAAATAGTACATTTTCTATTCTTGAATGAATAACCAGCATACCTATCACCACATCATTGTCCAGCTCCACATCAGCAATAGTGATAGAATAATACCTTCCTTGTTCCCTTGGAGGTTGTTGTGGATTGCATCTGACAACCCTCAACTTGGGGAATTAGTTCTCAAATGACCAAGTTATTTTTATTTGAAACACTGCACTACTGGATGAGAGTTGACATGAAAATTCATTTATTCTTCCATATTAGTGGGATTCTTCATATCCCATTGACAATTCTTTCTGAGATGTCCCATTATTATATATTTAAATAATTTCTTGGTTCCCTTTACATAAATACCAGGATGCTTCTACCTAGAATTTTTACACGTGTGATATTCATACTTCTTTCCATCATGGTATTTATTTTCTGATCCAATCATATTAGACTCCATTTTACTCTTTTTTTTCACCATCACCAAGAGACCATTGGGAGTCTACGATCTCCATTTTATCCTTGAGGGCATAATATAAATTATTATCATAACTATTGAAGTCTCAAATCACCAATGATTTTTGTAAACTTAGATTTAGTCTGATAAATAAGTGATCCAACTTGATTTAGGTGTTCATGAAAATGATGGAGGCATATCTTGCAATCCTAGAAAAGTTTTCATCATATTCCACGATAGAATCATCCTCCTTATGCTTAAGTCCAAGGAACTATTTTTCCATATTGAGATGGAGGGTTCATTGAAAATATTTATTCAAAAACATTTTCTTGAATTCCTACCAATCCATGGAATCAATTTCTTCCTTATAATTTGAATTTTTGATCAGTGTCCACTACTGACCAGCTTCCCCATCAAAATTATAGACCAAAAATACAACTTTATCATCTTCTGAGTATTGGAGTATAGCTAATATCTTCTCAATGAAGTTAATACACTATTACACGAGGAGGGGATTAGAAGATCCATTAAACATGGGAGGTCTTTTCCCTATGAATTATTTTATGAAAACTTTCTATTTACTTGGAGATGGAGGGTGATCCATGCGATTCAAGTTATTATTCATAACTTTATTCAGTTGAGCAAGTACAATCATGAAGTTTTGATCATCCATTTCTATAATATTTGGAATATCATTATGGTAATCCTCACATTTCATATCACATTGATTATTGGAACCTGTTCTTCTATTTACCACCATTAACAAATAAAAATAAAGTGAAATTATGGGGGATTTCATACTTATATAATAAGAATAAAAACAAATATTTAATAATAAAAGGATAAACTCTTAAAGTAAAATTATATCCTAACTTGTGATCCCCTAGGTTTCAATCTAGGTTATCCATGATCTGTTTTCTAATATATATTCTTATGAGAATTTTCTTTGTTACCATAAAAATATTTTGTAATGAGCTTATGAATTTACAAAAGCATACCCCCTAGGAGTGTCAAACTAGGTTCACAGTAAGACCCATTGACATGTACCAGGTTACCCCGAGTTAGGCCCGAAACACCTTGTCAGAGTTTTTTTCCTAGATAAATATCTTCGAGAACCATGTCCACTTGTATTATCCAAATAGGGATGTATTTTCTTGATAAAACACATACTCTATACTTTCAAAAATTTAGGGATGTTTTCTTAGAATTAGTCTTATCCCTAAGGATCTTACTAAAGTTCTCTCTTCATAGTCTCAAAAAATAACTAAACTTTTCCTCTAATACTAACTATAGAGACCCTATTATTTTACACAAATCATTACACGATTTTAAGAATAATTAAACATCAAATTTCAATTCAAGGATCATAATTTATAGTGTCTTGGAAGACTAACTACATAAAACTAAAAACATGGGGATGAATAAAATATTTCTTTATTTATCATCCATTAAGAGATGCTAACGTCTTTTGAGCCCTTAGATATACATAGGATAAACTAGGGATAACATAAAAAAATGGATGATCTAAAAATCCTAGTAAGGGAATAAAAATTAAAATAAATCATAGAATATGGGTTATAAATAATAACATAAATATATATAAAGGCATGAAACATTATTAAATATAAGGAATCATAACATATAGATTATGGGATCACATAATCATGGAATCAAAATACTGTGTAAGAAATATAAAACATGACTTTACCATGATTTATGACTCATTTCACATAGGGGAGCATGAGTTAAGGCTCTTTTGACATAGAGGATCCCGAATCGAGTCTAACCACCAAGACTATTGCACATGGAGTACGAGTCAAGGATAACCACCAAGACCATTGCACATAACATCTCATGAGACTAAACATTAACCAATGAATTGGAGAACTATTTAGGAGCACCCATCATTACATGTTCACGAATATTCTTTCCACATAAATAATCATACATAAGTAATCAAACATAAACATAAGGGTTACCCATGGAAAGAATTGGGTATCATAATCAAGTAAAAAGAATAATAAATAGGTGTATCATAAAAGTACCCATAAAAATAAAGGAATTAAATCATACATGGACATTGATAAATTAATATAGGCATAAATCATTATTAGTGATGTCAAACTTATGTGAAAACAGTGTTTAATAAACATTATAAATAAAACATTTTAGTACGGTTTAAGAGAAAAATTTCAAGATTCTTTTAAATGGAAAAGGAATAATTGTTTGAATAAAAATAGAATTGAACCAAGGAATTTTTACATGATAAAATTAGTTATTTTATAAAAATATTGATGCCTTAAAATATATTATTGAGGACACTTGAAAATGGGTAAGAAACCAGGAAGTTCCCTTAAATCGGGCTTGCGTGTCAAGAAGAATTGAGTAGGGAACCTCTTAGAAACATGTTTATCCCTGAAAATAAGAACGAATGGATAATGAAACATGATTTTGGAAAATATAAAAATAATTTATAATATGTAAATAAAAATAAATGATAATTTAATTTGGGTAAAAATATAGGAGTAACCCAAAGGAATAATGGAGGTTCGGGTAGAATCCCTTACCTTATGTCCAAAACGATTATGAAATTGATCTTAAGGTCCTGAATAATAAAATTAGATTTATTAATTAATAATTATAGAACCATTTATAAATGTATTATATTTATTAGAACTTTATTAAGTTCATTTATGTCCTTTTTTATGGGTTAAGAGATTCAATTTCATCTTTTGGGAGTATTGATTTACTTGGATTTCATGATCGGTTTACTTGTATATGTGTATGGAAAATCATGTAGAATGAGGATAGTTGTCTAGAAATGAACTTATATGTTATTAATGAACTAATATAATATTAAAATACCATTTTTTTCCATAATTTAGGATGATTCATAAGATAAATCATTACTAAAAATAGTTTAGATAAATTTAATGTTTTTTGATCATCACAAACTAGTTTTGATATATTAATAAATATCATGTATATAAAATAGTTATAGAACATTAAATATGTTTTATTAAATATAATATATTATTATTTAACCATAAAAATGGTTTCATGACCATCCATGAAGGTGTAATTGAAATATAAAAGCATGTCGTCCACGAAGGTGGTAGATCGACACCTCACTGACAATGTTTTAATTCTTAAAATAAAAGAGAGGGGAGATGAGATTTTATGAAGAATTATTCCATAAACATGTTAAAATTCTAGTATATGTAAGATATAGGAGTTATAATTCCACATTTATAAGGGCATGTGAGGAGAATATAAAAAAATAAATTAACTTGAAAAGAAATTAAAAGAAAAGGAAGATGGTTTTACCTCTCGATTCTTTCTTCTTGAGAGCCTCATTAGGGGATTGGTTTTGGTACTTTTTTAATATAAAAAGATCTTGAACATGGAGTATAGGTTTTGGAAGTGTATTGGGAAGAATTTGGATATATATCAAGTCTTGAGAGGTGTGAGGAGAAGAGGTGGTGAGGGGTGATATATATAGTGGATGAGAACAGTGTTTTCTCATTATTTTACGCAATATTTTATTATTTTTCTCAAGAAAACAAATAATGTTGATTCTTGAGACTAAATAAAGTAATTATATGATGTGATTTTGAAATAATTTTTCTTACATCAATACTATATCACTTATGACTCCTTAATTCAAGTATTTATCATTTATCGTAAATTATCATATTTTACGATTCACAAAATATTCAAGCATTTTAGAAAAATAAAAAAAATTCACCCGAACCATTTTTCAATGTGTATAATTAAAAAATAAAATAAAATTTATAAAAATAATTTTATAAATATGATATATTTTAATTTAAAATAAAATCATCATTTACTTGGAAAATAGAGATTTTAATATTATTACAGCTTTTATATCAATTTGAAAAATTAACTAAGGTCTCATAAAATTATCTTATAATAATAAGACATAAAAATAATAATTTATTAATACATTTTATGAAAATAAATTTTATTTTGAATTAATAAATTTTTATACAAAATTATAATTAAATATTCCTGACATTCAAAAATGCCATCACTTAATAAGTTTTAAAATATTTATTTATTTACACAATGATATAATTATATATTATTACCATTTATAAGATGATTAAATTTTATTTTTACTTTCATAAGTGATGTTACTATCCTATTGTCTATTTTACAATTTATAAGGGTCACATTACTATTCCAAAGTATAAGTTACTATTTCATCTCTATAGGTTCCTTAAATTCTTGAAATATTTATTATTTCATTAATTATTCATTAATAAAGTTTATAATGTATTATTAATGTTATTTAATTTTATTTATACTACATGAAATAATTATAAGAATATAATTTTCATTGATAAAACATTGGGTTGTTATATACTCACCAAACTTTTTTAGGGAGAAGAATCTTAATATCACATGATCCTTTTCTCCAAAAGTTTTTCATTCACCTCAGTGTGTATCTTTTATGTTTCAAGGAGGATATTTTATAGGAAATTATTCCCTGAATATATTCCCCTTTTCATGGAAATTAAATCTCAAATTTTGTCTTGAGTTAGAGGAGGGGGTGTTCACATAATGTATCATATGATTTGCATGACACCTCATTTCATCAATGATGTCATCTTTGTGTCACATGATAAAAAATGACTGCATGATTAATTCATCATTACTAGAATTCTTAAGACCATGTATTTACAATGGGCTTTCATATGATCAATCTAGGGTGTCTAATGGATTTCACATGATCAAATTGATAAGTCTGAGATCATTTACATTATTGAGTTGACACGTGTAGATGCCTTTTATGTGATTAGGATGGAATGTCAAAGGGACTTTCATGAGATCAATATGTCATGTTTGAGTCCCTTCAGGAGATGAAGATAGTATATCAATGGGCCTTCGTGAGATCAAGATGGAATATATGAGTACCCTTATTAGATCAAGATAGCATGTCAAAGTGCCTTCACGGGATCAATATGCCATGTATGAGGCCCTTTGTGAGATTAATATGGTATTTATGAGTCCAATAACGAGATGAAGCTAGCATGTATGAGGTCCTTTGCAAGATAAAGATGGAATGTTTGGGGCCATTCATGAGATCATGATGGTATGTTATAGGGCCTTTACAGGATTAGTAAACTGATCATGTGGAGTACATAATTCCTTCTCATGAAAAATAGTGTAACTATTTTTCACATAAAGGTCCAATCATTTTAATATTTTATTACATGATCCCCTTAGTTGATTATCAGATTTTTTTAATTGAAATGTTGAATGATTAGAAGGACTTTTCTGGATTCCATTGTGAGAAAAAGTTCATGTGTTTGGTCCCTTCATGAGATGAATTCGAAGATCACATAAAGCACATGATCCCTTCACATGATACTTCTAGGGTCATATGATTGTGAGTCATATTGAATATTACACAATCGATATGATCTAGAAAATTAATCTCCATGAAGCCATGCTCTGCCATTATTTACATTATGAGGAACATAATAACTATTCTTAGAGTGTTTCTCTAACCCTAAATTTTCTGATTCCCTTTTGGTGGGCATCAACGAATTACCATATAGAAGTGAAGTCTAAAGGAATAAGGACTCATTTCTGGGGGAGTAGATGCCCACCAGAGTCCCTTAAACATCCACTGGTTGGTATTTACAGAATTGTTTGGTCTTTTGAGATGTTGGTATTATTCATTGTTACCTATAGATAGGGGAGTGGGGGGGGGGGGGGTATTTCACTTATGACTCCAACCTTTAAAGTTATCACAATTTAACCTCTCATGTGATTGCTGGGGAAACCAGCCTCGTGTAACCCCATCCTGAGAACTATTTGTGAGACCCTCTTTCACCACTTTTCTCTCAATCTCATTATACTAACAACTTTACATGAGAAATTTTGAAACAAACCTATTAACTAATCAAAAATAAGTCTCTTTTACTATGAAACATTTCCTTGGACATAAAGTAACTTCATGTGCTTTGCGTGTCCCTAGAGGGTTGTCATGTGATAGACTAAGTTTTATGAAATTAACATGACTTCCCATTGGTCACATGATTCATATGATTGTAGATGGATCGAGAGATCATGAGACTCACAAGGGATCATGTGATATTGAGACTCATAATAGGTCATGTGATCCCCATGATGCTACCTAATCCATGGGATTTTTTATCTTTTCCACCTTCGTTTGATGAGGTTCCTTACTCATCTAACCTCTTCTTCTTATGTATTGTTTTGGATGTATTCAAAAATGGAGGTTACAACAGTAGTGGTTTATCTGAATTCTATGGTTGTAAATGTGGACATTGATCAATGTCTAGTCATCCAGTCATCTCAGGAGCGACTATAAAACTTGATGGGGGAAAATATTATGGAATATAATTATTCAGAATTGCTACCTCTATATGGGTTTGGCCTCCAAAATTATTCTATTATCATTTACCATAGTCAGGGATCATACCCCTTCTTGAATTTTAAATATTCATAATACATTAAGAGAAAAAATTTCTCACATAAGTTATTTCATTATTGAGGAAAATTTATATGATGGTTATATGATAAAGTTTATGGATAAATATTTTAAAGGTGTCTATCATGAATATGATCTGAAAATTCATATGTATTAGTTGATAATATAGAAGTCAGCTACAAATCAGAAGATTGGATGGCTACTCAGCCGGGACCTTCGATTAAGAGGGACCTTTGGAATGGATTGGGCCTAGCCTTTCTGGGTGGAACATACTACCAAAAAATTCACTATTGAGTTAACATGAATTGACATGTATAAGGACACCTAGATTTAAGAAACCCTTTCTTATTGTAACAATATTTTAATGATGAACTTGGTCAGCCAATGGAGTCTATACATGAATACATTTCATCTAACATATGGTGAAGTCAAAATTATTCTCTCGGTTGTCAAGTATATCTAAAGTGAACCAATATTAGGTGATATTTATGACAAGTTTCTTCCCCCATCTACCTGGGATGATGTAGATAAGACCCCCATTGTTAGGAAGTTGATTAAACTAGTTAAAAAGGCCCTTACCAAGGTACTATATATAGAGGAAGAAATATCTTCCAAGGAACGGGATTTATTATTTGTCAAGAAGGACCATCATAAACCGTTAGTTAAGAATATGAAGTCCTTCCCAACTTGGGAATACTAAGGATTAGAGGGGAATACTAGACAACAGTTGAAGAAAGTTCATTCAACTGTTGTGGATGATAGGTTGTTCCCAAAATCAACCAATACATTGGATTGTATGGATTTATAAATGTTTACTTGAGTGGGTACTTTCACTCACCCAAATTTAGCCAAGTTTTAGGGTTAAGCTGTCAAATGTAGAGTAGATTGGGTTGTCGATTCCTCGGATACCTAAGAAGAAAAATATAGACACACACATTATATGTAATGATTTTGGCTATTAAGTGGCCAAATTTCGGTTTAATTTAGGTAGGTTTAAGCAAACACTACGTGACTTATGTGAAATAAAATTATGAGAAGGATTAATCGTAGGTTATTACAAGGGGTGGATTGGATGAAATTATTTTTTTAACGATTTCAATTTCTTATATTTGAGATGCATTTATTCAAGAAGATCAAACAACATCATCAATTACTATATTTATACCAACAGACCATAATACTAATCACTTATACACTTAGAGGATAAAATTTATGATCACTCCAAGGTAAATGTTTGTATTATCACTTAAAGTAAGTGGCCTTAAAATTCAACAAGGATGAAGAAGTTTTAAAATCATCAAATAAAAATCTCAATTAAAAGAAGTGATTAGACATTAATGGGATGATAAATAACATCCAATCCATCCCATTTCTACTCCCTTTGATCAACCGATAAGTGGGCTCGCCCTCCATTGATTCTATGGTTTCAATGGAAGCAGGAAGTAGACTCACGAGGGAGGAATTAAAGAAGTAAAAAAACAATAAAAAGAAAACAATTACTCCACCGTTGTGTGAATAATTTCACAAGGTTTGGTATGAATATATTCACACCATAAAGAAACGATATCAATGTGATAATAAGAAGAACATAATAATAGAATATGATGAATTTTTATTGAAAACTAAGGTGATTCGAACAACTTACAAATGAATAAGAACATTACAAAGGAAAAGTGTCAGCATAACACTATAATGAAAGAAATCATCAAAGATGAATAAATCCTCCCACAAAACTACCTTAAATAGGAATTTTTGGAGCCTTGGGTAGATCCTCCAATAGTTAAATTTATCCCACTTGAGTATGGTAGGCTTAGGGTTGTGGAAAGCTTTTGAAACTTAGAATTTTCCACTATTGACCCGAGTTGGAATCCATCTTGCATCCACTGAACAGAAGCACCTAAATGAGCTTCTAGATGGCCGAATTAGAGTGGTCCATAGCACAATAAAATGAATCTACGAATGTCCCTTAACCTTATGTAATGTTTAATCCCAAAATAGTTTATGGTTTATGAGATATGTGTAAAATGGTGGGATGTTTTTCTGGCTCACAGAATCTGGATCAGAATTTTTTCTCCAAATTGGGTCACATGAAACTTCCTTTAACACTCTGAATTAGATATTTTTCACTGTTGAATGAAATGGGGATCATGACTTAGGAAGGCTCCCTATGTATCCTTCTTATAATAGGAATCAGATTCTTCGTAGTTTAGTTATGTTTTATAATCTTCTAATGCATGAGGAATAATGATATAACCATAGGGGGTAGGTCATATGAGTTGGAGTAAACAAAATATTGAGGGACTTAGACTGAGGTGGATTCCCATGATAGATATCCAAACATTATCCTCTAACAGATAAAGAGTGTGAACTATTATTGGTTGATTGAGTGTGTTTGGGTGGAATGAGGGCCCTATAATACAAATAAGGTTGCATAAGTTCATGACCCTACACTTACCATATGAAGGGGGAATTATCAACCAAATACATATGGTGGGAGTTAATGTGGTTCAAGGGTACATATCCAAGTGTTCCTACTAGAAAAGTATCACATATGAAAATATTTATGTGGGTTTATTCCTTATATGTACATGGAATTTGGATGAACCAGGCTGAAACATCTAGGGTGTTTTGTGTGATCTAACTGACATGTCCAAGGGCTGTCATGTGATCAAAGCTGGCATGTCCCAGGAGTTCACATGAACCATGATAACATGTACTGGGTGTGTCTGATGACCAATCTAAAATGTATGAGAGCTATCACATGATCAAATATGACATATTTTATATCTATCACATGATAAAATCTGACATTCATAGAGACTTTTCATGAACTAGGATGAAATTTTCAGTGTGTGTCATGAGATTAAAGCTGACATGTCTGAGAGTTGTCTCATGATCAAAGTTGAAATATCTAGGGACATTTCATGAAACATTATAACAAGTCTAGTGAGTGTCGTATGATCCAAATGACATATTTGAGAGCTATCTCATGACCAAATATTACTTATATAGGGACTTTTCATGAAACATGTTGACATTTCTATGGTGTGTCATGTGATCCAGTTGAAATATTTGAGAGCTATCATATGATCAAAGATGGAATGTCAAGGTAATTCATATGAACCAGGATGACATCTCGAGGATGTGTCATGTTATCCAACGACAAGTTTGAGAGTTTTCACATGATAAAATATGACATTTATAGAGACTTTTCATGAACATAAATGACATGTTTAGGGATCCTTTGCATGATCATGTAATTTATTACTCAAAGTGAATAATTCCTGATGAAAACCATCTACATTCCTTTGTATGAAGATTATATCATTTTAAGACTTTTTTACATACACTCCCCAATAATTGGAAAGCATTTTCCTACCAAGTAATCATTTGATTAATCATTCATAATGTAGACCCTTCTAATGATCCAATTAATATGCCAAAGATCCATTGTGTGGTCAATGAAATGATCATATAAAGTGTACACACATACTATGTAATACATTAAGATACTTTATAGTGAACATAGCATTTTAAACACATCATTACATGATTTTAAGATTAATTAAATAGAAAATTATAATCCAAGTATTGTTAATTCCAGCGTCTTGGAAGATTAGGTACATACAAATGAAAACATGGGGCTCAATAAAACATTTATTTATTTATCATCCATAAAGAGCTCTTAACTTCCTTTGATCCCTTACATCTACATAGGATAACCTGGGGATAAAATGAATATAGGAATGAGATAAAAATCCCTATAAGGGAATAAACATTAAAATAAATCTTAACACATGGGTTAGAAGGTATAACATAAATAAATATAAAGACATGGAACATGATTAAACATAAGTAATTATAACATATAGAACATGTGATCACATAATCATGGAATAATATTAAAGTTTAAGAAATATAAAACCTGACTTTAGCACAATTAAAGGATCATTGAACATAGGGGATCCCAATTCAAGGCTCATTTCACATAGAGGATCACGAGTCAAGGCTAACCACCAAGACCATTTAAAATGGAGCACGAGTCAAAGATAACCACCAAGACCATTGAACATAATGTATCATGTGACTAAACCTTACCCAATGAATTAGAGAACTATCTAGGTTCACCCATCATAAAGGTTTCATGAATATTCTCTTTGTATAAAGAATCATACATAAGTAATCAAATGTAAACATAAGGGTTACCCATGGAAAGAATTGGGTATCATAATCATGTTAAAAGTATAATAAATAGGTGTATCATAAAATTATCTATTAAATAAAGGAATAAAATCATATATGGAAATTAATAAATTAATATAGAAATATATTAGGATAAGTGATGTCAAACTGAAGTGTAAATATTGTTTAAGAAACTTCAGAAATAAAATATTTTAGTACGGTCTAAGGGAAACCTTTCAAGATCATTTAAAATGGAAAAGGAATAATTGTTTGTATAAAAATAGAATTTAAACAATGTATTTTTTCATGATAAAATTACTGATTTTAGAAAAATAATTGTGGCTTAAAATAGATTATGAAGAACACATGAAAATGGATAATAATTTTGGAAGTTCTTTTAAATCAGGCTTGCGTATTAGGAAGAATTGGGTTGGGAGCCTCTTAAAAACATGTATATACATTAAAGGAAGGATAAATGGATATTAATACATGATATTGTAACATATAATCATAATTTAGAATATTTAAATTGAAATAAAATAGAATTCCATTTGGGTAAAAAGAGAAAAGGAGTAACCTGAAGGAACAATGGAGGTTCGTGTAGAATCCCTTACCTTATGTCTGAAATGTTTTTTCACATGATCTAAATTTTTTGAATAATCAAATTAGATTCATTAATTAATAATTATAGAACAATTTATATATGTATTTTATTTATTATAACTTTATTAAGTTCCTTTATGACCTTTTTTATGGGTTAAGAGATTCAATTTCATCGTTTGGGAGCATTGATTTCCTTGGTTTTCATGACCAGTTTACTTTCATATATGCATTTAAAACCATGTAGAATGATGATAGTTGTCTAGAACTGAAATTATATGTTATTAGTGAACTTATAAAATTTTAAAATACCATTTTTACATATGTTTGGTTGATTAATTAGATAAATAATTAATGATAAGCCTTTAGATTAATTTATCATTTTTTGAGCATCACAAAATAATTTTGTAATATTATTAAATATCATTTATATAAACTAGTTATAGAACATTAAACAGGTTTTAATACATATAAAATAATTTTTTTCAACAATAATTTTTTTTCATGTCCATAATTGAATTTGGGATTGAAATATGAAATCACATCGTCCATGAAGGTGGTAGATCAACACCTCACAGACGATGTTTTCATTCCTAAAATAAAAGACATAGGAGATGAGATTTGATGAAGAATTATTCCATAAAAATGAAAAAATTATAGTATATGTAAGATTACATAGTCATAATTCCACTTGAACAAGGTTAGTTTGGGATAATATAAGAAAAGAAAGTAACCTGAAAAGAAATTAAAAGAAAAGGAATAGTGTTTTACCTATTGATTCCTTTTTCTTGAGAGCCTCTTTTGGGGATTGGTATTTGAATTTTAATAAGAAAAAAAGATCTTGGACATGGGGGAGAGGTTTGGGATGATTATTAAGCATAATTTGGACAATTATAAAGTCTCTATAGGTGTGAGTAGAAGAGGTGTGAAGGGGTGGTATTTATAATAGAGGAGAGGGGTGTTTTCACATTATTTTACTCAAAATTTTATTATTTTTCTCAAGAAAATAAATAGTGTTGATTATTGAGACTAAATAAATTAATTAGATAATATGAGTTCGAATAAATTGTGCTTATATCAGTACTATATCACCTATGAATCCATAATTCATGTATTTAACATTTACCATAAATTATCATATTTTACTATTCACAAAAAATTCAAGTTTTTTTGAAAATTCCAAAAAATTCACCATAACCAATTTTCAATGTGTATAATTAAGAAAAGAAATCCATTTTATAAAAATAATTTTCTAGATATGAGATAATTTAATTTAAATTGAGATCATCATTTACTTGGAAAATACAGATTTTAAAATTATAACCGCTTTTATATCACATTAAAAATTAACTAAGGTATCATAAAATTATCTTATAATCTTAATACATAAAAATACTAATTTATGAATAAATTTTATAAAAATAAATTTTATTTTAAATTAATAAATTAATAAAAAACATTAATTAAATATTTATGAATTATAAAAATACTAACACTTAATTAATAATTTTTAAAATACTTATTTACCTATACTATGATATATTTATATCATATCACTATTTATAATATGATTAAATTTTATTTATACTTTCATAGGTGATGTTACTATTCTACTATCTAGTTTACTACTCAGAAAGGTCACATTACCATTTCAAATTTCAAGTTACTATTTTATCTCTATAGGATCCTTAACTTATTGAAACACTTATTATTTTATTCATTCCTCATTTATAAAGTTGATATTGTTTTATTTATGAGATTTAATGTGATTTATACTTTATGAAGTAATTATGAGAAGGTAATTTTCATTGATAAAACTTTGGGTCATCACATTCTTCCCCCATTCTAAAATTTCAGCCATGAAATTTCTTTTTTACATTCTATATTGAAAAAAGGTGTGGGTAATTTTCCTTTATCGCTTCCTCTGGTTCCCATGTTACATCTTTGTACTTATGGTTACACTATAGTACTTTGACCAGGTGATTAGTCTTATTGCATAGAAATTTATCTATATGATCCAAGATCTTCACTGGATGCTCTTCATAAGAAATATCATTCTCCAACTATACAACCTATAAAGTCATTACATGTGATGGATCTGATATGCACTTAATTAATAGGGATACATGGAATAAATCATGTACCTGAGACATGGTTGGTGGAAGTGCTAGTAGATAGGCCACAACTATAACACGATCAAGGATCTCTAAGGTGATGATGTACTTGGGAATTATCTTCCCTTTATTTCAAAATCTCATGATCCTATTCGAGGGAGATATGTGGAGTAATAACAAGTCTCCAATGTTAACCTATAGGGCTCTTCGACGATTGTTGGCATAGATATTTTGTTTACTTTGGGATTCCTTGATGCGCTACTAAATGGTTTTCACCTTCTCTACCATTTCTTCAACTATTTCAGGTCCTAGAAGCTTATGTTCACTAACTATATTCCAACATGCTGATGTTCTGCACCTTTTCCCAAAAGGGATTCATATGAAGCCATTTAGATGTTGGAGTGGAAACAATTATTGTATGAAAACTCGACCAGATGCAGATGTTGGTACCATCCTCATTTACTGTCTAGAGAACATGCTCTCAACATGCCTTCCAGTTTATGAATAGTCTTCTCAGATTGACCATCAGTTTGAGGATGATAGACTGTACTGAAGTTCAAATATGTGCTTAGATCATGTGGGAGACTTTTCCAAAACATGGAGGTGAATCTCAGATCTTGATAGGATAAAATTGATAGTGGTACTCCATGTATCCTTAACACTTATTTTATGTATATCAGTGTAGGTTGATCTACTGATAAGTCCTCTCGAATTATGATAAAGTGAGCTATCTTTGTAAGAAGATCCACAATAACCCATATAAAATTGTTTCCTTTTGATTGCTTTGGAATTCTAGTGATAAAGTCCATGGTTATGTTCTCCCACTTCTATGTTGGTGTGGATAATGTTTGTATCATCACTTTAGACTTTTTCCTTTTAGAATTCAATTTCCGACATACCAGGCACTTTGATGTATATTCAATGATCTCATTTTTCATATTGTCCCACCAAAATTTCTCCAGGAGATCACGATATACCTTTGGCTTCTTAGGTGAATAGATAAGGTTGAGCTATGTGAATATTTTAGAAGCTCTTTCTTTATCTCTGGATTGGATGGTACACATAGTCGTGACCCAAATCTTACGACTCTATCCTCACTAATATTTAACTCATAGGATTTCCCATTTTAGATAGTTTCCACCCTTTTCGGAATTTCCACATCATTTCTTTGATCATCCTTTATTTTCTACACAAGGGACAATTGAAAAATCATTTGAGAAAGGATTGATTATTTTCCTACCTTAATTATTCCCATGTCCATCCTTTTTAAGGTTAATAAAATTGTATCCATCCCAATTATCATCATTGATAAAGATGTAGTATCCTTTCAACTTAGGGCATCCACTACCTTATTTTCCTTAACAAGATGGTAGTGGATTGAGAATATATAATCCTTGATTAGATCTAACCATCTTTAATGGATCATATTAAGATCATTCTATTTGAATATATATATGAGACTCTTGTGATCATTATATATCTCACACTTCTCCCCATAGATATAATTCCATCATATTTTCAACGCAAAGATCACAATTGCTAACTCCAAATCAAATGAAGGATAGTTTTGATCATGAATTATCAACTACCTTCAGGCATAAGCTATCAATTTATTATTTTACATTAGTACACAACCTAATAATTTATTTGAAGAACCACTTTATACCACAAAGTGTTCTCCACTTGTCAAGAGTGTGAGTACTGGCATAGTGATAAGCCTCTTTTTGAGATACTTAATGTTTCCTCACATTCTTGAGTCTGGAAAAACATCACTCCCTTCTGTATAACCTTGGTTATTATGTTTTAAAATCATGATAATTTCTTCAAAAATATTTGGTAATACCTAGCTAGACCAAGAAAGCTTCAGATCTCCGTTACAAATTTTGGTCTGGGAAACTCTTCGACTGCCTTTATCTTAGAAGGGTCCATATATATTCCTTTACTGGTGATAACATGACCCAATAATGATACTTCATCCATCTAGAAATCACATTTAATATACCTTGTATATATTTTATCCCTTTTCAAAATCATCAACACAGTATTCAAATGCTCCTCATGTTCCTCCTTTCTCTTGGATTATATCATGATATCATCGATAAAGACTACTAAAAATTTGTTTAGGTAATCTCTAAAGACTCTATTCATTAAATCCATAAAAATTTCTGGAGCATTAGTGAGTCCAAAGGGAAACACTATGAACTTATAGTGTCTATAAATCATTTGAAAGGCATTCTTGGGACTATCTTCCTTCCTCACATTTAATTGGTGATATCCCAAATGAATGTCCACCTTAGAGAAAATGGACCCACATATATCATCAATGAAGTCCTCTATCTAAGGAATGTGATACTTTTTCTTAATAATGATTTTATTTAGCTCACGATAATTGATATAGAGGCATATTGATCCATCATTCTTCTTAACGAAGAGGACTAACACACCCCATGGTGAAGAAATCTGGCATATAAAACCCTTTTCCAGATTCTCCTGTAATCGTTTCTTTAGATCCTCAATCTTTATGGTGGCCATTATATAAGGTTTCTTTGATATAGGAAAACATCCAGGAATAAGTTCAATTGAGAACTCAACTTCTTAGTTAGTGGTAAAACTGGGAAATTCTTTATGAAATACATCACTATAATCCCTCATGATGGACATGTCTTTGAGCATGATCATTCTCTTTGTCTAAATCATTTGAGATAGATATGATTTCTCACAAGGCATTAATATCCACACATTAGAAAATGATTCGGAAGAATATTCATCTTCCTCCTTACACTTGTAAATAATTATAGGATTCTTCGGGATGTGAGGAGTGATGTCCCTTTTCCCAACAGTTGATGTTTTCTTTATATAAGGATAGCCATTCCATGCCCAAAATAGTATCAAACTCTACCAAAGGGAGTATGATAAGATTTACTGGGAGGATCAATCCATAAATATTAACTGGGGAGGATTTTTTTACTTTAGATAGAATAATTTCCCCATTAGTTATTCTCACAAATAACTCAATCTCCAAATTTTGAGGCATTTTTTGAATAGTTGTACTAAACTTGAAAGATATGAATGAATTCATAGAACCAAAATCAAATAGTACATTTTATATTCTTGATTGAATAACAAGTGTACCTATCACCACATCATTGTCCAGCTCCACATCAGCAGTAGTGATAGCATAATACTTTCCTTGTTCCCTTATAGGTTGTTATTGATTTCCTATGACAACCCTCATCTTGGGGCGTTAGTTCTCAAAATGACCATGTTCCTTTTAGTTGAAACACTACACTAGTGGTTGAGAGTTGATATGAAACTTCATTTATTCTTCTATATTAGTGGGATTCTTCATATCCCATCAGCAATTCTTTCCAAGATGCCCCATTATTCTATATTAAAATAATTTTATGGTTCCCTTTACACAATTACCAGGATGATTCTTCCTATAATTTTTACACGTCGGATATTCAGAATTTCTTCCATAATGGTATTTATTTGCTGATACACTCATATTAGACTCCATTTTCCTCTTTTTTGTCACCGGGCCAAAAATACCATTGAGAGTCTCCGATCTCCATTTCATCCTTGAGGGAACAACAAAAAATCTCCTCATAACTATTGAAGTCTCAAATCACTAATGATTTTTGTAGACTCAGATTTAGTCTGATAAATAAGCGACCCACCTTGATTTAGGTGTTCATGAAAAATATGGAGGCATATATTTCAAGCCTAGAAATTTTTTCATTATATGACTTGATAGACTCATCTTCCTTATGGATGTGGTAATTAAATGTTTCATATAAAATGTGAACTTGTTATGGGATTGAAAATACATGGTGAGGTACTATGTTTAGTGTGTCTTTGATCCTTTCCTAGGTTTCATAAACTCCCTTTCTTTTTCAAAAAAGTTTTGGATTCTCTTTTTAAGTGAAATTGTTTTGTGATGGGAGAAGTATTTTTTATAGAATTATATTTTTAATAGGTAAAAAAATTGGATTGATGTAGGTCTTATATTGTTTAGCCAATTATTTTCTCGATACTTTAGTGATAAAGGAAAGAGCCTCATCCTAGCTGACTCAAGTTGATGTGGTGAGAATATGGTTTTAACAATGTCATTGAACTCTTTAACATGAAGGAATGACATTTCTGACTCCATCCCATGGAAGGTTGGAAGGTGGTTTAGGACATGAGGATGGAAAACATAATGGGATTCTTCTAGGGCAGCATGCCTAATGCAAGAGGGTGCATTGGTCTAGGCAGGTGTGAGGTAGTCATTCATGGTTTGATTGACTGCCTTCCCCAAGTTTGGGGCTGCCTCATTTGGATTTCCATTTTGGTTCCCACCCGGATTTATGATTTGTTTTTATTGAAGAACTTCCATTTAAATGGGACAAATTCTTGACTCTAGAGTATTTTGAAAATTGGGATCTAATGTAACGAGTTCCCTTAGTGTACTGGAATCCCCAACCCCATGACTTTACGCCTAAACTAATCTGTTTGAGTTATCACTGGTGTAGGTGGACATGCATCAAAAGAAAAAAAGTGAGAAATGGAAAAGATAAGAGAATTCGGGTGAGAATAGAAGAAATGGAGGAGAATAGAATGGGTTTTGATATGAATTACTTGGGTCCCCAACAATGAAGCCCAAATTTGGTATTGCCGAAATTTACCCAAGTTTTTAGGGTTAAGCGGTCGAATGTAGAGTATCTTGGGTTGTTGATTCTTTAGAGACCTAAGAAGAAACCTATAGACACACACATTCTATGGACTGATTTTGGCTATTAAGTGGCAAAATTTGGGTTTATTTTAGATAGGTTTAAGAAAACACTATGTGACTTAAGTGAAATCAAATTATGAGAAGGATTGATCCAAGGTTATTACAAGGGGTGGATTGGATGAAATTCTTTTTTTTTAACGATATCAATTTCTTATATTCAAGATGGGTTTATTCAATAAGATCAAACAAATTCATCACTTACTGGTTTTATACCAAAAAACCATAATAATAATCACATATACACTTTGAGGATCAAATTTATGAGCACTCTAAGGTAAAAGTTTTTATTATCACTTGAAGTATGTGGCCTTAAAATTCAACAAGGATGAAGAAGTTTTAAAATCATCAAATAAAAACCTCAATTAAAATAAGAAATTAGAAATTAATGGGGTGATAAATAAAATCCAATACATCCCCTTTATACTCCCTTGGGGGAACCGATAAGTGGGTTATCCCTCCATTTATGAAATGGTTTCAATGAAAGCGGGAAGTAGACACATGAGGGAGAAATTGAGAAGTAAAAAAAAAACAATAAAAAGAAAACAATCACTCCACCATTATGTGAATAATTTCACAAGGTTTGGTATGAATAAATTCACACCATAAATCAACGGTATCAATGTAATAATAATAAGAACAGAATAAGGGAAGATGAAGAATGTTTATTGAAAACTAAGGTGATTCGAACAACTTACAAATGAAGATTAACATTAAAAAGGAAAAGTGGCAGCATAACACTACAATGAAAGAAAGCATCAATGATGAATAAATCCTCCAACACCACTACCTTAAATAGAAACTTTTGGAGCCTTGGTTCGATCCTCCAATAGTGAAAGTCATCTCACTTGATTATGGTAGGCTTAGGGTGGTGGAAAGCTCATGGAACTTAGACTTTTCCACTCTTGACCCGAGGTGGAAGCCAGCTTGTATCCATCGAATAGAAGCACCTAAATGAGCTTATAGATGGATGAATTAAAGTGGTACATAGAAGAATAAAATGAATTTACGGATGTCCCCTAAACTTATGTAAAGTTTAAGCCGAAAATAGTTTATGGTTTACGAGATATGTGTAAACTATTGGTCTGTTTTTCTGGGCTGTAGAATCTGGCCCAAAATTTTATCTCCAAATTGGGCTGCAAGAAACTACCTTTAGCACTCAGAATTAGATATTTTTACTGTTGTATGAAATGTTTCCCTTGATGTAATATATCTTAATTTATATTTTCAGAATTATTGGGCTTGTATTGTGGCGTCTACAGTCTCATTATTGGGATGTTGTCCAGTTCACTTTTCCCAGAATGTTGTTGCTTCAAGGCCAAATTTGGTGGTCTTATAATGTGAATATTCAAGTGAACCAAAAACATACATTTTTTCTTATGGAATGGGAGACATGAAAATAAAATCAAGATCATTGGGTATTTCATATGGTGTTCAAATTGTTAGGGTTCGTGTCCTGAGAACCAACGGTTTTGTTTATTGATTACATGAACATACACTTATTGTATATTGTTCATTATTCTGCATGACTATAATATAATAATGTTGTGGAGTATTTGTTGCATTGAAAAGGTCATGGAATATCCATTCTATGATGATAAACTTGAAATGATATAACAATATTCTTAAATAAATTTCTACGGTTGTATGACAAACTATGATAGAACATATAGTATACAGACCGTCATGTGCGAGTAATCATAAGAAAACAAGATTCTCTCTCATGGAGTTTTCACCTAGTAATATCCAAGTTGGGAGATTATGAGAAAAGACCTTCCAGTAGAAATTCTGCAAGTCTTGGTGTCATCAGACATTGCTATCTTCAAGTGTGTGTAATGGTCCTTAGACTGGAAGATTATCATTAACTCATGTCATGACTCACACACTTAGATTTACTGATGAAAACCATCACGTAGATAGTTGGCGGGAAGTAGGATATGTTGGGTGCATCCCAAGTGACATGTTGTTAATGGATAAGTTGAGGAAGGATTATTCCCTTCCATTTATGGAAGTTGATATCTCATCCCTTTGATTTAAATAGAACCGCCGCATGAAATTCCATGGCCATGGTGTAACGACGAGTTTATTTTAGATATTCAAAGAACGACAGATCATGCATAGAGGTTTATGACACTGCCATGAAACCTTCTTGATGAGATATTGAGACAAAGGGATTAAATTACATGGTAAGCATTTGTATTAGGTGACACATCAATGTGGCGTCAACTTATTTCTATTGGGTGCCTTAACCCGTTGCTAGATAGTAATCTTAGACTTTAGGCAAGCCCGCCTAATTCCAACAAGAAAGAAGCCTAGAGGGTCACACACTAAGTGGATTCAAGTATCTCAAGTACAATAAAGATTATTACCATACGTGGTTTAATAATTATTCAAGGAAGCCTAAATCATTTTAATTATGGAGGAGGAAAGAAATGAAAAATAAGATATACACGCCATGAATTAATGATTACACGCCATGTAGTTTTTCATGGAAAACAAGTACACGCCGTGTATTAATGATTACATGTCGTGTAGTTTTCATTTTGGAAAGGAAATGAAGAAAAACTACATGCTGTGTATTAATGATTACACACAGTGTAGTTTTCTAGTCGGGATTTTGAGGATATAATGTTGTTTTATTAAATGATATTTATTATAATCAGCATGAGCGCATGTTAAGGAATAAATTATTCGACATGGGGGTTTTAAATAAGAGTCAATGAAATAAATAAAATGTGTAACACGTTTATTTATTGTCATAACTCTACAACCTCAAACCTGATTATAATATCCTCACAACCCCAACTCTTTTCCTACACAAGAGAATCGTTATGCACAACAATTCTGGAGAATTCTTTCAAGGCCAAAAGAACCTCTTCCTCCAAGAATGCTCTCAAGACCAAGAGAGATCCTCTTCCATCAGATCAATATGATCTATGGTGGACAAAGCAAGCAAAGGTTACTCCACTCTAGCACCTAGAGACTCCTTTGGCAATGTCTAGAGATACGAGGTGCACGTGTGGATCACCGCTAGAGGAAGTCTACACCTAGCATCTGCGATGCAATGACGTATCACATCAGAACGTGATCATAAATATCAACGAAGAAAGAACAAAAAAAGGTACTTCTTTTCAATTGATTAAATTAATTATAATCAACAAGCAATGATCCTACTTTTTGGTTCCGGGACTCTCCTTTTCTTTGTCTATTTTTGTGATTCGATCCGTGGAGACTGGCGTTTATCATCATATTGATCCCAAATTGATCATTTTTAATGAAAAAAGGCCAAGTGGGAACATCCACCCATGATCTTCCACTGTGCCCGAAACCTTAAATTAGTATCAGAGTGAGGTTACAACATTGATTATAGTTATTTAATTTTATTTGATAATTTACGCATTTATATTTGATTCAATTTGTGATAAATCGTTCTATTAAACTGAAATAATGAGATCTGTTTTTCCTCCTTCATTTCTCGATTAACATCACAGAAATGACCTTTTAATTTTAATTTTGATTAAAATAAAAATGAGGAACTCATCCGGAGGAGCCGATCTTTCTGTCTGCACAACACGAGAATATACAACGTGTAATGAAAACTACACGCCATGTACTTAGGTTCAATGAAACGGTATTGGTCCGCCAAACCACATCATGTGAATTGAGTATGACTAAGTATTTATTAACCCATGTTGACCAGAAATGAACGACACTTGGAATCAAAATACACGGTACACATGTTGAATCAACACGCCGTGTACTCTGATCTGGCCCAAGTGAAACCATGTACAAGGAGAAGCTGTGTGACACATACACATGATTGCCAGGCTGGTAACCATGTAACAAAGAAGTACACATCGTGTTAGATTAATCTACACATCGTGTACTACAAAATTTCCAAAGTAGAGAAAACACGCCAAATCCCCGATATGTAATTTGGATAGAGGGTGAAAAGAAATACATGTCGTGTACTTTCCAAAAATGGAATTTCACCAGGTTTCCTCCAAAAGTAAAAATACATGTACAAGGGATATGGATGATAAGAATCTCAAGGAAATTCAGAAAGTAATTTAAGATAAAGAATTGATTAATTATAAGATCATAATTAATTAATTTCAAGCACGAATTATCTTAAATAATAGAATTATTAAAAGAATTTGAATTCTAAATATGTGTAAATGTCGTTGAATTCTATGGATGATCATGAGCTAGAACAAAGACCCTTTGTATGTGTCTTTGGTTTCATTTAAATTTGTTTAATTTAAATTCATTGGCTTGCGAGCCTTCTTCCAATAAAATGTTGGGCCTGCGTGCCCATGGTTCATTTAATGTAAACCCCATGTAATGGAGGATCTCCCAAGCCAGTGGAGATTGTTCAAAAATCCTAATCTGAGGTGAAACAAACCCAAGAAGACGCAAAGGTGGACAGATGGGAGCTACAAAACACGAACCATCGGTTCAATGTGTTTTTCCCTAGGTCATGGTTAGCTTATCAAACCGCTTGATAAGCTAACCAATAGAATCTCATGATCATGCCATCTTATTTTATTTCTGTCTAATTGCATGGATTATTTATTATATATGTGTTGTCGCGATCACATAATTAATGAAATAAACAAGCATGGAAATGTGGAATAAAATAAAACCGGACTATGCGTAAACATTATCAAAACATGGTTAATCACTTAAGAAAGCATCACTTAATATTAAAAATCTTGTGATAATGCAAAACTACACATAAAGGATTAAAATCCATCAATACCATATTAATTCAGACCAAGCCTTCCATTACTTAATTAAGGGAAAGAATCAATAAAACTATGTGTTTGACTAACCCTTGTTGGGACACTTACTTTTATAAAGGAATACCTTATGAAAGGTTTCGGGTTGACTTAACCATATTACATCAAGAGGAGTAGCCCTTGATAGACTTGGTGTAATATTGGAGGCAAGAGTTGAGGAAATCCATGTCAGGACTTCAGGATTGGGGAGTCCACTCAACAGATCAAGGAACTGTAAGTTCACAGTTGGAAAAGACCTGCCTACCTAAATACCTTCAAATAGCTTGACCAACCCTTTTAGGGGTTATGAGAAGGGAAATATGGATCCTTGACACTATAATGTCAATGCAATCAGACATTCTAGGTTCAATGGTGAGGGCCATTGGGACTTGATAAAATAGTGGGAGACTTAATAAAATTTATTATTTCTCATAAAATGTAGTCAATAAAGTACTAATAAATCTGCTCATTTAATTTGTAAAATCGAAATGAAAATCTTGCCAACCAAATTCTCTCTGCGATCAATTCCGGATAAAGACAATATCCTCACTGGCAGTAACTTTTAGGAATGATTTAGGCACCTTCGGGTTATCCTACGCCATGAACGAAAGTTTTATGTGCTGGATTCCTCACTTCCTGATTCGCCTTCCCAAGGGGCGAGTGATGAAGATTTCATAGTCTATGATCAACATTTTAATGATGCACTCGAAGTTCAATGTTTGATGCTATCATCAATTTCTAGTGAGCTCATGAAGTCTCAGGAAGACATGGATTCCTACAGCATGCTCGAGAACCTCTATGGTCTATACCAGGAGAGAGAAAGATAGGAAAGGTTTGAGATCTCCAAGGCTCTATTCTAGAGAAAGCTTGGAGAGGGTGCCCCAGCTGGGCCTCATGTAGTCAAGCTCATTGAAAACATTGAGCGCTTGGAGGTTATAGGGTTTAAACTCCCCGAAGAACTGGGTACTGATCTCATTCTTATATCACTCCCCTAGAGCTTCTCAAACTTTGTTGTGAACTTCAACATGACCAAAATTGAGAAGTCTCTGTCTGATCTTCTTATCCTCATTTTCAAAATGGACAATGACATGAAGCGTGAAAAGCCTTCTGTACTCATGGTGAATAAAAGGAAAGGGAAGGAGAAGATCTTTAATCCCAAAGCTTCTTCAAGGCCTTCCAGGAAGATGAATATCAATGTGGAGGAAAGGGATCAAGAGGTTGTTTGTTTCGCATGTGGCAAGAAGGTCCACTGGAAGAAAAACTGCACTCATCCACGGAAGCAAGAGGAATCTTTAAGGGAATTTTTCATTTAATGAAATCTATCTGTTTCTACAAATTTGTTATTAGATACAGCTTGTGGTGCTCACATATATATCCAAATATAGGAACCAAGTAGATTCAGGAAGAATGATCAAGGGGAGGTAGATCTACGAGTAGCCAACGGAGCCAGACTTGCTGTTGTAGCTGTCGGGGACTACTACCTCACATTGCCTACTGGGATGGTCTTGGTTTTGAAAGGATGTTATTATGTACCCTCTATAACCAAAAACATTATTTCAGTATCCAGATTAGATACTGATGGATTCATCTTCATGTTTGTAAGTGGATGTTGCTACTTTTATAAAGATAGCATTTGTTTTGGCAGGGAACATTTATATAATGGCCTTTATGTGCTAGACTACACAAACCAAGTAATGGTAATAGATGAAAAAGTCAATTCACATGAATCATACCACACCCTACATTAGAATCACTGACTAGGTCATGTCAATGAGAAACATTTGACAAAAATTACATCAAGATGGGTATTTAGATTCTTTTGAACTAAAACCACATGGTGTATGTCATGCGTGTCTACAAGGAAAATTGACTAAGGCCCCATTTAGTGGGAAAGGTGAAAGGGATAAAGAGATTCTATAATTATTTCACACAGATGTATGTTGAAAATTTCTAGTTGAATTAAGGGGTGGGTTCTCATACTTCATAACTTCGACTGATGATTTTAGTAGATATGGATATATTTACTTAATGAGTTATAAGTCAGATTCTTTTGATCGGTTCAAGGAATACAAGAATGAAGTTGAGAACTAGCTTGGTAACAAGATTATGAAACTCCACTCAGACAGAGGAGGAGAATATCTTAATCCGGACTTCATTAATTTCTTACAGGAGTTTGTGATTTTATCTTAAACCACTCCTCCTTACACACCTCAGTGGAATGGTGTAAGTGAAAGGGGGAACTGCACCCTGTTGGATAGGGTGAGATAAATGATGATTCATGCGTGTCTTCCATTATCCTTTTGGGGACATGCATTACAAACAGCAGCACACATACTAAACCAAGTACCAAATAAAATGATAAATGGTATTCCATACGAGTTATGTAGTGGAAGAAAAGCTATGTTATCGAATTTACATGTGTGGGGGAGTGAAACATTTGTTAAGGCCTCTTCAAGTAACAAGATTGCACCCCGAGGAACAAAGTGTATCTTTATAGGATATCCCAATGAAATAAGGGGATATTACCTATAAAACCCCTTAGATAAAAAGGTAAAAGTGGAAAGACATGCCATATTCCTTGAGAGGGAGCACATCTCCAAAAGAGAGAGTGGGAGCGAGATAGACTTCGATGAAGTCAAGGCTCAAGATACACAAGAGTTGGTACAAGAACAGATTCCACAAAGCCCTGTGGAAGAACAATCCATTATAGAGACACATGAACTGTGTAGGAGCATGAGAGAGGTGAGAGAACCATAAAGATATAGTTTTCTTGTCACTGAGGATGGTGACACATTATTGGTTGACAATGATGATCCTATTACCTACAAGGAAGTAGTTGAAGGCACTGATGTTGCCAAGTGGCAAGAAGCCATGAATTCTGAAATGGATTCCATGTACCAAAACCAAGTCTGGATTTTGGTAGATCCTATAGTTGATGTAAATCCTGTTGGTAATAAATGGTTATTCAAGAAGAAACTACACATGGAGGGGCAAGTCAACACCTATAAGGCACGACTGGTTGCAAAAGGTTTTAGACAGTGTCAAGGAATTGACTATGATGAAAACTTTTCACCAGTTGCGATGCTGAAATCCATCAAAATTCTATTGGCCATTGCCGCTTACCATGACTATGAAATTTTGATGATGGATGTCAAAATAGCATTCCTTAACGGGAACCTCCTGGAAGATGTCTACATGACACAACCTGAAGGTTTTGTGACTCCAAAGGATGCCAACAAGGTATGCAAGTTGCAAAAATCGATTTATTAATTAAAGAAAGCTTCAAGGTCATGGAACAACAGTTTTGATGAAGCCATAAATAAATTTGGATTTGTTAAGAACGAATGTGAGCCTTGGGTCTACAAAAGGTTTAGTGGAAGTGCAATCATTTTCCTCGTAGTATATATTGATGATATATTACTAATTGGAAATGAAGTACTTGTCTTACAGTCAGTTAAGGCATGGTTGGATAAATGATTCTCTATGAAAGACTTGGGCGAGGCAACATATATTCTTAGGATCAAGATCCATCCAGATAGATCCAAGAGAATGCTGGGCCTAAGTCAAAGTACATACATTGACAAGATACTGGAGAGATTTAGTATGGAACAATCCAGGGGGGGTTTGTTTCCAGTGTCACATGGCATTCATCTTTCGAAGAAAATGTGTCCTCAGACACATGAGGAAAGAAATAAAATTGAAAGGATACCTTACGCTTCTGCGACTGGGTCATTCATGTATGCCATATTATGTACAAGGGTAGATGTTTCTTACACATTGAGTACAATAGGAAGATATCAAGATGATCCAGGAGACCTCTATTGGATGGTAGTCAAGACTATCCTTAAGTATCTGAGGTGTACTAAGGATATGTTCTGGGTTTATGGAGGAGATGAGGAACTAGTCATCAGAGGACATGTAGATGCTAGTTTCTAGACTGATCAAGATGACATGAAATCGCAGACTGGTTACATCTTCAGTTTGAATAGAGGTACAGTGAGCTGGAAGAGCTCAACGAAAAGCCTGGTCGCAGATTCTACATCAGAGTCTGAGTATATCATAGATTATAATGTAGCTAAAGAAGCAGTATGGATGCGAAGCTTCATCCAAGAGTTGGATGTAGTACCTAGTAGTAAAGAACCTATCACACTCTATTGTGATAGTACTACAGTGGTGGAACTTGCAAAAGAGCCAAGGTCACATCAGCAGACAAAGCACATACTTCGAAAGTATCATCTCTTGAGGGATTTTTCTCAGAGAGGTGAAGTTACAGTGATCAATATTTCCATGTAAGACAACATGGAAGACCCCTTGACTAAAGCCTTGACTCAGCAGAAACATGATCACCATGTGAGGTCTAGCGGACTAAAAGTCATAGGCAGTTGGCTCTAGTCCAAGTGGGAGTTTGTAAGGGTTTGTGTCCTGAGAACCAATTGTTTTGTACTTTGATAACATAAATGTACACTTATTATATATTTTTCATTGTTCTTCATGACTATAATATAATAATTTTCAGGAGTATTTGTTGCATTGATAAGGTAATGGCAGATCCCTGCTATGATGAGAATCTTGAAATGGTATAATAATATTCTTAGATAAAGTTCTACAGTTGAATGACATACTATGATAGGACACATAGTATACAAAACTTCATGTGCGAGTACTCATAAGAAGATGAGACTCTCTCTCATGAAGTTCACACTTGGTAATCTCCAAGATGGGAGATTATGAGAAGAGACCCACCAGTATAAATTCCACATGCCTTGGTGTCATCGGACATTGCTATCTACGAGCTTGTGGAATGGTCCTTAGACTGAAATATTATCATTAATTCATGTCATGACTCACAAACATAGATTTACTGACGAAAAACGTCACGCAGACAGTTGGAGGGATGTAAGGTACGTTGGGTGCGTCACGAGTGACATGTTGTTAATGGATAAGTCGAGGAATGATTTTTCCCTTCCATTTATGGAAGTTGATTTCTTGTCCCTTTGATTGAAATAGAACCGTCGCATGAAATTCCATGGCCATGGTGTAACGACGAGTTTCTTTTAGGTAGTCAAAGAATGACGGATCATGCATATAGGTTTATAACACTTCCATGAAACCTGCTTGATGAGATTTTGAGACAAAGGGATTAAATTACACAGTAAGTGTTTGTATGAGGTGACACATCAATGCAGCATCAACTTCTTTCTCTTGGGTGCCTTGACCCGTTGCTAGACAGTAATCTTGGACTTTAGGCAAGCCCGCCTAATGCCAATGAGAAAGAGGCATAGAGGGTCAAACACTAAGTGTATTCATGTATCTCAAGTAGAATAAAGATTATTCCCATACATGGTTTAATAATTATTCAAGGAAGCCTAAATCATTTTAATTATGGAGGAGGAAGGAAATGAAAAACAAGATATACACGCCATGTATTAATGATTACACACCGTGTAGTTTTTCATGAAAGAAAAGTACACACAGTGTATTAATGATTACACGCCATGTAGTTTTCATTTTGGAAAGGAAATGAAAAACAAGTACACACCGTGTATTAATGATTACACGCAGTGTAGTTTTCCTATCGGTATTTTGAGGATATAATATTGTTTTATTAAATGATATTTATTATAATTAGTGTGGACGCATGTCAAGGAATTAATTATTTGAACTGGGGGTTTTAAATAAGAGTCAATGAAATAAATAAAACGCGTAATGTGTTTATTTATTATCATAACTCTTTAACCTAAAACCTGATTATAAATATCATCACAACCCCAACTCTTTTCCAACACAATAGAATCGTTGTGGACAAAAATTTTGGAGAATTCTTTCAAGGCTGAAATAACCTCTTCCTCCAAGAACGCTCTCAAGACCGAGATAGATCCTCTTCCATCGGATCAAGATGATCTAAGGGGGAGAACACAAGCAAAGGTTTCTCCACGCTAACACCCGGAGACTCCTTTGGTGACGTCCAGAGATACGAGGTGCACGTGTGGATCACCACTAGAGGAAGTCTACCCTTGGATTCTACGATGCAACGATGTATCACATCGGAACATGATAAAAAATATCAACAAATAAATAACACCAAAAGGTACTTCTTTTCAATTGATTGAATTAATTATAATCAACATGTTACGATCCTACTTTTTGGTTCCGGGACTTTCCTTTTCTTTGTCTGTTTCTGTGATTCGATCCGTGGAGACTGGAGTTGGTCGTCGTATTGATCCCTGATTGATAATTATTAATGAAAAAATCCAAGTGGGCATATCCACCCATGAGCTTCCGCTACGCCTGGAACTTTCACAAATATATACAATGTAATAGTTCATTTTAAGAAGGAATTACAATTATAATATGAAATAATGTTCAAAGTGTAAAATGCACTAAAAATGTTTTTGATGATTAATAAATCACATGAATATTATAATATAAAAAATCAATATTATCTTATTCCAGTGGCTAATCAGTACTTATTACCAATCTAGGAAATGGGTGGATTTAGGGTCTCTACTTTTTTGATTGTAGTAGCCAAGGGTTAAGGAAGGAACATTGGTTTGGCCATCCTTTAATAGATAGGATATATTACATTATATGCCATATTTATAGGGGAAACCCCCACACAGAGCCATTTTACCCTTACATGTGTTTTTGGGTTGGATGGGGGGTCATCTAGGTGGATATGAGTATCTGTGTGCCCAAAATATCCCTAGTGTCTGGTACAAGTCCTCTTTACAACAGATCAATAGAGTGATCCCCACCACACTAGATAGTTGGGAAATAAGGAGCCTCTTGAGCTGTTATAACTATTTATATTTCATTTTTTATAATACACCTACTTTAAGAAAAAAATGGTGAGGGTGATCCTGAAGAACATTATTACTTGATTTAAATTCACGAGGGAATACTTTCCACCCAGATTGATGGTTAAATCCACAATGAGTGGTATGCGCCCTGGTAGTTTGGGTGCTAATTTTAGTGTATTAAAAAGAGGTTCCCTACTTCAATATAAATTCAATATGAGACCCACCTAATGGTATATCTCCAATTTTGATTAATGTTTACTAGGGAGGAGACTCAGACTCAGGTAAACTTCTCTCTGACAGGTAAAGAGATTGTTATGTCTAAAGTGTATAACGATGCTTGGATTCGCTTGTACCCAAATGGGAAATTATCCACATTAGTGCCTAAAGAAACAGTTATACCATAGATGGTTGAACCCAATACGAGTCTCAATAAGTAGCCTATTTCCAAAAAAACATGACTTTAGAGATTCCTTGTAAGGAAGTAAGGCATCTAGAATCAATTTAATTATCGAGCAAGGTGACATCTGACACAAGTAAAATGAGCGAGGCATATATAAGAAAATCCTCAAACATACTGCTATTTGCTAATACATTTTAATGATTACAAATTTTTAGTAAAGAGAACAAACCTATTGAAATATAGGGTTTGTTGTGTTAGGTGATGATAAACTTAGTGGGCCTTATACATGTTACTGCTCTAAGGGGTGTTACCTTTAAAGATCAACCCACTGAGGTTGAGGAATTCCTTCAATACCCCAATGTAGTGATGTAGAGTGTGAAAGAAAAAGTATACTATTAACTTAGAGTGAAATAAATGACGGATCCCAAAATAATATTGGTTTCCTTGGATGAGGGAGAACAACTTATCTCTAAAGAAGTAGAAAAACTGGATTCATGACTATAATCAAATGATTGAATTAATATCAAAATCATGTGGAAATATTTTTTATCTTCTTTAGTATGGAAAGTAGATGAATGAAATCAGTCACCCATAGTATCCCCTGTGCATTCCAGCCAGGTATGAACTATAGGGTTAATCTAGATGATGACCAAGACAACATAGATGAGGAATTTCCTGGTCAGATAGAGCTAATGAAGGTGATGGTTTCCAATCCTGAGGAATCATGGTTCACACCTCCATTGGTTCCATCATAATTTACTTTATTATCATACCATTTCATGGATCCTTCCTTAAAGAGGAAAATAAAAAGGAATCTCTCCAAGACATCAGAACTTTCTCACCCAGAATCCTTGAGTAAGTTTTATACTTTAACTCTTCTCCTTCTTAGGCCATTTCAATAACTTATTCAGATATATCAAATTGTATAGGTCTTCATTTATTCCATGTAGAGGAAAAAACATATGTTTCATAGTATATAGGTGGGATTTATACTACTCAATTAGAAACTTCAAAAATGGGCCTAATCCATTAAGGAGTGGAAATGGTTTATGTACCAATATAGTAAAACCTATTGCCTATTGCTAACATTTTAACAATTGTGTCCTTTAACCCAACATGAGAAGACACACTTTTGGAGGAGATTAAAAATGGTAGCTATTCTACCAATAATTTATCCCTGATGGAGGTGTCACTGGGAGAGCGTAAGTTCTTCTTTTAAGACCAAATGTATTATCTAATTTGTATTATATCTCTTAGAATTTATTTTCCCTTATAGTACTTAAAGGAAGTGATAAGACTGTTATGATCTAGAATACATTAGTGGTAATGCCAAGATGATCATCCCAAGATGGTGTTTTTTATTACCCTGAATTTCATGATTTCGCATAACTGGGTTGAATAACATGAAAGAGAATTTTTACTCAACTAATAAAAGGATGTGAGTACAAGTCCCTCACTTGGTGACTTATTCCTAGAATACATTCTTATTCTTGGGTTAGGCTTAAGTTAAGGTTCACAGTATATATCACTTAATCAACTGATGTAATGATAGGTTTATGGGTGGGGGGGGGGTATTTGGATCCTAATATCTAAGGTCCATTTAGAGTACATGAAGGACCATCTAGGACATCTCAGATATATTTTTAATACCCTTGACTATGGGGTATTTTATTATAATGTTCAATATACCTAGGTGAATGAAATTATTTCTCTAAGAGAACAGAGTAGGTCACTTAAATTGAGGGTAATAGCAGCGGAGGCCTAATATTTGGTCAATAGAAGGATGAGGCCCTAAATTATGATTCCTGGTTTCAATAGTGGTAAGGTCTGACTAAAACATGATAAATTCTGGGAAGGATTAGATTGGTAGATTATAGCCTGAAATCGACTAGCTTCAACATGAGCTTTCTTGATTGCAGTATATTCTAAAAACCATATAGTGAAATGTGTTAGAGAAATAGGGGCTCCTTGACTTAGTGGAATAGGCTATAATTTATTCTTTCTCTAGTGTGGATGATTTTTAATGGGTTACATAGGTGTAGGCTAAGGTGGTTGATCAATTGGGCCAAACCGTAGCCTCCCTAGAACATAATTCAGTAGAGATCAAGGAATAATTTGAGAAAATATTATAATGGGAATTTAATTTTTGAAACCTCATTTGTTTTATAATTTGTGGTAGAGACTCTAGGATATGTATATTCATCCTTCCCTTACACATTATCACCAATTAATAAATCTTTCAAACATTACATGTTGTTTTTAGTCTTTCTTTCATTCATCATGTGCATGGAATTTCATCAACTAAATATCATGTATAATTCCAAAGAATTAAATTATTTTTATAATACCAAGTGATCTCAAATTTGAACACAGATTGTCAAATCATAATAGGCCTTCATTGAGAATTTCTCATGAATTATTAATGAAAAAAACACCTATTCGATGAACCTGCTCCAGTCACTCAGAAATCACCTGGTATGGAAAGATAATTTGGATGTATATATCCTAAAGGAGAGTTATATAATTTTTTCCTAGGATAAGGGCCTATAGATTAAAAATTGATTTTTTATAGATCCATATAATAAACCCTAAAATATCTATAACTCTTTTTTTTATTTTGTACCTAACATTTAACTAAGACTTTGAAGGAAATAATTAGCCAGATTTTACTTGGATTTTTCTCAGGTCACCCTTTATGGATTTTTATACTAGATTTTTTATTCCATTTCCATTTTAAATGTGCTCAATATTTCCTGGATTACATAGTGTGTGTGTCCATTGAGTAGGGACTCAACGTTTTCCCATGGGTATCTTTGTAGTTTTTCAACCAGGTGAGAATTGTGTCTCTTTCAATTAGTATTTTAAGGTCTTGAAAGTTATATGGATAAGGTGAAATTGTTTAAGGTCTTTTAGACTATATATGAGGTTTCTTTGTCCACTTAATACATGGAATGGGTGAAGTAAGGGTATTCATGAAGGGTTCAAAGACTCTATATCCTTGTAAAGATTATGAAGGATGAGTATTAATGAAAGGTTTGGAAACCCTAAATACTTACTAAAATGATGAAGGATGGAAGTTTAATAAACCCTGAATCCTTAATAAGATAATAAAGGACGAGTATTATGGAAAGGTTCAAGAACCATGTATCCTTACTGAGATGCTGAAGGATGGGTATTCATGAAAGGTTTAAGAACCCTGTATCCTTACTGAGATTTGGTTTGGTGTATGGTGGTGTAATTTTATGGATTTTAAGTCCAATTGGGTAGTTGGAATGTTGGATGTGTACATCACATATCCAAGATTATTAATCTAGGATGATGAGATTGGGTAGATACACCAGGGATGATTGAAAAACACTCCGAGGTGCTGAGTTCCACTGCAATTTTGTAGGGGATCAAGAGGATTGGAGTTCATTTCTTACAAGGGGGAGATGATTCTAGTTGATCAATGAAAGGCCCTTATGCATGAGTCCATTGGGATTACATGCATGATAAATAAAATGGGTCTTTGATCCTTTACAAGGGTTATAAAAGACTTTCAAATAATCAAACTCTTGGGTAGTGAATTAGGGTATGGAGGAAGAGGATATACAAGGAGGGATCCAAAACCTTATGGGTCATTCTATTTGTGGTTATAAATCTTAGTCCCCACATCATGCAATTTTGGGTTACATTATGTGGTACATAAAAAGGTTCGAGGATGGAATATCACATTCTTTCTTTGATAATGGGTATAATACATGGTGACTTAATGTCGAGGATGTTGAATCTAATTGAATAATTTGACCATGATAATTGTAAATAATGGTCTAGGAATGTCTGAGTCAACTAAAAACAGAGGATAGTGGGAATATTTTGAGCATTAGTAATGGAGGAAACCAGTATCATATGTCATCAGGGAAATAACTCATGGATTTAAGGGGGGGGGGGGGCTATCCCCTGGGACCAAAACATACACTAAGAAAAAGTTATGAGGCATTATGTTATTCACAGTGAATCATAGCTGGTTTATTTCAGATCACCAAGTACTTGTTACGAATACATTTTAGGGAATAACCAAGATAAATGAATTGAGGCTATGGGGTTTTAAGAGAATTATATCAACTTAAGGAATTGGTGGGTATCGACTCAAACTTTAAAGGTATGAAAGTGGTTTATGGGAAATATATGTTTTTGTGAAGGGTATGAGTATCCTAAAAGTTGTGTCGCCATGTGTTGAACATGTTATCTTGGTAAGGGGATGTGATAAATCATCAATCTAACTTTTTCATGGACCAGGGGGTCCAAAGAGAATTGCTTGAATTTTAATAGTTCCACAAGATATTCCCTACGATATTGGAGCCTTATTTTAATTTACAATATAACTTTTTTATAAGATCTATAGATATAGATCTTAAAGAGAAGAGGATTGAATTTTTCTAAAACTTCCTTTTGTGTGTTTTCAGACTAAAAAGTTTTATATCGCTTTCACTTGCAGTTTAGGGTATTGTGATCTATACCATTGAAGGCTAAAGTTTAAGGTCATAAAAATTTGACCAATGTGTATATAAGTAATGGTATTGATGCACATAAACCTATTATGCGGGGAGTGTTTAAGAATAGAATAATTAGGATTCTCAAGGTTAAGATTAATCCTAATCCCTCCCAAGTGGGATATGAGAATTTTGTAAATCATGGATCAAGGTTCTCTAATTACGAAAAATGGTATGATGATTTCATGATGAGGATGATCATGAATAAAACTATGGATAAGAGTTCCACTATGATGATGTTAGGGATAAAAAGGATCATAAGGTCATCCTTGAAAGGAAAATACACATCTGGATAATAGGATGGGAGCTCATATGTAAGATCCAGGGGAAGACCTACATAGGCAAACAAAGGATCCATTGAATCTGGGTGTTATTTTCCAAGGTTCAATGATTTTTTTAGAAATCTGAGAGCACAATGAATGTTGTGTGATTTATGGATGGAGATGCCCAGAAAGATAGTAGAAGGACCCCAAACTTTAGTCCACTAAGATTATGATCTTATAGTCCTTTGATAAGAGGTGATAATGGAAAATGGTCTGCATCGTTTAATGTTATGCAGTGGATAATTTCCTTCCATGAAATTTAATATCTTATAATGAGGAAGTAATTGTCGTACAGTTTAACATCATGTTACTAGGTTATATTAATTGCAGTTTAATGTCATGTGGTAAAGACATGGGAACTAGTGAGGAATTGTAAAAGATATCATCATGGATACCCTACGTTGGTTAGGGGAATTTGAATACAAAGGCATTATTGACCTTGTATAGGCTTACTGGTGGCTATATATATGTTGGATCCCATCATATACAAATATATATCATATAAAATCAAGTTTTACATGGATCTGATTCACACATAAGTGAAGTGATTCTACATGACTTGACCATATTTAGGGAGTTTAAGGTCCTACACGGTGGACCAGAGTTTAAGGGAATATGCAATTTCTAGGGCTGGGATTACATGGGTTTCTCTATAAAATTTTAAGGTCATCAATAATACCACAATAATCTCTTTGAATGTCACAAACCAATATTGGGTCAATCCTGAACCGGTCACCCAAGCCGGTCCATGACATGTCCCAAGGGGCATTCCCGACCACCTGGGATGGAAATCAGTGATGGTCATCAAAATTTAACCATTGGGAATGATTTTTTCCAATGAAAAAAATATAAATAAATAAATAAAAATTGATGATAAAAATAAAACTACCAGTAGAAAGAAAATAAGTTGCACATATCTCTATGTGGCCTTCTAGGTTGCCTCCCAACTCATTACTAAGTTCACTCTGAGTTCTATCCAGAACTAATGAAACCTGAAACTAAAAAGATAACATATGAGTGATCACCAAAATTCTTAGTAGGAAAACACCATATAATCCATATATTTCCTTCTATGAAATAATACATTAATCCTAGTTTGAAATACATATATAAAAATAGGGGTTTTTTACATTTTCTTAGCTAACATAGTCTTTCCCATTTTTCTTTAAAAAAAATGAACACACAACACATTTTATTTTCATAAAATATTATCCTTTTTATACCAAAAACTATAGAAAATATATAATTAGAATGATACAATCTTGTGATGAAAATAAATAAACAAATAAATGAATAAATAAAAAATGCATTCTGAAAACTAAATGAATAAATGAACAGTGCATACTCGGTTTGGAACCACCTACCGACATATGGTGAAGCACTTAAGTCTATAACCAACTGGATGACCTAAAACTGACCAAATCCATTGGCAAATTACACCTAGACTAACAACCAGTATAGGGGGTACCAACCCTTCTAATTGGGGTTGATCAAAAACTGTCATTTGATTATCTAAAAGATGCCTAGGAACCCATGGTGGTAGTAATACTATGTAAGTAAGAGGCACTCACACGTGTGACTCAACTCACAGGTCATCAACACACTTTCCTACCCCAAACACGGATGATTTTTATGCATTCACCCGTAAAGGGTTACCCTAGATATGATAACCCCATATACTTATATATATATATATATATTCACACATGTAAAACGTACAAAGTTCAAACAATGCTGTCACATCATTTGATTATCAAAACCAATTTATAAACCACTCTGAAATTTCCAACCAAGAATTTACACTATTTATAAACTGAATTTCTTTTGTACAATACCAAACATCACTTTTAAGCTTAAAAATCCAAATGGGATCTAATGGTTTCCAAACCAAACACATTTCTTAAATTTCACCAAAACAAAATTAAACACCATTTCCATGTTTCCCAAGCCAAGTAGGCCTTTAAGATCTCCAAATCCCAATACATTTATAAAACCCCTTCCAGTCTCTGAATAATGTTTGAAACCTCACGAAATATACCCAATGGTCCTTTATAACAATATTTACCAAAGAAAGTGTCAATTTAAAAATGAACCAAGTTTTAAATAATGTATTAAAAATGACATGACACATCACACACATGCCTTTTCAAGATTAAAGTACCATATGAGACACTGAGGTACAAGAAGAGAATTGTTCTAAAGTGTCATCTTCACTTAAATGAACATCCATGTGTGCACCTAGTGAACACATGGATGTGTTGTAATCCAATGACACCCTCCAAATTCTATGAAAGAACAAGAAAAATTATTTTCAAATGAACACTTCTTTTCACCAAACCCATTAATATCACATAATATCAAAAGGTGAAAATGAACATTTTTAAAGATAAAGGAAGCTTTCCAAAACAACTTACAATCCATGCCACAAAACACCATATTTCACATAAAAGAACAAATCAAAATCTGACCATATTAACATAACAATTCAAAGGGGAAATATCACACAAATCATCTAATTTCACTATCAAAACCCAATCTACATTTAACCAGGCACATTGGACACCTTTAGACATAAGAAAAATTGGATATTTACTTAAAAAATATTTTTAACAAATTATAATATTGAGAAAACAACACCATAAATTTACTACGTGTGTTACCAGGGTGAAAACCATATGAAAAAATTTATTAAACAAGACTGACCACTTAATCCAACACATTGGACTTAAGCATGCTTAAAAATAAACAAGGAACACTTCAAGAGAAAATTTTAACCAGTTCTAAAAATATATAAACGTCATAAAAGACTAGTTATCTATACCATGAAGTAGATAATCATGTAAAAGTAATAATTTAAGTCACATAAGCACCAATTGATTGCTTCATAATGGAAAGGGATAGAAACGCCTACCTCAAACTAAGAGAGAACATGAAAGAACCTCAATGGAAGGAGGAGAAATGACCCGTGGACCAATCACACACCTAAAACAATGAGAAAAATGTGAGAATTACAACCCTCGACATAGGGTTTGGATAAAATGAAGGATAACCCCTAGTACTGAAAAAAATTCATCGACAAGGAGGAAGTCGTGAGTTGGAGAGGATGCAGAGGCACTACGAAGGGGGTTTGGGTTCACACCAACGAGGAGGAATCCATGTTTTATTAATTATTTTCATTTGTGAGTATTTTTAATTTTTAATGGAATTTTGGAAAAAGAAATAAGAAAAGATAATAAGTACAATTTTCACATGGGTTTATCATTATTAATATTTTTTGTATATTAATTTGAAGAATAATGGTGCAAAGGGAGAGTTAATAAAAAAATAGGCCTATGGGATAGACCTTAACCGATAGGGAAACCCAACACATAGAAGGCCCAAGGAGGCCCCATAGACCAAGCCTCCCAGTAAGAAGATCCCACCATAACAAGGGGAAAAGGGAGAATATGTTTCATAGGTGCACACCGGTGTGTGGGAAGAAGGTCAATGTGGCAATGGGAGGAAGGATTCCCTAGGGAAGGGAAACCCATGATAGTGCAGGCGGTCCTCCAGCCCCCATCTGACTTGTCTGAGTGCTAATTGGAGGTGTTGACTTATTTAGAAGAGGCCATCCACTTATTGTTTTGATATGGGATGCGGGTTTTTCTTGGTAATATTAATTAAAAAAACATCTTTTCAACCCTAATCGCATGTCACCGACCTCAAACACACCCCTTTCATGTTCAATGTTTCTTAATTTAGTCAACATCACTATAAAACCACTGCTAGACCTTAGAAACCACCATGGAAACCATTGGGGAAGCTTGAAATTAAGATACCCTCTATTTTCGAAGCCTAGAAATTCCATAGACAATCAAATGTGTGTCTAATGATTTTAATGAAGGGAATTTGAAAGGATAATGATGCCGTGAAGTAGGATGAGAAAGTCCCATCCAAACACTGTGAAGGACTAATAGATAGAGGAATCCATGCACCATAGTTACAACCACTGTGTTATGGCCTTGAAGGATGAAGAAGGTTGTGTCGTAATTAGTTCACTACGCCATTGGGTCTTCTAAATTGTTTGTAGTGAATATTTATTAATGAACCTGATGCAATTCCATAGTGAACATAATACAACATGGACAATGGTGATCAAATGATAAAAATGACCAACACTGTGTTTTGTAAACCTCCACATCATTGCTTCGTGTTACTTGAGGTTGGAGGACAAGGCTCTGCACCATAGTTGAAATAGTTTCATGATGGCTAGAATGAGGAAAATAAAGAATAAATATGCTACACCGTAGAAAATCCATTATGATCTGATGGTGCTGAAGGTTCCAGGCACAGCAGAAGCATGGTTGGGATGGGACCCAACTTTGATTTTTATAATGATCAATGATTATTCTGGGATCAATACGACGATTTACTCTAGTCTCCATGGAATATAATAAAATATTTAGATAAAGAAGAAGGAGGCTCGAAAACTTAGAGAGGATATTGCACATCATGTTTAAAATTAATTTAATTAATTTCATAAAGAAAAATAATACCTGTATTTTTTATATTTTTCTTCGTTGATGATGTTGATCATCCAGAATAACCCTTCCAGATTATCTTGTGGCGCTTGTAAGGATCCAAAATAGAATCCCTCTAGTGGTGATCCACATGTGCTTTTATGACCTCTGATTGACACCGCTCATTCTCTGGGTGCTATTACGGTGATGTGAGTGTCTTGTGTCAATCGTTCTTGATAACTTGTTTTTTGGCCTTGAAGAACGTCTCTTGTTCTTGAGAGGGGAGTGAAGAGGATTCAAGAGAGAAATTGTTTGGCTCAATAATTCAAAATTCACCTGGCATGTGGTATGGTGTCTTGGACAATAGGCATACTTGCCTATTTATATACATGGAAATTCAGTTACAATATTTAATTTCATAGCAACAATTAAATACATTCATGAACTTTGAGAAAACACAAGAATTTAAAAGTAATACCGCATCATTATTTATGGTGAACCAACTTGCGCAAAATGGAATTATAAATAAAATTACGCATCATAAAATAATAGCAGCATTATTTTAATTTCTGTCAACTAGTTAAATAATTATTTACCATATTGAAAATAATTATTTTACTACTGGGCCGACCATAGTTCGCTCGAACTCCACTTCCATTTATTGAACACCCAAATAAATAAATAAATAATTTATTCTCTTAAATAAATATTTTATTTACAAAATAGTAAATAAATATTTATTAAATGTTCAATAAAATAAATAAAAATATTTTATTTAATTTATGCAGTCATTGTAACTTGAATAAAATTATTCCACGGTCTTGAGAATAGTATTTATTTCATTAATTAAATTAAAATAGAATTTAATCAAGACCACCAAAAACACTTAGTGTGTGACCCTCTAGGATTATTTCTCATTGGAATTAGGTGGGCTTACCTAAAGTCTAAGAGTACTATCTAGCAACGAGTCAAGGCACCCAAGAGAAAGAACATAAAGTCACAACAACGACATCCAAATACAAACTCTCACTGTGTAATATAATCCCTTTGGCACAATATCTCATCAACCAGGTTTTGTGATTGTGTCATCAAATTTTATGCTTGATACATCATTCTTTGACTACATGAAATAAACTCATCGTTACACCATGACCATGGAATTTCGCGTGACATTTATATTTTCATGAAAGGGACGAGATATCAACTTCCATAAATAGAAGGGAAAAATCCTCCCTCGACTTATCCATTAATAACATACCACTCGTGAAACACCCAACGTACCCTACTTCCCACCAACTGTCTGCATGACGGTTTTCATCAGAAAATCAAAGTGCGTAAGTCGTGACCTGTATTAATGATAATATTAAAGTATAAGGATCATTACACATGCTGGTAGATAGAAATATGCAATGAAACCAAAACATGCGGAATTACTACTAGCAGGTCTATTCTCATAATCTCATATCTTGGAGATTACCAAGTGTGAACTTAATGAGAGGAAGTCTCATCTGCTTACGAGTACTTTCCCCTGATGGTCTTCATGTCGCGTGTCCCATCATAGCATGTCATCCAACTATAGAACTATTTTTAAGAATATTGTTATAGTATTTCAAGGTTCTCATCATAGTAGGGAAATGTCATGACCTTATCAATGTAACAAATACTATAGGACATTATTACATCAGAGTCATGAAAACAATGAACAATATGTAATAATAAATTAAATATCCATGTAATCAATATAAAACCGGTTGGTTATAAGACACAAACTCTTACAAACTCCCACTTGAAGTAGAGCCAAATTACTATGACTTTCAGTCTTCTAGACCTCACATGATGATCATGTTTCCACTAAGTCAAGGATTTAGTCAAGGGGTCTGCCACGTTGTCTTCTGTGGAAATATTGCTCACTACAACTTCAACTTTCAGAGAAAAATCCCTCAAGAGATGATACTTATGAAGTATGTGCTTCATCCACTAATGTGACCTTGGCTATTTTGAGAGAGCCACCACTGCAGTATTATCACAGTACAATGTGATGAGATCTTTACTGCTAGGTATCACATCTAGCTCCTGGATGAATCTTCTCATCCAAACTAATTCTTTATCTACCTCAGAAGCTTTGATATACTCAGAATCTACTGTAGAATCTGCGACCACACTCTGCTTTAAGCTCTTCCAGCTCACTGCACCTCCATTAAAAGTGATGATGTATCCTGATTGCGACTTCATTTCATATTGATTTGTCTGAATACTAGCATCTTCATAACCTCTAATGACTAGTTCCTCATCTCCTCTATAAACCAGGAACATATCCTTAGTATGCCTTAGATACTTTAGGATAGTCTTGACTACCATCCAATGGTGATCACCTGGGTCATCTTGATATCTGCCTACGGCACTCAATGCATAGGTGAAATCCATCTTAGTTCATAGCATGTCATTCATGACAGACCCAATCACTAATTCATATGGAGTCCTTGCCATTATCTTTATTTCATCATGTGTTTGAGGACACATTTTCTTGGAAAGATGAATGCCATGTGATGCTGGAAACAATACCCTCTTGGATTGTTCCATACTTAATCTCTTCAGTATCTTATCAATGTTTGTACTTTGACTTAGGCCCAAAAATATCTTGGATCTATCATAGTGTATATTGATCCCAATAATATACACTGCCTTTCCCAAGTATTTCATGGAGAATCATTGATTCAAGCATGCCTTAACAGACTGTAAGATAAGTATCTCATTTCCAATAAGTAATATGTCATCAAAATATACTTTTATGAAAACAACTTCACTCCCACTAACCTATTTGTAGAAACAAGGCTCACATTTATTCTTGATAAAACCAAATTATTTTATGGCTTCATCAAAATGAATGTTCCATGACCTGGATTCTTTATTTAATCTGTAAATGGATTTTTGCAACTTGTATACCTTATTGGCATCCTTTGGAGTCACAAAACTTTCAGGTTGTGTCATGTAGTCATATTTTTGAAGGATCCCATTAAGGAATGTTATTTTGAAATCCATTTTCCAAATCTCATAGTCATGGTAAGCTGCAATGGAATGTAGAATTTTGATGGATTTCAACATTGCAATTGGTGATAAGGTTTTATAGTAGTAAATTCATTGATGTTATTTAAAACATTTTGCAACAAGTCATACCTTATAGGTGCTGACTCGTTCTTCCATGTCCAGTTTCTTCTTGAATACCCATTTTCAACCAATAGGCTTTACATCAACTAGAGGATCTACCAAAATCTAGACTTGGTTTTGGTACATGGAATCCATTTCAGAATTCATGGATTCTTACCACTTGGCAATGTCTATGCCACTTACTACTTCCTTGTAGGATAGAGGATCATTATTATCAACTAATAAGGAGTCACCATCCTCGGTAACTAGAAAACAGTATCATTCTAGTTCTCTAACCTCTATTGTACTCCTACACAGTACTTGTGTCTCTGGAATAAATTCTTCTGCCATGGGGCTTGTGGAATCTGTTCCTATACCAACTCTTGTGTACCTTGAGCCTCGACTTCATCAAAGTCTATCTCACTCCCACTATCTCTTTTAGATATGTAATCCCTCTCAAAGAATATGGCTTGTCTTACCACCATAACCTTTTTGTCTAAGGTGCTGTATAGGTAATATCCCCTTATTTTCTTGGGGTATCCTATAAAGGTACACTTTGTGCCTCTGGGTGCGAGTTTGTTACCTGAAAAGGCCTTAACAAATGCTTTTCTACCCCACACATGTAAATTTGATAACATGAATTTTCGTCCACTCTATAACTCATATGGAATACCACTTATCAATTTAGTTGGTACCTGGTTTAGTATGTGTGATGCTGTTTGTAACGCATATCCCCAAAAGGATAATGGAAGACTCACATGAATCATCATTTATTTCACCATGTATAACATGGTGTGGTTTTTCCTTTCACTCACACCATTCCACTGGGGCATGTTTGGAGGTGCGAGTTGGGATATGATCCCAAAATCTTGTAAGTAATCAATAAAGTCTTTATTAAGATATTCTCCACCTCAGTCTGAGTAGAGTTTCTTAATCTTATTTCCAAGCTGCTTCTGAACTTCATTCTTGTATTCTTTGAACCTATCAAAAGAATCTGACTTATACCTCATTAAGTAGATATATCCATATATACTAAAATCATCAGTAAAAGTTACGAAGTATGAGTACCCTCCCCTTTCTTCAATTGGAAATGGTCCACACACATCATTATGAACTAATTCAAGATGTTCTTTAGCCCTTTCACCTTTCCCACTAAATGAGGATTTGGTAATTTTTCCTTGTAAACATGAATGACATAAGCCAAGTGGTTTAAGTTTGAAATAATCTAAATACCCATCTTGATGTAACTTTGTCAAGCGTTTATCGTTTACATGACCTAGCCAGTGATACCAAAGTTGGGTGTTGTATGAGTCATGTGAAGTATCATTGTTATCGATTTCCATTACTTGGTTTGTGTAATCCAACACGTAAAGTCCATTGTGTAAATGTTCCCTACCATAAAAAATGTTATCTTTGCAAAAGAAGAATCATTAATTTCCAAACTAGAAAAAAAATCCATATGTATCTAATATGGACATTGAAATAATGTGTTTAGTAACAAAAGGCACCTAATAAAAACCTTTTAACACCAAGATCATCCCAGTTGGCAACGTGAGGTGGTAGTCCCCGACAGCTACAATAGCCAGTCTGGCTCGGTTTGCTTCTTGTAGATCTACCTCCCCTAGATCAATCTTCCTAAATCTAATAGGTTCCTATATTTAGATACTTATGTGATAACCAAAAGCTGTATCTAATACCCAATTTTTAGAAATAGATAGATTTTATTCAATAATAAACACACCTGATGTAACACCCCGAGCTTCCACGATACGCTTCTCTTTCAATAATGCAGTAGCGTGTGTTGTACGCAACTTCGAGTTCTAACACACCGCAACTAATCAAAGTAGCCATTATGAATAGTAATAACCACTTTTTAAATTTATAGAAATTTTATATTTCAAAATGGACTTCATTTTTGTATTCGTAATATCGAAATTATCCTAATTTGAATTTTTTGTAACTTTCTCAGAACTTCCAATTTTTTTTATGAATAGTGAAAAATACTTAAAACAACTTTTTCAATAAAAATAATTTATTGTGATAAATTATACTATTTAGTGGTTTTAAAGTATAATTAGAATATATTTTTACCATTTTATCCAATGGTGGTCATTAGAATTAATTTAACATTGAAATTGGACATAAACAATTGCCAATCTTTTGATATAAATTGTTTTTTAAAAACACGCTATTTGTTGTAACAGTAGGAATTGATTATAAAATTAATTAATGCAACTTGTATGTTTGGAATTTTGTAAAATATAAATCATTTTTGAATTCATAATATCAATTATAGCTTAGGGTGAAATTTTGGCCTTATTTTGAAAAACTTCAATTTTTGATGAATAGTGAAACCACTAAGTGGTTGTTAAAAAACTGATTTTTCATTAAACTGAAACATTACCACTTCTGTGTTTTGAATTTAAAAAATCTGACATACATGGTTGTCATTAAGAAGTAAAATGTGGTTCAATGAGATTAAAATAATTTTTTGGTGAAGAGTAACTTTTTCTTAATCGCGATTAGAGGTAATTAGTGTAGTTTAAGGTAAAAATAATGTTTTAATAATATGAGATGAGCTTGAAACATGTCCTACCCTCATTGGATGTGCCATGGCCGACAAAGACAATCCATGGGTCAACTTGGGGACCCCATGGAGCCACTTTTGTTGGAAAATGACATAAATACCTTTTATTTAATGTTAAAGTAAAAAAATGACACAAACATGAAATGTTTTACTAAAACAATTTTTACATGCTGTTATACAAGTCATATTTTTGAGTATAAATAGTCATTGGAAAGCTAAAAAGATTTCCTACATTATAGTATTTTTTTATAATTTTTAGACATTAAATAAATTAAATTATTTATGACATCATGATGATGCAGCGATGACCTTAATATTTAACGATTTAAATAAAATAAAACGATAATGTAAAATCCAAGGCTTACACTTGTCAAAAACCTATTGGATGAGTAGATTTCGAACCCTTATCACCTTAAACTCTAATTATATAAGTTTGGGACCTCTAAATCCGAAACTCATTTTATAAAAAAGTGACTTTTCTTTACTTTCCAAGAGTGCCCCTCCTCTCTACTTATAAAAGGCCCCCACCTCTACCACCTCATTCACACTTTCAAGCCATTTGGATCGGCCAAACTCTCCCCAAATACTATCCCAACTTCCCTCCCTTACTCCTAGAAGCCCCACTTTGGGCAGAATTCTTCCCAAGGAAGCCTTTGGCTCAAATCAAAAGAGTTACCCGATTTTAAGGTAATGTCTTCTCTAATGTTGTTTTGTTTTATTTTTCTTCTCCAACCCCCTAAACACTTTTTTTTCATTTCTTTTGTAACAAAACCAGTATCCTCAATATACTAGGATGTTGTTATAAGAAGGATTAGAGCTACACTTACACACACCTACATCTAATTGTTAAAGAACATACTGTTTCTGTGGATGACGAATTTTTTACTCACGAAACGATGATTGTTCAACACTCATATAACACCTCTAATGGTGGCCATTATGATGACACTATTTTTATATATGATATATATTATTTTTTTGTTTTCCTTATGATTTTTTATTTTTCATTTATGGCATACCTTTATGGTTTCCATTATGGGTAAACGCGATATTTTCATTTTAGGAAGTGCGGACTACCGCCCCCTCAAAGTGATTTGAATCGTTAATACCATATGTGGGATGTATAAAGGATGGAGTAAATGATATTTCATACTGAAATTATAATACAACTTTATACTATTATGATTTCATTCCATTAAATATGAAATAGAAATGAAAGTAGCATTCATGCGTACGTATAGCTTACCGTCTCCATGAACGGTGCATTTCATTTCTTACCTCTAAAAGTTATGTAATATTATAAATGAATGTATATACTGGATATATATGATATATATATGATATATACATTATGAATATAATTCTGGATGTAATGGATATTTCACCACATGAACAACTTGTAATTATAAGAAGTTTATTTTTGACTCAAGTACCTAAGATCGACAAAACGACCGTTATAAACTTAAATAATTACATAATGTTCATGACATGGTAATAAGTGATATAAAAGGAATAGTGAACTTGAAAAAGTTTCTTAAGAAGGTATAGATTAACTCTAATTTATTATTCAGGAGGTTAAAGAACGGTCGAATCAAGTCGGACACAAGGTAAGGGAATTTCTTAACCCAATTTCTATTCTTTGGGTTAATATCCTACTTTCAAATTATGTTATGATATTATGATGTCCTATCTTGTATTTTTACTTTATTTATGTGTAATTATATTGAATACACATAATAGATCTATTTTATTTAAAAAAATGATCTTGGTAAGGACTTCGTCTCAATCTCTTTTCATTGAGAAATATTTGGTTTTATACACAACTTTCATTTATATGGTGTATAAACCCCTTTGACTTTAGCTTTTATTCAAAAGGATTCTTTTTATACAAATCATTTTTACTAAATGAAAAAAGGAATGGTTTGTCTTATGTATGTGGCGACAATGAATTCTCTGCCACCGTGACCATTATTTGAGTTTCAGCTTACTCTATAAGCCATAACTTTTTTTAAATGATTTCAAAAAAGAGAGAGATATTTCTCTCAAATATTTGAAAATCTAGTTCAAATGTATACGTACTTAACGCAAGCTTAAAAATGTTTTCAGAAAACCTGACTCTTGAGTGTGGTAGACAGGAAGGGATTGGGCATGGACCCATCATGACCTGTAATTAGTCGAGCAGTCTCAGAATTAGTTATTTTGTTTTCAGAAGCTTGCATAATGTTTTCAGAAAAACACTGGAGTATATTTGAGCAATTTTAAAAGTAAGTATCTTCTGAAAAAATTACATCGGCAGGTCTCATGAGACAAACTAGTGTCTTGGCACGAGGCCTTGACAAAATCTTATTTGTGGTCTTGGCACGAGGCCTTGGCTACGTGGTTATGATAGTCTGGCATTATGCATTCCATCATTATGAAAGTGGTTATTGATATTGCATGTGATTATTCGACCAGTAGAATATCCATGTGAAGAAGTAAATGGCATTATCTCATTTTACTTTTGCCATATTATGTTGATGTTCAAGTTTAAAGGCTTTTGTTTTAGTAATACATTGCCTTAAATGTTTATGTTTATTTATGAAAGCTTCCGCAATATTGTTATCCTTACTAAGAATATGAGCTCACCCCTTTCAATGTTTTAATATTTTCCAGGATGTGAAGAAGTATTTTATGAATGACCTGCAGGGATAGTCAGAAGAGGATATGAGTGTGGACTATGGAGACTTTGTTATTGTAGTTTTTCACTTTGTGATGTAATGTAATGTTTACGAATGTATCCAGTGTTTCCAAGGCTACTAAACTAATCGGTCTTTCGAGACTTGATCTTTTGTGATCATGCCAATGTTACGAAGTAATGCACCGACTCTGGGTAGCTGGGGTCGGGGCATTACAGTTGGTATCAGAGGCAGTTTAGTGCTAACCTTGGAAGCTAGATTTAGATAAACTATGATTAGAGCACATAGACCGAAGATAGAATTTGAGGATTAGTATAGAAAAACTTCCTAGAATTTTGGTATTATAGAGATTTTGTGAGTTTTCCGAGCAATACATCCCTGTCTGGATACGAGCATGTAGAGGTGGCTCTAGCACAAATGTACCTAGGGGTAAAACCCGAAAACACCACTTTGAGCTAGACTCGAACGGGAACTGGTGCACGACAACGGGCCTTGCTGCACTCTTGGTTACGACACTCCCGGGGGATATGCTTAGGATAATTCTCGTTTTATTTATAAAACACTATGAAGGGTTATGAGTATATACTTCCTTAAAGAATACATTTTTATGATTATGGATTATATCCATAAATAGTTCGATTTATGTTAAGTATTTTATAAGTATGGAATTATGTATTTTGATTCATAAACTATCTAGTTTATGCCATTGTATAGAAATGGAGCCTAGTGGAAGGAATGGAAACCGTATCAATGCATGCACTCCGTGTAGGGATTTCCCTCCTGCTCAAGATAATTATTGTGGATCTGGAGATATAACTGGTGCTGATCAACTTATTACCATATTGGGACAACTCACCCAGGTTATGAATAATAACCTTACTCGTATGGATCACCCTGATCCACAACGTGGAGGATCAATGCTAGACCGCTTCATGAGGCAACAACCGCCAACATTTAATGGGGGTACAAATCAATTAGTAACTGAGCAATGGATAAACTCCTTAGAGAAAATATTCCATGCCTTGGGGAGTAGCGAAAGGGAGAAGGTTGTCATGGCAGTTTACCGCCTCACTGGAGATGCCGATCAATGGTGGTCATTGATTCAAAATACAAAGGAAGATAAAGAAGTATCAAGTATGGAATGGAGAGAGTTCAAAGATCTTTTCTTAGAAAAATACATTCCACATGACCATCGAGCAGATATGGAAAGGAAATTTCTGAGTCTGAGGCAGAAGGAGGATGAGAATGTCGCAAAGTATGAGGCTAACTTTACAAGGTTAGTGAGGCATGCTACAGATTATATACGTAACCCAAGAAGTAATATTGATCGTTTCTTTGATGGGTTAAAACCATTTCTCCGTTGAGCTTTAGTATCACAATCCTTCTCATCATATGAAGATATTTTCTCGTGTGCTATCAAGACAGAAAAGGAATTCTCTAAGTCTTATGACAATAAAGTAAAGCAAGAGAAGAAGAGAACGGTGGAACAAGAGATAGATAAAGGGAAAAAGGGAAAGAAGGATTTTCCAGTATGTGATAATTGTGGGAGGAATCACCCTGGTACTTGCCTAAAAGGAATGAGAGTTTGTTATAGATGTGGAGAAAAAGGTCACCAGGCGCGTGATTGCAAGGGAAAGAAAGAGGCTATCAATGTTGAATGCTACAATTGTAGAGAAATGGGGCATTATGCAAATGAATGTCCTAAGCGTCAGGGAAACTTACCTCAGAAAAGGCCAAGGGATCAAGGACAATCTTATGTTGTTACTACAGTTGAAGCAGAATAACTAATGTATTGGTGCTTTTGGACTCATGGATTATATTATGGTTATTAGAATAATGTGATATATATATAAGGATTGTACTGCAGTACTTGTTGATTTCAGTAAGGTTTTAATATGATTAAGGTAATTATATTTTTAGTATGTGACAATAAGAGAAACTTTACTTTGTTTGGGGAATCTGATAAATTGATTTTGGAATTAAGAGACCTTTTAGAGAAAGTCTGGAAAGAGGTATTTTGGATAACTATAAAGGTTGGAGTGGATTAAGTTGATCTTTGGATAGTATTTTTTAAGGTTAAAAAATTTATGAAGATTATTTTTGGAATATTATAATACTATAGTTTTAGGAAAAGGACAACCTGCAGGGTGGGGAATAACCCGTCGCGTCGGACAAAGCTGTAGGAATCGAACCCACAACCATAGTGCGACATGCCTTTATTTCCTACCACTAGCCTACAGGAAGTCCCTGGTTATTACAAAATAATTTTACTAATCTAAATGGTATGTGTTAATATTTGGAACCTTATACAATTAGGATAAATAGAATATTTTTGAGTTCTATTATCTTTTTGAGTGAAAGATGAGTTTGTGGTAGAAATTAGTTGAAGGTTGAAATTCTACTTGTCACGCATAAATATATATATACCTATATCTTATTCTATGAATAAATTAATTCCTAAACTTTATTAAAGGGATATTAAGACAAAAAAATGTGTTATCCTAATACCTTATGTCTTGTTGAACTGATGATATTTTAAATCAACATAGATTGAAGGCTTTGAGGCCCTCAATTTGACACTTGTTTGTGATCGATGACCTCAATCACTCCCTACAAATATTTACGTTTTTCCTCCAATTATATGTCTCTAATTTCCACCAATGTTCTCCTTATCTAGATCATAATTTGGTGGTGACTTTTTCATTTCCCTTTCCCTCTTATTAAGGTTAAATTTTATTAACCTTATTTCCGATGTGGGTTTTCTACAAAGGTATTTTCTATTTTCAACCTTTTATTTTCAAAGAAAAATTTCAAATTGCGAGGACGCAATTTATTGAAGGAGGGGAGAATGTAACACCCCGAGCTTCCACGATACGCTTCTCTTTCAATAATGCAGTAGCGTGTGTTGTACGCAACTTCGAGTTCTAACACACCGCAACTAATCAAAGTAGCCGTTATGAATAGTAATAACCACTTTTTAAATTTATAGAAATTTTATATTTCAAAATGGACTTCATTTTTGTATTCGTAATATCGAAATTATCCTAAGTTGAATTTTTTGTAACTTTCTCAGAACTTCCAATTTTTTTATGAATAGTGAAAAATACTTAAAACAACATTTTTAATCAAAATAATTTATTGTGATAAATTATACTATTTAGTGGTTTTAAAGTATAATTAGAATATATTATTACCATTTTATCCAATGGTGGTCATTAGAATTAATTTAACATTGAAATTGGACATAAACAATTTCCAATCTTTTGATATAAATTGTTTCTTAAAAACACGCTATTTGTTGTAACAGCGGGAATTGATTATAAAATTAATTAATGCAACTTTTATGCTTGGAATTTTGTAAAATAGACATCATTTTTGAATTCGGAATATGAATTATAGCTTAGGGTGAAATTTTGGCCTTATTTTGAAAAACTTCAATTTTTGATGAATAGTGAAACCACTAAGTGGTTGTTAAAAAACTGATTTTTCATTAAAATGAAACATTACCACTTCTATGTTTTGAATTTCAAAAATCTGACATACATGGTTGTCATTAAGAAGTAAAATGTGGTTCAATGAGATTAAAATAATTTATTGGTGAATAGTAACTTTTTCTTAATCGTGATTAGAGGTAATTAGTGTAGTTTAAGGTAAAAATAATGTTTTAATAATATGAGATGAGCTTGACACATGTACTACCCTCATTGGATGTGCCATGGCCGACCAAGACAATCCATGGGTCAACTTGGGGACCCCATGGAGCCACTTTAGTTGGAAAATGACATAAATACCTTTTATTTAATGTTAAAGTAAAAAAAATGACACAAACATGAAATGTTTTACTAAAACAATTTTTACATGGGGTTATACAAGTCATATTTTTGACTATAAATAGTCATTGGAAAGATAAAAAGCTTTCCTACATCATATTATTTTTTTTATAATTTTTAGACATTAAATAAATTAAATTATTTATGACATCATGATGATATAGCGATGACCTCATTATTTAACGATTTAAATAAAATAAAAAGATAATGTAAATTCCAAGGCTTACACTTGTCAAAAACCTATTGTATGAGTAGATTTCTAACCCTTATCACCTTACCCTCGAATTATATAAGTGTGGGACCTATAAAATCCGAAACTCATTTTATAATAAAGTGACTTTTCTTTACTTTCCAAGAGTGCCCCTCCTCCCCACTTATAAAAGGACCCCACCTCTACCACCTCATTCACACTTTCAAGCCATTTGGCTCGGCCAAAATCTGCCCAAATACTCTCCCAACTTCCCTCCCTTACTCCTAGAAGCCTCACGTTGGTCAGAATTCTTCCCAAGGAAGCCTTTGGCTCAAATCAAAAGAGTTACCCGATTTTAAGGTAATGTCTTCTCTAATGTTGTTTTGTTTTATTTTTCTTATCCAACCCACTAAACACTTTTTATTCATTTCTTTTGTAACAAAACCAGTATCCTTAATATACTAGGATGTTGTTATAATAAGGATTCGAGCTACACTTACACACACCTACATCTAATGGTTAAAGAACATACTATTTCTGTGGATGGCGAATTTTTGCCTCACAAAACGATGATTGTTCAACACTCATATAACACCTCTAATGGTGGAAATTATGATGAAACTATTTTTATATATGATATATATTATGTTTTTGTTTTAATTATGATTTTGTATTTTTAATTTATGGCATACCTTTATGGTTTCCATTATGGGTAAACACGATATTTTCATTTTAGGAAGTGCGGACTACCGCCCCCTCAAAGTGATTTGAATCATTAATACCATATGTGGGATGTATAAAGGATAGAGTAAATGATATTTTATACTGGAATTATAATACACCTTTATACTATTATGATTTAATTCCATTAAATATGAAATATAAATGAAAGTAGCGTTCATGCGTACTTACGGCTTACCGTCTCCATGAACGGTGCATTTCATTTCTTACCTCTAAATGTTATGTAATATTATAAATGAATGTATATACTGGATATATATGATATATATATTATATCTACATTATGAATATAATTCTGGATGTAATGGATGTTTCACCACATGAACAAATTGTAATTATAAGAAGTTTATTTTTGACTCAAGTACCTAAGATCGACAAAACGACCGTTATAAACTTAAATAATTACATAATGTTCATGACATGGTAATAAGTGATATAAAAGGAATAATGAACTTGAAAAAGGTTCTTAAGAAGGTAGATATTAACTCTAATTTATTATTCAAGAGGTTAAAGAATGGTCTAATCAAGTCGGACACAAGGTAAGGGAATTTCTTAACCCAATTTCCATTGTTTGGGTTAATCTCCTACTTTCAAATTATGTTATGATATTATTATGTCCTATCTTTTATTTGTACTTTATTTATGTGTAATTATATTGAATACACATAATAGATCTATTTTATTTAAAAAAATGATCTTGGTAAGGACTTCGTCTCAATCTCCTTTCATTGAGACATATTTGGTTTTATACACAACTTTCATTTATATGGTGTATAAACCCCTTTGACTTTAGCTTTTATTCGAAAGGATTCTTTTTATACAAAGCATTTTTACTAAACGACAAAAGGAATGGTTTGTCTTATGTATGCAGTGACAATGAATTCTCTGCCACCGTGACCATTATTTGAGTTTCAGCTTACTGTACAAGCCATAACTTTTTTTAAATGATTTCAAAAAAGAGAGGGATATTTCTCTCAAACATATGAAAATCCAGTTCAAATGTATACGTATTTAACGCAAGCTTAAAAATGTTTTCATAAAACCCGACTCTCGAGTGTGGTAGACAGGAAGGGATTGGGCGTGGACCCATCATGACCTGTAATTAGTCGAGCAGTCTCAGAATTAGTTATTTTGTTTTCAGAAGCTTGCATAATGTTTTCAGAGAAACACTGGAGTATATTTGAGCAATTTTAAAAGTAAGTATCTACTAAAAAAATTCCATCGGCAGGTCTCATGAGACAAACTAGTGTCTTGGCACGAGGCCTTGACAAAATCTTATTTGTGGTCTTGGCACGAGGCCTTGGCTACGTGGTTATAATAGTCTGGCATTATGCATTCCATCATTATGAAAGTGGTTATTGATATTGCATGTGATTATTCGAAAAGTAGAATATACATGTGAAGAAGTAAATGGCATTATCTCATTTTACTTTTGCCATATTATGTTGATGTTCAAGTTTAAAAGGCTTTTGTTTTAGTTATACATTGCCTTAAATTTTTATGTTTATTTATGAAAGCTTCCGCAAAATTGTTATCATTACTGAGCATCTGAGCTCACCCCTTTCAATGTTTTAATATTTTCCAGGATGTGAAGAAGTATTTTATGAATGACCTTAAGGGATAGTCAGAAGAGGATATGAATGTGAACTGTAGAGACTTTGTTATTGTAGTTTTTCACTTTATGATATAATGTAATGATTACGAATGTATCTAGTGTTTCCAAGGCTACTAAACTAATTGGTATTTCGAGACTTGATCTTTTGTGATCATGCCAATGTTACGAAGTAATGCACCGACTCTGGGTAGCTGGGGTCGGGGCGTTACACCTGAAGCTTCCCCTTGACTCTTAGGCTGGGTGCAGTTCTTCTTCCAGTGGACCTTCTTTCCACATGCGAAATAAACAACCTCATGTTACCTTTCCTCCCCTTTGATCTTCCTTTTCTTGGAATCCCGTGAAGAGGCTTTGGGTTTAAAGCTCTTCGCCTTCCCTTTCCTCTTATTCACCATAAGGATATAAGGCTTTTCACACTTTATATATTTGCCCACTTAGTGAGTGAGGATAAGAAGATCAAATAGATACTTCTCAATGTTGTTCATATTGATATTGACAACAAAGTTAGAGATGCTCTGAGAGAGTGATGTGAGAATGATACATGTGCCCAGTTCTTCGGGGATATTAAACCCTAGAACCTCTAGGAACTCAATGTAGCCAATGATCTTGACTACATGAGGCCTAGTTGGGGAACTCTATCCAATCTTACTCTGAAAGAGTGCCTTAGAGATCTCAAACCTTTCCTATCTTTCTCTCTCCTAGTAAAGACCAAAATGGTGCTCGAGCATGCTATAAGAATCCGTGTTTTCATGAGACTTCATGATCTCAATAGATATTGATGATATCATCAAACATTGAATGTAGACCACATCATTCATATGTTGCTCATATACCAAGGAATCCTCATCACTTAACTCTTTGGTAGGTGGATCAGGTAATGATGACTCCAGCACGTAAAACTTCCGTTCGTGGCATAGGATAAACCAAAGGGGTCTAAACCATTCCTAGAAGTTACTGCTGGTGAGGATGTTGTCTTTATCCAGAATTGATCATAGGGATAGTGTGGTTGACGAGTTTTTCATTTGTATTCTACAATTAAAAGAGCAGATCATTAGTACATTATTGACTACATTTTATATGAACTAAAAAATTGTATTAAGTCTCCCACTATTTTATAAAGTCCCAGTAGCCCTCACCATTGAACTCAGAATGTCCAATTTCCATGAAATTCTAGTGGAAATGATCCATATTCCCCTTTTCATAACCCCAAAAAGGATTGGTCAAGCTATTAGAAGGTATTTAGGTAAGAAGATCTTTTCCAATTGCAGGCTTGAAGCTCCTTGATATGTTGAGTGGACTCCCCAATCCTGAAATCATGACTTTGGATTTCCTCAACTCTTGCCCCCAATAAAACACCAAGTCTAGCAAGGGATACATCTATTGATGTAATATGGTTAATTCAACCCAAAACCTTTCATAAGGTCTTCCTATATAAAAGTAAGTGTCCCAACAGGGGTTGGTCAAACACAAAGTTTTATTGAGTTTTTCCCTTAATCAAGTAACAAAAGGCTTGTTCTGACTTAATATTTTATTTGTGGGATTTTTTTATCTCTTATTCATGAATTTATTATTATAAATATCACACGCTTGTTAATATTAAGAGGAACCTAACCAAGTATTGATAATATTTATGCATAAGTATAGTTTATTTTAGTTCTATCTTTCTTGCTTGTTTAATTAATTAATTACGTGATTGTGAAAACACATCCATAATGATAAACCATGTAACTGATAGAAATAAAATAAAGTAAGTGGAATGATCATGAGATTTTCTAATGGTTAGTTTATCTAGCGGTTGATAAACTAACCCTGACCTAGGGGAGAAACACCTTGAACCTTTTGGGTTCATGTTTACAGCTTCCACCTGTCCACCTCTGTATATCCTGGGATTGGTTTCATCTCAGCTTCATCTTAAACCGCCTCCACTAGCATGGGAGTTCCATCCATTACATATACCCTTTTTAACTCACATATTGGTGAGGGGTAAAATGGGGTTTTACAAAAAAGAAACCTTGGGCACGCAGGCCCTACATATTAATGAGGAGAAGTCTCACATACCAAGAAATTTAATTCAAATAAATAAATTAAAAGAAACCATCCACATAAAAGGTCTTGATCTAGATCATGATCATCTATATATGAAATGATATTTACACATAAATAAAACTATAAATCAATTCTTTAATCATTCTTGTCTAAGATAAATCACGTTCAATTCAATTAATTATCATCTTTAATTAATACATCCTTTTATCTTCAACCCTTTTTTGAATTTCCTCGAGATTGTCATCCATCATAATTTTAAAAAAATAAATTCATTTAAAATTATATTTGTTTGAATCTTGTACCTTGGAGGCAACCCATTGAGTTCCTATTCATAACTACCCAATGAGTAGAAATGAAAATTACACAGATGTTAAATTAAACACATATATATAAAACACCTATCACGTGTTGTGCCTTAGCTATATGCCTGCATGATGGTACACATATCAAGGGTTTGTAAAATATAATAATAAATATTAATAAATCTGCATAATTTGGATGAGTACAGGACGTGTATTTCCAACTACACGGTGTGTATTATTTTTCACCATCTATCTAAAGTACACACCAGGGAAAAAACGTGTGAGGATACTTCAGAAATATTTAGAGTACATGATTTGTCTAGTGGCCACACGCTATGTAGTTCCTCACTACATAGTCTCCAACTGGGAAAGCCGTGTACGGGGTACATGGTCTAACCCTAACCTAAAGGGACTACACACCGTGTCCATTAGACCACATGACGTGTAATATGGAAATCACATGCCACCTGTTCCTATTCAACACATGGAGTCATTTAATACTTAGAAATACTCCAACACACGGCTTGGTTTGGCGGACCAGTACGATGCATTAAATCTTGACTACACAGCGTGTACTGCTGAATACATGTCGTGTGTTCTGGTGTTGTACGAACAGAAATATTTGGCACCTCTGGATGAGATCCTCTATTTTATTTAAATCAAAATTAAAAGAAAACATCATTTCTGTAAGGTGAAAAAGAAACAAAAGAGGAGGAATAGATCTAGAGATTCAGATTTGCAGAGCGATTAACATGAAATGAAACAACTAAATTATTAAATGCGTAATTCATTAACAAAATATTTAAATAATTATAAACTATGATGTAACAGCTCTGATACCACTTGGAGGTTCCAGGCGCAGCGAAAGCATGGTTGGGACATGGACAAACATTGATTTTTACCATTATCAATGATTATTTCAAGATCAATATGACAATGAACTCCAGTCTCCCCAGAATATAATCAATGATTTAGATAAAGAAGAAAGAGGCCCGAAACCTTAGAGAGGATCTTGCACATCATGTTAATAATTAATTTAATTAATTTCATAAAGAAAAATAATTTCTATATCTTTGATATTTTTATTCCTTGATGATGTTGATCGTTCGGAATGACCCTTCCATATTATCTCGTTGGGTTTATAAGGATCCAAACTAGAATCCCACTAGCGGTGATCCACATGTTATCCTATGGCCTTTGATCAACACCACTCATTCTCCGGGTGCTAGCGCGGCGAAGCAAGTGTCTTGTATTAGTTGTTCTTGATCGCTTGTTTTCGGCCTTGAAGAACGTCTCTTGTTCTTGAGAGGGGAGAGAAGAGGATTCAAGAGAGAAATTGTTTGGCTCAACAATTCTCAATTAAACAGGCGTGTGGTGTGGTGTCTGGCACAAGAGGCGTACATTATTATTTATATACATGGAATTTCAGTTACAATATTTAATTCCATAGCAAAAATTAAATACATTCATGAACTTAGAGAAAACCCATGAATTTAAAAATAATATGCATCAATATTTATAGAGAGCCAAATTGCATAAAACAAAATAATAAATAAAATTATGTGTCATAAAATAATAGCATCATTATTTTAATTTGTGCCAACTAGTTAAATAATTATTTAACATCTTTCAAATAATTATTTTACTACCGGACTGACCTTGGTCTCCTCAAAATCTACTTCCATTTATTGAACACCCGAATAAATAAATAATTTATTCTCTTAAATAAGTATTTTATTTACAAACTAGAAAATAAATATTTATTAAATGTTCAGTAAAATAAATAAATATATTTTATTTAATTTATGCGATCATTTTAAATTGAATAAAATACTTCCACAGTATTGAGAATAATATTTATTTCATCAATTAAATTCAAATAAAATTTAACTAAGACCACAAAAAACACTTATTGTGTGACCATCTTGGATTATTTCTCATTGGAATTAGGCGGGCTTGCCTAAAGTCAAAGAGTACTGTCTAGCAATGGGTCAAGTCACCTAGGAGAAAGAATGTAAAGTCACAACAACGACATCCACATACGAATGCTCACTGTGTAATATAATCCCTTTGTCTCAATATCTCATCAAGCAGGTTTCATTATTGTGTCATAAACTTTTTTGCTTGATACACCATTCTTTGACTACCTGAAATAAACTCATCGTTACACCATGGCCATGGAATTTCACACGAGGGTTCTATTTCAATAAAAGGGATGAGATATCAACTTCCATAAATGGAAAGGAAAAATCATTCCTTTAATTATCCATTAATAACATGCCACTCATGACGCACCCAACGTACCCTAATTCCTGCCAACTGTTTGCATGACGGTTTTCATCAGTAAATCAAAGTGCGTAATTCATGACATGTATTAATGATTATCGTAAAGTATAAGGATCATTACACACGCTCACAGATTGAAATATCCGATGAAACCAAAACATGTTGAATTCCTACTAGAGGGTCTATTCTCATAATCTTCTATCTTAGAGGTTACCAAGTGTGAACTTCATGAGAGGAAGTCTCATCTGCTTACGAGTACTCGCACCCGATGATCTTCATGCTATGTGTCCCATCATAGCATTTCATCCAACTATAGAACTATATTTATGAGTATTGTTATATCATTTCAAGGTTCTCATCATAGCATGGAACTTCCATGACCTTATCACTGCAAGAAATACTCTAGGACATTATTACATCATAGTCATGTAGAAAAATGAACAATATGTAATAATACATTAAATATCCATGTAATCAAAGTAAAACCAGTTGGTTCTTGGACACCAACTATTACAAGTGCTTCATATCGAAGAACTGTGTTTTGGAGAGAGAAATAAAGGCATTTGACCACTGCACCATGTTTCTCTCCACTATATCATGGCCTGCATGGCCATGAAACTCAATGAACAAGCTGCATCACAACCAGGACATTCAATGCCAAAGGGTTTTCACATTTTTAATATTTAAATGTCTGATATATTCAGTATTACAAAGGTATACATGATACACTTGGATAAATTTTAATAGATATAGACTCTTGGAGCCCTCAAATACAAAATAAGAAGTTTTAAATACTCAACAAAACATGGGATAGTTTTTCCATTTATGATTTAGAAAAACTAGTATTGGATGAGATAGATTAAAGAGTAGAATAAGTCAAATGGAAATAAATTGATATAGGAGAGATTTGAATTAAAAATTTAAAATAATATAGAGAGATAAAATTATATTAGGAGATATAAAAGAAGGATGAGGCTATGGTGTAATGGAATGGACATTTTCTAGATCTCTACCACTGAACTAGAGGAAGAGGCTGACCTATTAGTTCCATATGAGGGTGTTGTTACTATAGGTTCTGCTTTTATTTTCTACATCCTCCCATGAATACCATGAGGGGGTAAAGTTTCTATACCAATAAATTTAAAGAAGTGTAATTGTTCCAATATTAAGAAGTGTGTGTGTGTGATTCATTTTTAATACAAGTTGTGTATTTCCATTAATGTTCATATCAATCTTAACCTCTATTACATGCACAACCAATCAAGTGAAAAGAGGGTAATCTACTTTAAGGGATAACAACTATATATCCATGTCATGGAACAAAAAATACATGAGACAATGATAACTATGTTTAAACATGGGTTTGAACACCCACCTATAAATTAAACTAAATATATGAGAGGTTAAATGGGAATTTATAAAGTGGAGAGTAAGTACTATGAGTGGAGGATCTATTAGGTTTAATTCTGAAAGTATTTAAATTGAATCACATCACCTTTCAACTAAGTGATTGAACCTGGATTTTCATTTTATTGGTATGATCATCATCATTTAAGAAATTAACCTAATTAATCACCTTTTATCTAGTTTTATTTAATGTTTTCTTAAAAAAATTAAGATGTTTATACACTTTTCTCAGTGGATTTAACTTGATCATCCCTATACTAAATTTAAAATTAGTTAGTGATTGTTGATATTAATAAATTTGTATTTTGATATATCTCGAGAGAAGTAATAATAATCTCTGGTGATGTCAACCATTAATAATGGTTAAATACCATATTCTATACAGTCAGTACAATAGCTCCTATATTTTGGTGGGGCTCTCCTCTATGAATAAAACATTCAATATCTATAAGAACTTAGGTATTTCATTTTTCACTAGATAATCTTAGTGGGGTTCTTTTTGATTGTCCAGTCCTTGTTACCAATATTCCATGAAATTCTAAGGAATTATGCAACTAAGGATTTTGGTGATATAGACATGAAAAGGGAGAATAAAGTTCATTTTGGTGGAAAGGGTTCTATATAAAGGTATTTAGATTCTAAAGGAAGTTGGGTCCACATTAGAGATATATACATTGAAATGAAAGGGTATGGGAAAGAAATGTTATAATCTTACATTGACTATGAGTGTGATGAAATAATGAGAAAAATCGAGGAAATATGAACCCCTACTGAAATATTTGGGTTACAAAAAGTGTAAATCATAACCTAAGAATATCTGAGTCAACAGGAAGTGGAGACCGATAAGTACAGGTCAACTATTAATATTGGTGGAAGCCCATATTACACGTGGTCTAATAATAGATCCTTGATTTATGGGGTCCCATCTTATGGGTCTAAAATATTCACTTGGAAAAAAATCTTAAGCATTGTGTTTTCACCAGTGAATCCTAGTGAGATACCTTTGGATTATCCTATCCCAATTACCAATTTTCTATAAAGGAGAACCAAGTGTATGTAGAACTAAGGTCTATGAGGTTCTAATAGAAGTGTATAAATTCAAGTAAGTTATTGGTATTAAATTAGATATCAAATGTATAAAGTTTTTTCATAGATACCATATTATTAAAGAAGGGCTCGAACACCCTGAAGTCTATTCCAACATGTATTAAACACATTTTCTGGGAAAAGGGATAAAACATGAAATTATTGAGTAAAAAATAATCATAGGTGATGATATATTAATTATGAAGACCTCAAGTCATATAGTATAACATCATGTGACTAAGGCATTTTTGTGTAGCTTAACATCATGGGACTATGAAATTTCCATGTAGTTTAGTTTCATGAAACTAGGACATTGTTGTGTAGTTTAATGTTATGCGACTAGTTCGTGGTCATGAAATTTAACATCATGAGACTATATCATCTTCATTTAGTTTAGTTTCATATAAATAGGACGTTTTATCCTATATTTGAATAGAATGTACCTTTATTAGACTGGTCAGAGTGTCTTTACAAGTTCCCTAAGATCACATGAGTCAAGATCGACATGAGAAAGAAACAACATTTGGGAAGATGATTGAGCCATGTGAGGGTACATGATAGGGAATGTGTAGGGATACATACATTTTTATAAAATAGGAAAACGATACAAAAACTCGGTTCTCATCAAGGAAAATATTTGGGGGTGATGAGAGCTCACAACTGGTCGTGAAATAGGATATCCAGACATCACTATCTATCATGCGATAACAGGATTCAAGCTACATATAGTTATTATATGGATTTTACAATGAAATGTTGACCCATGCACAAAGTGGAATTATATATATATATTGTGGATGGGGATATTTCTTGAGATCTGGTAATTACTGCATATCCTGTGGGAGTAGGAATCAAGACACATGTAGTTCTTGGATTGGTTCCCCACATAGATCGAACTCGTACGCGGGGAATGGTCATTTTATCATTGCGTCATGGATGGACCCACGATTAGAGACCCAATAATCACTATGTATCTTATGCTAATAGGAATCAAGTCACACATAGTTCTTAGATAGAAAATTCCTTTCACTACTTGAGTTACTATGAGAGGTGGGGGAATTTTTATCATATCACGGCTGGGCTCGGATATAAGGTCCAGGTGTCACTAGGTATCTAATGATAATAGGAATCAATCCACATGAAGTTCTTATTTGTAACCCATTATGTGGATCTTACTTACAAATAGGGATAAGGGTACTTCATTTTTTTCCACTATATAGATATAGCTCATCCAAAGTGAATTACTCATGAATTAATGTCACTAATTAGGAAAGAAGAAAACTTATTGTGAATGGGGTTTCAATGCCAAAATGAAGTGAAACCATGGTTTGTGTAGGTTAACATCACATGATAAGGAAATCCTTTATGTATTTTAATTTCATGCTATAAGGAAATATTCCATGTAGTTTATCATCATGCGATACAGATGTTTTGTGTGCAGCTTTAATATCACATGGTAAGTACGTTTTCCATGAAGTTTAACATCACACTGTGAGGCTATTTTCCATGCAGTTTAACATCATACGGTAAGGATATTTTATATTTAGTTTAATTTCAGGCTGTAATTATGTTTTTTGTTTTTTTTAACATCATGTGGTAAGGATGTTTTCTTAGCAGTTGAAAATCATAAATTAAGAAAAAATTATGTGAAGTTTAACATAATGCATTAATTATTTTTTCCATTTAATTTAACATAATATGATAAGGAAATTTTCTGTATAGTTTAACATCATGAAATATGTACATTTTCAGTGAAGTTTAACATCGTGTAGTAAGGAAGTTGAATGATATGAAGTTTAAAATCTTTCTGATATGAATTAGATTTCATAATGGAAGTTATGAAAAGTACTTGGTAAGTACCCTTGCATTCATGGGGGGAGTAAGAAATTCCCCATCCATATATTCCAATGAGTAGGATTCATTTGGATATAAATTATCTATGATTCATGAAACTTCCCACTTAGGTAGCAACTTTATAATTTTTTTTCTGGGTATTAATGGGGTTATGAGAACCAATACCAATACTCTGTAGAGGAATGAGTGACAGAGAACCTTTTTGTCGAAGGTTCATGTAATATAATTCTAATTAAATGCGATGTTGTGCAGTTTACACAACCTTTTCTCGTCAAGTCATTCAACCTCATTCAGCTACTTATGTGATTGTTCATCATCTGAAAGTTATACATAGATATATATTTAGAGAAAGGAAATATGGAATTAAATGGGAAAAACTATGTATATCCCACAAACTAGTGAATATGGGGTTTTTTATGTGTTGGTGAATGTGGTAGTATGGTAGGCCTATAAATAATGACGGATATTGTTCAGCCAAGACTTCTTGTTATGTCCACTATCTTCTAGATTATATTCAATAGAATCTTACTAAAGTACTTTGTCTATCCATTTCTCAATGTATGATTGCAATAAAAATCACTGGACATGATGTTATATTATTGATATAGAGTAATCAACTCAGAAGAACAAAGGTTTGTTCCATTATCCTCACAATATTGCATGAGGGACACCAAATTTGGTGATGATATTGGAATTCATGAAGTTGATGATATTCTTCATCCCAATTTCCTTAAGGGGTATGAACTCATCCCATTTGAAAAATAATTCATTAGCAGTAAATATGTTCTTAAACTTTTTAGCTGTAGCTGTGGGATATGGCCCCATAACATCCATTTACCATATAAATAATGACTAGGAATACTTAGCTATATCAAACACCTCTGGGGGTTGATGGATTAATTTTTCATGAATCTAGAATGCATAACACATACTGGTGATTTTCACATAGTCCTGAATCATTGTTTTCCAGTAGTTACCAATCCTTATAATTTGGTATGAGATTCTGGTTCTATACTAGTGAACAATGTAATATATTTCAAATACCACCCCTATAATGATGAGAATCTCCCCTTCTACAATGCATCTGAGGAGGACTCTATCGAAGACTTGTCTATATAGATCTTTCTGCTTGTTAGGACCATTTTAAGGGTGAATTTTTCTACTTAACATCAAATTTGGTCACTTTTGGCTTAATCAGATAGAATATTCCCATCATGGAGGTAATATATTATGTGATACATCCATCCAAGGGTTCATACCAAATCATTGTGCTCTTGGGAAGTGTTGACCAAATTGATTTCCTCCATATAATATACAATAACTGGCAAGACTACCCATCAGTTCATGATGTGGAAAATGACTTCATCCTGATCAAAATCATCCATAACTATGGATTCATTATCTAGTGTGTCTACATGACCATTTTTTGATCAAGGGACATCATGTAGTGTGGGTTCAAAAGGTAATTACACCATTAATCCTCTAACATAACCAATGAGAGGGTCCAATTCTTCATTTTTAATGGCATACTCATCATTGATCTATTCAATCACTAGATCTGATTCACCTTTTATATTTAGGTAGGATATTTACAACTTCTAGGATAGCTCTAAGAAAATGATAATGGTTTGGTATTCTGCCTCATTATCAGTGAAACCTTCCGTCCATGAGAAGGAATAATAAAAAAATTACTTTTCCCAGGGAAACAAAAAAAATACATGGACCAACCATTCTGATATTTGGGTTTTCCATTATCTATCAAATAGAACTTTGGGAGGTACCTTCAAAATACATCTCCCATATTCGGGGAGTGTCATGGTCATAAAAAAACTTCTTATGGAAGTTCGGTGTCTACTATCATGTTCCCCATAACGGGATGTTCCATAAGGGAATAAGCCAAGGCCAACCCTATAAGTACCTTCTATGACATGAATTTTCTATCAGACTATTATAGAATAACCTACCATTAGAAAAAATACTTGGTTAAGATAGGGTTTCCAAGAATGTACTTGAGTTAGTTGAAACGAGTGACCATGTGGACATCATGATGCTGTAAGTAATGAATTTGCGTTTTCATTGTAAAGATGAGAGATATGTAGTTTTTCTTGATATCATAAAATTAATTCTCAATATCTATCATCATTCAACCAAGGAAGTAGAGACTAATTTCATTCTCAGTGTCATATTTGTGTGTGAGGAGAGTACTAAGAGATCATTTCACAGTGGTTACATATAGGATAGGTGGCTTTCCTTCTACCATTGACATCACGGTTGGTGGATGCCACATGTACTACCTTATATTATTGAGAGATTATTAACAGTAACCATCCCATCATTAGGTGACTCCATTTGTTATTAAATTATTAAAAGTGATGTATTTTCCAGCTAGATGGGAATTAAATTCTTAATATAAGTGATGTTCCTTGGATTCCCCTCAATTATTGAAGATTTTAACGAGATTTCATTACTAGAATTAAACTTCCCTTTTCTAAATCAAAGTCAATATTATGGTGGCATACCAAAAATCCATTTAATTTCCTTATGTTACTCCTAAATCACACTTCATGTGGATCATATATAAATTATGATGCTGTAATTTTATGAATATTGTTTGAAGATCATTGAGGTGATCACAATAATGTCGATATTTAACCACTTGTTAGTCAAATTAACATCACTCAATTTTTCACAAGAAGGGATTAAGGATTTGATGCATCGAGTTTTTATAAGAAGTACCATCATTCATCTAAATGGAATGACCTGGAAGCATAAGAACCCTTGAGGTTCTCTAAAAGTTGTGTCTTCCTCATCTTCTAGGGCCATATTTATTTGATTATACCATGAATAACCATCCATAAATAAAAGATATTAGAACCTAGAAGTTTAATTGATCTAAAGTTCTATGATTACTAATGGGAAATCATATTTTAGGAAGTATCTATTGAGGTTTATGCAATTAATGAGGACCATGATACACCAATTCATTCTATTTATGGGGACAATGTTGGAAAGACATTTTGGGTACTGTACCTCTCAGAAAAAGATGTCTTTAATCAAATTTTCAACTTATGATTATATATTAGTAGCATGAGAGGGGTTTATTCTCCAAGATACCTACTTAAAACCCTAATGGTCATCCAAAAATCCTAGGTGATGAGTAGCCACATCGGGGTTCATCCTATGTATCTCTATATAATGCCAAGAGAACACATATTGATGATACTTTAGAAATGAAATATACATCTTATACTCTTTAAGAGACACATAGGAACTAGTCATTATAGGTTTAATGTATTATTATGTTCCAATATTCTTCTTCCTGAGATCCTCAATGGTGGTGGATATTCCTTCCTCAAATGTAGGAGGTGCTTTCCCCTGATCATACTCATATTTTTCAACTTTTGTGTTTCTGGGGGTATCTTAAATCATGGTGAAAAATTCAGGGGAATCTCTATCCATATTGAGATAAGAGAGACCATGATATGATAAATTGATATCTTGGTCTACCAAAGTCATTGTAGAGAGATTCTGGGGATGCCTGCCTTCCTTTATACAACTATCGAGGGAAGGAGAGGTATGGATATCCTGAGTTGTAGGGAATGTATCCAAGTTTTTTTTTAAATTTTTACTAAAGACACAAGTGAATTCTCATATCCTGATAAATAATTAGTATGCCTCCCCTTTTATGATACCAGTTCAAATGGAATGATTTTGATCACATGTAAATTTTCCAGTGGAGTTTTTGGTTCACAACATATTACTATGATTGAGTCTACTACCTCAATCAGGTTTATGGGAAGCACATAATTTCTATTAAGAATCATCCATGGATGTTCATGCATCATTACCAAACCTTTAAGAGTTAAAAAATTAACATCATCATCCACTATTGGTTGTTTTCCCCCCCAATTATAGAATATTGTCTTAGTTTATACATATTCACAACAATTAATGGGGGTGATGTCGCCATGTAATATGATGACCTTCCCATTGATGGGGTAATTAAAGAATTGATGAAATGTTAAAGGTAATACCAAATTGAAATGAATATAAGGTATTCTAATCAGGACATTATGTGTTGTGCCTTTCTATATTACCATGAACTCAACATTAGATGCGAGATCCCCGAATAGAGCCTTAAGTTTGATCTTTTCACATGGCCTTTTCTCACTCTTGTTGTACCCTTGAATGTATTGTTTTTTTAGACAAGTACCCCTAGCTATATCCCAAATTGCAGAGGGTCTGGACCAATATGGCATTTATATGATAACCATTTTCAACCATACATCTTTATATATCAACATTGTTGAGTTTTCCAAAAATTTATAGGGGTCTGATATTTCCTTGGATAACTTCTTCCTGGTCCTAATTCATGAATGAGATGGATACATGACATTATTCTAGCATTGTATCCACTTAGTAAACCTTGAATACAATAACTTATGTATCAAAATCTTATTTGATACAAAGGGAATCAATGATTTCCTCACTGGGTTATTCTAAAATATGGAAAGCACACATGATTGAGATTTTTCTTAGGACAACCACTATATTTTTTAGAATGTCATATTTCTATGATATAGACATATGCTTATAAAGATGGGTTTCTATATATCATGAAATTTATGAGAAAAAGGTGTTTGAGTTAGTTGGGTATGGTGCATGGGAATAGGTTGAGGGAGTATCTGACACAGGTGGTGTAGGTTGTGCTAGCCTACCCCTTTGTTTGGGAGGACAAGACAATTGCACTCCTACCATCCAGTCATTTAAAATGATTGGGTTAATATAACCACTAGAGATATTTGAGGAATATCAATACTACTATTAGACTTGTTGATGTTCTCTCCCATGGGTCTCAGTCATGTATATGAATTCTGTAGGGATGTGGCAAGAATATTGGGATTGGCCACGACCATGTCATCCCCCATGCCCTCGGATTATGTGAAATCAGCCTCTGTTTACCTAGTTAGGTATGGGGAATTCATATTAATGAGAATATTAACAATAAAATAAAGTTTCTATTAAGTGAATGATACTAATAGTACCAAATATATCTTCATCTAATGAGGATTCCATTTGGTGGGATAATTCCCAATCACTGGATACTGAAAGAAAGAAATATACAAGAGTCAGATTTTTTATGGAAATTGGGTATGAATCTTTCTCTTGCAGATTTTACTATTTCAGATAATTAAATAATCCCCCAGGATTCATATTAAATGGTGTCTCCCTAAGTTCTATATCTTAACTGGTTTTTAAGCCGTTCTCTCAAGGTGGCATGAGCTCAGTAGAATGCTTTGTTAATCATATATTTATTGAAAACAAATTCACACATAGATGAAACCACTTACTAGTCACCCTCTTATTCTAGTTGTATGGAGATAATAAAAGTCTCATATACCATGGTTTTACTAGTATCACCTATCCATAATCAACCATGATCAAGAAGATGTATTTGAAGAGAATTTAGTCTTGGATGGTGTGACCAAATTTTCTATGAAAAGGATAGTAGTCAGGATGTTCACTGAGGTTAACCACATTAGGTTTCTTAGGATATAGTATCTTGAGGAGGTTATTTTCTATATCTACGAGGAAATAAATAGGAACCTATTTATTTCATAAGGATTAAACATTTTTTAATTTGTTCCTAAAATCATGGGCGACCCTGATCTCTATTTACCTCTAGTTGAGGGTGGTTTTGCTGCTGATTCCACTAAACAGTTAGTGTCGAATGATTTTGGACCTGGCTAGATGCTATGATGGGAACCATCACTTATTCAAGGGCACTGAAGAAATTATCATATTTTCTGGGACTTTTAACCTTGTGTTCTATGCGTGGGCCAAGATTTTTATTGAGTTCACCGAATGAGATCTCATTGGAGTTGTGGTATTTCTGAAAAATCATAGAATTTTCCAAGATATTTCATCAGGATCAAAGGTTTTTCTAGATCATATTAAAGATTATTAGTAGAAATCTATATCAATTTATCTTGAAATAATGTGATATGAATTTAGTATGTTAAACCTTTTCAACTAGTGATAAAGTTAGAGACACTTTCATTTTTGTGTTGTTTTCAATTTTTAAGGTTGAAAATAATTATTTTCCTTAATGTTGAGCATTATTTATAAATAAATTGATGATGAAGGTCTTATCACCCTGTGAAATATACTATTGGAAGGATTCTATAGAAAATGGAGGCTATACATATCATAGTATGTACAATGAATATCAGTTTTCTCACCTCTTTTTAGACTCGAGGGCCTATCATTGGGCCACATTAAGACACTGAGTGTGTGATTCTATTTTGGGCCATCCATGATATTGAAGGTAGAGAAGATAATATTATAGAAATTAGTTAGGTGAATGGTGTTATCCACCCATTTAGGATGCATATTCTTTTCAGGCTACATGGGGGAATTACGCCCCTCTACGGGTTCCATACGAGTAGCTAGAAACTCGATGGTGTTGAGGAGTTTAGGGGTAATTGCTATCTAGAAAACATATCATGTGTGGGGAGCATGTGATGTTTGACAGAATGCACCTTATTTAATATCCTACTAATTATTTATCTATGTTAGGGCCATATGATCACCTTGATAGGGGGAATATTGTCGCCACAATAGAGGAAAGTCATGATCATCCTCAACTTCCTCATTTATGTAGAATGGTTTCTTGGATCTAGACCTGACTTGGTGCTCAAATACTACTATGAAAAGTGGATTATCTCTATCCTTAAGTGTGGGGGAAGGGATATAAATTTTGGTTTATAGGTGATAACTAGTAGGAATATTTCCTCGGATTAGTTCCTCATTAAGTTTTCTGAGGTTCTGCATCACATTCTGGTATTACGACAGTTGTTACTCTGTAGAGGGGACTTCATATCCTCTAGGCGGTGAATATGATTTATCTATAAATTTCTATTTATCCTTTGAAAAGTTTCGTTGAGGAGGTGGAAAATCATTGTTAGTAGGTGATAATATTTGGATATTTAATTGATTATGTATACATGCGGCCTCCGTTTGTGCATCCAGATTACATGTCTCTCAATGTACTATTTATATGTTTCACCCATCCAAGATTTCATCTTAGTTCAAATCATTTTTTATATTGATGGTGACGATGTTCACTGTGGTGTATCATTAAATTTTATTTTCCCTATCATTGAACAAATGATAGGGTAATTTCATATGATTTTTTCCCCTTAAATATTTTCATGGGGGTCCTACTTAAAATTTTTGACCTTGATGGGTATTTTTGACTTAGGACCCACGTACGGTTTTATTTCAGCTTCCAAAAGTTCTCCTATCTTAGTCTATAAAAATTTATCTTAAGGGAGTCTCCGATCATGCTTTACAAATGAACCCCAAATGAAATGGGTGTATATTAGAGTAGGATGAATGACTGGGATGTGGACCATTGATATTTATTCTCTAAACAAGAGAAGCAAATTATCTTTGAGATGATGTCAAAAATTCACCCATCCTTTTAGGATAGGGCTAATTTGGATCAATTTTTGGAACTATATGATATTGTTACTGAGGATATGATGACTACTAGGGTGGTGATTGAGATATAAATTCCCCCAAACTTATGGGATGTGACTATTTTGGAGCCACTTTCAATCTATTTGGGACCCTTTTAGGGTTTTATGATCCTAGGGGTGGATGAATTGGTAAAAATTCACCCAAATATGTGGGATGGGTTCACTCTTGGATGACTACCATAGTAGCCACTATTGCAATTCACCTGATATTTCATGATCCTGTTTTCACACTGGTTGGGTGTAATGACTACTTATTATTGTCTCACTTATTACATGGAGCTGTTGGGTAGTCTGTGACTTTATCCTCCATGTTTGAGATGTGTTCCCATTTTGGTGAGAGGCCCAACTTTGGAGTCTTATTGCAGCCCTCTATCTCTTTTCACGAAATCATTGCATCCTTAAAGTAGAGGAGGTTCATTGTTTATACCAAATAGACTATACATTACATGGACCCTTGATCTCTCCGATGACTATGACATTACAAGATGCTACATTCAGGGAGTTTTGATGGCCTGGGGATAGAGTGAAGTGTAATGCTCTACACTTTCCCACCCTCAGATAGGAATGTCTAATGGGGCTTTAGAAATTATATTTTAGAGATTTTTCATGATACAGATGCAAAAACACTATATAAAATTATTATGTTCTTATGATCTTGGGTCCTGATCCATGGATAATGAAACCATGTCCAACTGATAATAGATTTTATTTATGATATGGAGGTGACCCTCATATCCTTGATAAGGGAGGTGTCTAGCCATTAATTGCTGACGGGTCTTACAAACATTTTGGTATAAGTAGGGCATGAAATACTCTTCTTGATCATCTAGGACATCATAGTAGGAAGTGTTAATTGAAAAAACATGGTTAGAATTTTATTTTTGGATAGATCCTTAAACATACCTATGCTAGATTCCGAGGCATGAATGTCATATTCCCCCACATGGTCAGACCACAAAGGTCTCTTCTATGGGTAAAATGTTAACTGAGGTGAGCTTTTGTGATAGTTTATATGGAACTACATACAGTTAAGCCCAATATTTTTATCACCTATCTATAAGAAGGTTTCTAGAAAAGTGGAGGATTTCCTTGTTCGAGCGATATATTACCATGGGGAGGTTATCCATGAAGGATTTCAAGAGTAGAGTCCCTATGATCCATCTCTATACTATTGTGACATGTACTATAGAGGTAGTTATAACCTTAATTATTATTTCAATTAAGTGTTGATGTACCCTTTAGGTGTTTCATATATGCATCGTACAACCTCAAGGACACTAGAATTCAGTAGATCATGAGTATGAGGCTAATTGTATGTCATGACCTAGGTATTCCAACTTGTCTATAGTTGGGGGTTGACTTAGTGGCAAGAAACCTATAATAATACATCAAAAATAGGGGGTTCAAAACCTATTGGGTGTAGGGTACTCTAGCGTATTGTAGCAGTGGTGGAACTATTGACCGATGACACTATAGTGATAGAGAACATTGTAACGGACGCAACACTGTAGCAGTTTGGGTACTATAGCATCACTATTCACCATAGGGCCTTTGGGTAAAATATTTGGGCCTTCAGGACCATGTAATGGGATTTCATGTACACTGGGCCTTTGGGCCATGTAATTGGCTTCATTCCCACTCAGGCTTTGGCCATTTATTGAATAAATAATTCTTGATTGGTGGGTTATCCTCTTGGGATGGGGGGATATGGCCTACCTTTCCAACTTGTGTGTGTGGTGTGTGTGTGTTTAATGTTATTGTACCCTAAGCACCTAATACATATGCAACCTACCTTTTTGGGGTTGAGTATGGATGTGATCATACTTCATGACAATATTCAGAATATGTTGATATCTATCTATTTTGGTGGTAATATGAGCCCGCTGTGGGAATATATGCTCACTACTAAGAAGTTATTGTATTATAATGGTGAGCTTCTATATGGTCAATAGGAATATATGGATACCTTTGTGTGGTTTTTAGAATATTATGGTCAATCTTGGTTGAAGTAGGGTTGTGGACCTAGTTCAAATATGCATTCCCTATTAGAATATATCGATAGATATCCAAAATGAGAGTCTCCTTCAGTATATCCTCTATAGGATGCAGGTGTATTATTTCATTAATGATAGAAGTGGGGATATGATCCTAGCACCTGTAAGATGTTAAATTATTCCATGTAGCTTCATCGATCGGGATATGAGCCTACCCTAAGGTGATTGCCAAATTATGGCAATAGACCTCAGTTGGAGTGGGAATATAAGTATGAACTTGTGCATTTGGAGTATGCCACTGTATTTCATTGATAGGAATTTACAACTGTCCTGAGGTAGTTCTCAAATTTGGTTTATGAGCCCCAGTCAAAACAAAAATACAATCCCAATCCTACCCATCACACTTTACTATAGTATACTGATAATCCTACTATATGGGAGTACTAATGTACACATGCTCCGAATTATCCACCTATTCATATTGATCATGGTGATATGTTGATCTTGATATTGGGAAAGGAATATGTGCGTATCCCTATATTTATACTAGCATCATAATATGTCAACAAAGCTCTTCTATAATTGTAATAATATAATGGATCTTTAGTAGAGTATGTTCTAGAATATAGGCCAACATATTCTTGATCTCCAAGATATAATGGTAGATGTATATAATTGTGGTGGGATATAATCCCACTCCGATTCTCCTTATTCTATTGGGGTATGCCGATGGGATTCATGAATGGGGATTAAGATATGTGCCTCCCCATTTATTCCATTTAGAATATACGAGAAAACTTGATTTTTTTGAGTAGGGAAATGATCTTGTTCCCTGGATACTGTCAGAATATATCGGCAGGATTCATCGGTTGAAGTAGGTATATGAGCCCAATCCCTTTGATATGTAGTTTCCCACACCTGCTGAGATCTCCATGGTGCCCGAGTATGAGTTCCCTAGATGGGGACCTGTTGGGTAGTGCCCTTAGTGGTAAATTTAAGGGAACTGGTGGGATGATGGTAATGAAGATGGTTGATAGGACCCCTCAAAGGAAACTCCTAAACTAGGATGGAACTGTAATTATCTCCTTCATTCACTTTCCTATAGTAAGGAAGGTGATTATTGTCACACTCTAGGGATAATTGTTTTAGCGGTTAGCAATGATGATAGACATTGTTGGTTTTTTAGCCTTCCCCGAATGAGGTGGGATCATAGGATTTAGTGCTTGGAGACCTCTATGAATGAACTCAAGGTTTGGGATAATACCATGTTGGTGATATTCTCACACCATCACCCTTACCACCTGATATTTAATTCATTATGTGGGTGATGTTTCCTTTATATATGAATAGGTTTCATCATATCTATGATTTCATAACATTTTCTTAATGATGACATGATCTCGGGTCAAGGTGATGTTTGTGAGAATTGTGTCTATTGTCACAAAGATAATAAGGAGCATGGTCTATAATCAATGCCTCATCAAAAGTATAAAAAATTATCAATTAGCTATGCATGGGTAACATAATTTTTATTTATTAATATCACTTTATCCATTTAATTTTTTGGTATTCATAGAAATGGAATGTTTCACAGATAAACCAATTATGTTTTATTAATAAAAGATTCATTTCCAGTTCACCTTTTTTGTTTACATTGGATTTGTGTTGGAAACATTGGTTTGGGAAACAAGATGACTGATGCCTATGTTGACATAATTATTCCATTATCACATGATTTTATGTTAGGTTTTATATATTGGTTTCCCAAAAAATTAAATGTGTGTAAATATTGACGCTTAATTATGGGTGAGTATGTGTGGTTGAATTTATTTTTTCATTGGGTTCAACATTTCTTATCTCTCATGGAAACCTCCAATTACTCCCACATCTATAATGAGGAACAAACCTTCTTTCCAAATGAATAGGATAATTTGGGGTTTCAAGTATAATGATTCTTAGGATCTTTCATTGGTCGAGAGGATGGGAGTTTGGGCTTATCACACCCTTTGGGGTGGAATTATTTATGACTTCTAGGACCTCTTATAGATTCAATATATGTTTGTGAACCTTACCAGAATCCGTATACGGGATTGGTTACCCTAATAAAAAAATCTTTTTTAGATACCTTTACATTAAATATGGTGTTCTCTGAATGATCCCCTATGTGTTTATTATAGGTTATCTATCTCGTTACCATTAATACTTAACCATGTGGTGCTACTTGTAATTTAAAGCTACATGACTAGGAAATCTAGAGTCTATTTCTATCTAGGAAGGAGATTAGTGTTTTGGTATTGAGATTTAACCTCCAAAAGGTTTCCTATGTATCATATGAAAATTGGAATCAAAACCCACATATTTAATTTAGAACCAAGCCATGCAGTTTAACATTGTGCATAAATGATGTATATGAGGGAATTTATGCAATGGGGATTGATCTCAATCCTTGGGAAAGTATTATATGTATCTTGTTTGTAATAATAATTTGAGTCTTCATAGTTTGGCCTTTCCTTAATTTTTGAATGGGGGGGGGATAAATAATTATAAATCTTAAGGGTTATTTCCCTAGACTTTACCAATAAGAGAACTCCTTATAGACCTACAAAAAGGTGGATGCTCATGTATAGAGGCATTTCTATCATGATATTGAGTGGAGATTATATACTATTGATATGATAATTTCAAATCCCTGAGCTCCCATGAGTCAAGCTCAGTGTGAGAAACAAGAGATAAAAAGCGATCAGATACAGTGAAGATAGATGCGGGGATTACACATTGAAGCATCCTAGATAGAATATTTGACATGGATTTCAGGCCTTAGAAAGGAATTCTACAAATCCTTCTTATAATAGGAATGAAAGTCTTTATAGTTTAGTAAGGTTTCCTAATCCACTAATGGATGAGGAAGAATGAAATACCCACTGGGGGGTACTATGAGATAGAGTAAATAGAATATCAAGGGACTTAAATTGAGGTGGATTACCATGAGATACATTCAACCTTTATCCTATAATAGATAAAGAGTGTGAACTATGAGTGGTTGATTGAGAATGTTTGGGTAGCATGAGGGACCCATAATAAAAATTATGTTTCTTAAGTACATGACCCAAAATTTCCCACATGAATGGGGAATGGTTGAAAAAAGACTCATAGTAGGAGTACACATGGTTTGAGGATATATATCCATGTTTTCTTTCTAGAAAACGATAACATGTCTATGGATGTCTATGGATTTAATCATAACATTTCCAGGGACATAGTATGAACCCGGGTGACATGTACAAGGTGTGTTGCGTTATCCAGCTGACATGTCCAAGGGCTGTTTCATGATGAAAGATGGAATTTCTAGGGGCTTTTCATGAACTGTAATGGCATATGAAGGGTGTTCCACATGATAAAACTGACATGTATGAGAGTTGTAACATGATGAAAGTTGATATTTACATGGACTTCACATGAACCAGAGTAAAATTTCTGGGGCGTGTCACGTGATTGAAGTTGACATGTTTGAGAGATGTTGCATGATCAAAGATGATATGTACATTGACTTCTCATGAACCAGGATGACATGTCTAAGGTGTGTCATGTTATCTAGATTAAATGTCTTAGAGCTATCACATGATCAAATTTGACATGTCTAGTGAATTCTCATGAACTAGGTTGACATATCTGGGGTGTGTCACATGATCCAACTAACATTTCTGAGAGCTAATGCATGATCAAAGTTTACATGTCAAGGGAAATTTTATAAACTAGGATGAAATGTATAGGGTGCCTTCTCATGATCAAATAACTCATTATATGATGCACATAATCCCTTCATGTGGAAAATAGTGTATCTTCCATTACACGAAGCTTCCATTATTTTCAACCTTTTTTTTGCGTACATGCCCCACTAGTTTTCAAGAATTTTGACTGCTAAGGAATCACATGATTAATTCATCATGAAAAATAACCTCCATGTGATACAGATGATATACTATAGATCCTTTGAAAGATCAATGAAATTATCACATAAAGCACATACACATACCGCGTAATCCCTTAAATTACTCAGAAGACCTTTTTAGGCAGAAGACTCTTATGATCACACAATCATTTTCTTATGAAAGTTTATTCATGCCTCCATGTGTGTTTTATATGTTTCATGGGGGGGGGGGATTTTATAATAACCACCACTAAAAATCCATACCACATTCATTGGTGATTAAATCTCATATTTTGGATTGAGTTGGTATAGGGTAAATTCACATAATGTATGATTTTCTTCACATGATACCCCCAAATTTCATCAATGATTTCATATTTTTGTTGCATTATGAACAAAAACACCATGATTACTCCATCATTACCATCTTTCTTGAGCCCTTGTCTTGCCAAAATGTTTTCACATGATCAATCTGGGGTGTTTGATGGATTTTACATGATCAAATCAAATTGTACAATATACTTTTCATGATTGAGTTGACATGTCAAAGGGAATTTCATGTGATATATATAGAATTTCAAAAGTAATTTCACAAGATCAATCTAGTTCATTTGATTCCCTTCCAGTGATCAAGATGGTATGCCGATGGGACTTTATAAAATCAATCTTTCATGTATGGGCCTCATCGTGAGATCAAGCTGGCATGTGTGAGGCACATTTTGATATTAAGATGGTATTTCTAGGGCCCTTCTAAATACCAAGCTGGATTGTATGGTGACCTTATCAAGATCAAACTAGCATGTTTGGGTATATTTTTGAGTTCAATATGGCATGTCAAAGGGCCTTCACGGGATAAGTAAACTGATTATATAGACCACATAATCCCTTCTCATAAAAATAGCACAAATCTTATTCACATAAAGGTCCCATAATTTTCTGATTTTATTACATGATACCCTTAGGTTATTATCATATGTTTGTTAATCAACATGTCAAATGATCATAAGGACTTGTCTGGAAGCCTTTATGAGATTAAGTTGGCTTGTTTAGGGTCCTTCATGAGATTAATTGATAGATTATATGAAGCATGCATTCCATTCACATAATGCTCCTATGGTAATGTGATCACAAGTCCCATTCAAGGATACACAATCCATGTACTACAAATAATTAATCTCCTTGTAGACATGATTTTACCTTATTTCCTTTGTGCAGAACATAATACCTATGCTTCAGGTATTTCATCGACCCCAAATTTACTGATCCTCATTTGGAAAACATCAATAGAAGGTTTTTTCTTTTTGAGATGAAAAGAATCAAAGGTGGGGAGAATGTAGTGTCTCTAAAATTTCAATTTGACACTGTGAAATATTATAAATAATATTCTCAAAGTAAGGCACATAGCCAGCATGGGATTCTAGGTCCTAAGGAGCCTTGTCATTAATATATTAAAAAAATATTAAATATATTACATTATACAAGTTCAATTTTTTCAAAAATAATGGGATAAATCCTAAACGGTGTCCTGTATAAGAAATTTGAGACCTCCATTAAATCCATAACATTGGTTTTACCCTAGGTGAGGTATAAGTCATATCAGAATCAAGCGTTTCAGAATAGTGAAATCGGTAGTGGAACAATAGATAAAATAAATAAATTAAAATAATTTATTTATTGATTATCTAATAAATATTTTAAACTAGAGAAGTTCCCATGAAATCCTCTTCATGGAAAATATTCTGGGATATATATATAACCTGAGATATTGAGAGGATTGAGAGCACCATTGTTGTGTGTGATTCCATGAGGAGAATTGAAAATGACCAAACATAGAGTTTTGTGGAGTGAATGAAGAGTGTGATGGATCATGTCAATGAAAGCTATGCAAGTTCATTTTTAACAATGATTGATCCAAACCTAGGTTAGAGAATTTGATCTTGTGGTTTATTTCTCTATTCCTGATTATTGAGATGAAAATGAATTAATACAGTTTAAATTAATTCATAGATCCATCTTCATTGGTTTTTATAATGATTTCTTTCTCTTCATAAAATTAGGACTTTGAGTTTTATTAATCTTTGAAATTTTTGATTTGTTTATTTCCCCATGTTCTTCGGTTTCCATCAATAATTTCCAAATGAATGAAGAATTCATTATAAGGCCACTTTTTTTGTTCCTTTCTCCCTCTATTATTCAACGTCCATCATTGGTATTCTAATTGGCAGAAGATTTGATGATACCTAGGTAACAGATCATTGTAAAATTTTTATTTGGTGGAAAAAATTATTATTATGGGTCCAGTTTTATAATTTGAAGATGATATGGTGGCATGGAAGTGATAAAATGAATCTAAAAAAGTTTCAAAAAATGGTAGTTCTATTTTCCAGATTGATCAGGTATCTAAAATGAGACAAAGATAGTTATACGATGATGGAATAGGTAGTGTATTTTCCATGATCCAGACCATGTGGTGCTTTGGGATGGCGAGATGATGTATTTTATGATGAAGAATGGTTGGAATCTGACTTTTGGTCAGCCATTGATTGAGGTCAACTCCATTATAGGAGTTATGGTTGAGATTACCAATGGATTTTAAGGTGGTGGCGACATTGGCAAGATGTGTGAAAAAAACTATAAATTTTATAAAATTAAACATTACACAACATGTACTTTATAAGAGCACACACCATGCGATCCCATCTATGTGGAAGATAGGGTTTACATGGTGAGTTAAATATCACACGTCATGTGGGTGGTCTATACACTGTGTGATCCCTATTTATCCAGCTTAGTGTTTACATGGAGTATATTCCTAGGAGGCCATGTGACCCCACACACCATGTGTGATAGGTAATACCCCATTTACTAAGGAAAGTAAATGGGAATGGGAATATGGAATAGTTTGAGTGTTGGACCAACCTCTATAAATCATGTTTTGTAACAAAAAATCATGCAATTAAGAAGGTACATTCCATGTGAGATTAAAAGACATATGGAATTCTAGTTTTTTGAGACATTCTATAAAACATAATTGGAAACACCATGTACTCCTTCTAAGGAAAGTCAGAGCCCTTGTTTTACCTATATATCTTTAGTCTATCTTTGGTGTGTTCCCTTATTCCAGTTCAGTATGGGTATGTTATCTTTTTATGAGGTGAGTTTCCTCAGTCCCCTCCCATAAGGGTTTAGTGAAACATCTTGTCATGATCATTAGACATAAAACCCCCTTGACGAATTAGAGTAGGTATCACTTTGTGAGGCATGAGGTTGGATAATTATTACCATAATTATTCCATGGAATGTTTAGGTATCACATAATCTATATAAAAGGCATTTGATCTAATGCCTATAAGGTTAATCTTGTTAAAGTTTTGTGTTCCCCATTGGCTTTATATATAATCCACTATTTGTGTACTAACACATGTTGTCTTTTGGTAAGGTTTAGTTTGATTGAGAGAGTACCTAATATGACCCCTATTAGTGTCTACATGATTATTCATTGTAAGAAATAATAAGCGTGAGCTCTCATATGTGTTCCATCATTATATAAAGACTTAATGAGTGGGTTCTTTTAAATGAATTTCACCATTGAGACTCTAGTATAATCCTAAGATAGAAGTGAGGAGATGACCTCACCTTGATACTTGTATTCATCTTTTGATAATATCTAGGTTATCTAGTTCATTCCTTTAGCATCATGATTTAGATATGACTCCATATTTAATGATTTTTATTTGGAGATTTCAGGGTTTCCTATAGGGTATGTTTACACTCACCCCTACATGGGATCTACCCACACATTTCATGTCTTATGCATACAAAAATATTTTTGATGAAGTTCTAGGAGAATTGGGTGCAGGTGGATCTTGGTTGTGCTATCCTATCCATGGAAGGATTAACAAGCTGCATCTTGATAATATTTCCTTTTTTTATAATTCTAGACTCTTTTTTTAGTTATGGTGGGCTTGTATCATGCCCTTTTCTTTTCTTTACATGTTTTTATACTCTAATACAAGATTTATTGTTATTAATGAATTTATAGTATCAATTTTTTTTACCTTTTATGCATTATACTAGTGTATAGAGATGCATGTGTGTGTACAATTACTTTAGGATAATGCCTCCCATGTTTGTGACATTATTACTCGACACTAGTCTCTAGCCCCTGGCTTATTGTAGGAAGGCTTGGGGTATCATAATTGTCTTATCGTTGGATAGTTAGACCTCATTAAGTTGAATCATGATTGGATTGGTATGATTGAATTACTAAACATCTAAATTGGTGATATAGACACACAACTAGAATCATTACTTAGTGAAATATGGATCTTGGCTCACTAATGGGTATGATAAATTCAAAAGGGGCCATAATTTTAATAGGATCCTATTTAATATAATTCCTTATTAAATTTTAGTAAAATATGATACTCATATGATATAATATTATATTTTATATAACATCATCATCATCATCATCATAAAACATAACTTTGAGATCAATCCTTTAAAGGGGAGGATTAAAGTAAGAAACTTCTAAGACTTGTAGCTTAATAAAAGTTTTTAAGGAGAAATTCATTGTGTTAGGGAATGTCCTTTCCGAGTAACTATATGTTGAAGTTGTTCAATAGGTGAATCTTAATGCTTATGAGAAACATATAATTATTCACATAAGGTTTTGAAGACATTAAATACAAAATAACTTAAGGAATTTTAGTCATGTATACTCAACATAATTGGGTAGGTCAATGATACTCAATATGATTTTGTATGCTAATGACTTAGAGAGACCAGATATTTCCTATAAGGCTTGTGTAGGTTAAGGAATTCATCATATTTTCATTTAAAAAAAATGTTATAACAATATATATGTGTTCAATAAAAATTTACCTGATATTCTCAATTACTAAGAATAAACGAACTAAGCATGTGATGTTTATGTTCTAGTGCTATTTCTATAGTACATGTGGGTGAAAGTTCAAATTGAAAGAAGAAAAGTTAGTTAGAGAGTCCAAAAATGATTCACCAATATCCAATCACGGTCATTGAAACCTAAAGGTGTTATTAGGAGGGACTAATAATGATTCCATAATATGGAATTGTTTAAGATATTTGAAGGGGATTTAGGAACTCCATGGAATTACCATGTTAGGTATCATTGTTATAGAAATAAGTTATTTAGTTTTAACAGTATATGATACCAAATGTATATTTTAAAGAATTTATAAATATATATAAGTTCAAAATAAAAGTAATAATTGATATGTATTTTGGTTTTGATTCAAGTAATGAAGTAAAGAGTGGATACATAAAAATGTTTAATACAAAAGAATAAATAAATCTCTTATATATCCAAGTATTGTATGTGTATCCTCATATCATTTTTATTATATGAAAAGAAATGTTTTTTTAGTAAAAAATAATTTTTATTTAAAATACGAGACATTGAAATAAATACACATGGTTTATGATTAATCAATCTATATAACTTTTTTTTTGAAAATGATACAAGATTAAAATTATTTTATTCAGGATAAAAGTGTTTATCTAGATGTTTTTAAAATATGAGAGAATATATTCCTACCACCCATAAGTGGTATATTTTAAGTAATAGTATTACTTTCAGGGGAAAATATATCAAACAAATAAAATACCTTATATGATAAAGATAATAAGTATTATTTCCTTACACAAAGAGGTTTGTTTATAATATCATGTTATACTAAAGATAATATAGTGTCTAAGAGTCTAGTGGGAATTTGTTTTAATTTAGACAAGTTTAAATTTAAAAAATAAAAGATTATACTAGTCTAAAATTAATTTGATTTCAAATTAATATCCAAAAGTGTTTAGGATATATGAAATTAAAGAGAAATGTAAAGGGTTATGTTTTATTACCATGTGAAAGTGGATATCACTATTTTCTAAATGATTATGGTAGTTAAAATAAATAATGAATTATACGTAATATCCTCAATTTTTTTAGGGTATTTTTGTAAATATAAATGTAAAATTTATATTGAATTACTATAAAAAATTGTATATCACTTTATCCTAAAGGAGTCTAGGATGTGCGGGTAAGTAATAATATAAATAGTTACATTAATTACCATATGATCTAAATGGAAATGTTTAATGGAAAGGGTTCCAAGGATGATGATTTTAAACTTAAAAAGAGTTATAAGTAGACACCATAAGTTGACATGATAAAATTTTATGTTGTCGAGTTATGGAGTTCGGATATGTTCAAGGAGTGTAACATTAGGAAGATGATTCCTAAATATCACCATTATTCAAACTTGATTTTTTTATAGATGTTAATCAATAAATATTTTAGTGGGAGGGTTTTATCATATATCCACAAAGATATGTGGTAGGAATTATATATATATATGTAATGAGTTAAAAAAATCCCAAAAAGTAAAACAAACATAAGATTAATCTGGAAGTCTATAATATATGATATGATAAACAAGTATTTATATAGGGGTTTTTAGGTTTTCTTAAAAGCGTTTTAATAATATAAAATGTATCATATAAAAGGAAATATCCACTTCATTATTCTTTCACTTTGGATACATATATGAATATATTTATATATATTTCTTTGTGTATAATGATAATTGACCTCATAAAGTATGACTTTTAGTCATCCTAAATCGATGTTCATCATGGAGTATTATAGGTTATGATGAAATGTTATGGTTAGAGTGATTAGAATTATTATATGGAGATAAAAAATATGTTCATGAGGAACATAAGATATTTTCGTGTGATGGATAACACCTGAAGTATACCACAGAGGGTGGTATGCACTTTTTATTTAGTATACTAGTGGTACACAAATAATATTTGGAGTCCTAACTGCTTGAGTATTTTGAGATACCTATCATGATAACCATCATAATATTCATCTTTTATTATGGAATCATTAAGGCTTAGTTAATTAGAGTTTGGTTGAGTATGTTGCTGATCATATCATTGGTTAAAGCTCAACTATGATGGTATTTCCCCCCTCACTTGATGAGTATGATACATCAGACCTCTATTGAGATATATTGAGGAGTGTGAAACCACACCTAGATAGTACCTATGATGTTATTATGTATTTGGGGGAGAAACATGAGATGTTATCATTTATAAAGATGAATGAAATTCGATTTATTAACCATTTTAGTGAGTATATTCTTGGATATTAGAGAAAATATGAGTTTTCTATATATGATTGACATACCTTATGTCCCATGGTGACATGATGTCTTGAAAAAAGTGATCACATGATAATACATGCTAGTATGTGATAAAACTTGTGGACATTGGTATCAAGATACATGTTTTTGATGGAGATCACACTAGAACCCTTTATAGGTTCAACATCATTGTTGCATTACTAAATGTCAATCCTTTCTTATATTTTGGATCCATTGATACATATTTGTTTATCAATGATATAAAGTACCACATGGTCATACATTGTGGTTGACTGAATGGGGATTTAGGTTGACTCAGAGAGTTACTCTAAAAGTGTTATAGAGTTAATCCAAAATTGTTTTGAATGTGTTTTTCACATGGAATTTCATACGATTCAATACATGGTGGAGTTCATGATATCTTTTTAAAAGTGTTTTGGAAGATATCCAAAATGAGTTTTAGATACGGTTTTATAAGTTATTATATATGATACAATATAAAGTGGAATGACACAAAGTCTTTATGGCATTAGTGTAAGTGGGATATTAAAGGAGATATTCCCAAAAGCTATTTATGCATGTGATACATATGGATACATCATATTTAATGATAGGGGATATCATAAAAACTGATATTTCATGCCACTATCAGATTTAATTATAAGGTATGATTGATGGATATTGTAAGGTATTTCCCATGATTGTCGAAGTGTATTAAAATCCATATCTTAAGGAATGGAATTAGATACAATGCTAATACATTTGACTAAATATGAAAAGTTGAATGATAAATATTATCATTAACAGATTTATTCCATATTGCCTATCATAATTGAACGGTTTAATACGATTAAACACTGTAGAGTTAAATGAATTTATGAAAGTATTTTATAACTTAGTTGAGATTGATAACCGATGTAAGAATTAACTCACATTGTATGAGTAAATATATAAACAATACCAGAGAATCCTTGCAAACATTATAATTAAACCACTACCATATGATGGTTCTATTATTTTTTATAATAAATCATACCCATTCATTGGATGAAACTCCCTAAAACCCAAATCTCTCTTTGTTCTTCCAATTTTTTCACTAGGAGGTGCTTGCGTACCAAGGTGAGAAAAGGAATCCCACTAAAAAATCATGTGATTCAACTATCCATGGAAATTTCATGGATATGGGATGAGATTTGGTTAAACTTTTAAAATATTCATCAAACCCATATGATGTTGGATAAAGATAGTTTCTTCTATAAACAATGATGAAATGTATACTCGTTTCTTCATTTCTAATTTATAGTACACATAGTTTTTGTAGTATAACATGGATGATCTTATTTTTAGGTTTATTAATCACTATAACTACTTTTAAAAAGATTTTTCAGATCCCTTTAAAACCAATATATTTTACATTAGATCACTAGACACTTTAACTAGTATTTTGTTTTTTAATTTTTTAATTTTCAACTTCAATCTTTTTCCCACAAACCTAATATTTTTAAGACTTATTCTGCCCTATCAACTACCTGTTTTATTCTCGAATCCCATTATCTAAATCATTTGATAAGTGTAGAACTTCCACATTTGTAATTATTGATATATCATCATCATTATTATATTCAACATGATTTTGGATATCAATATCCTTAGATAATTTTTCAAAATAATTGAATGAATGGATAATTTCAAAATTATAATTATTTATACCTTCATTTTGAAAGCTATTAGAATATTCCATATGAATGATAAATTTTCCAAAAATTATTTCATTATATGTAATTACCATGTAGTTATACTTATTCTTTAGATTCCTTCCCTATTCCATGTCACCGAAAAATTTAAATGATAGAAAAAACATAGCTCCATGATCTAATTAGATTAATATAGAATGAAACATATACAACAAGAAAGACCTATGCTTTAATAAAACTTGTCAGGTCCACATGGATATTTATTGATAGATACCTTGGGGGGTGGGGGTGAATCGGTGCATGAAACCCACTCCAATATAAACATATTACACTTCAAAATATCACCACCATAATTTATCTTAACCTCATAGTTAATACGGTCACACTTAAGTTCATATTTTAATAATGATCCAATTACTTCACAATATGTTATTAATGATTTCTTAACCAACAATCACTGATTTATATATTATAAATAAAAATAAATCATGAACTTAAGACATAATAATTACTTGGTTCACCCACATTGGGATAATCCAAGGAGAATACAATGAAAATGTTAAAATGTATTAAAATACACTATAATCATTATTCAATGGCGAGTTTATGAAAGGAAACACCAATAATATGGTAAATCCATCTAAAAAGTTTAGGGATGGTTCTCTATCCCCCAAGTAATACTCCCTTACTCCTCTATATTTCACACTAATTTAAGAAAGGAAAAAAATTCCATGTAAGAGAACTCAAAACAATATCCCTAATGTTGTTGAAGCATTAAGCATAGATATGTACTATTTGATCTCTACATGATTCTCCTACACAACCCGATTATGAACTTCATTTTAATATTAATATAACCATCCCTAAATCATCATGTAAACTCTAACTTCATTCTTTGAAAATATCGTTAGATAACACTAATAATTTCTTTTTATCTTCATCTTCTTTTATTTATAGAATGCCTATCTTGCTACACCAAATATACCAATGATACTATCCACCATATATTTCTATCAAAATTTATGGAATATGTATGGAATTAATCTCCCTCTATCTCATTTAAATCCATGATCATCATCCTTATTTCTAAAGAATGTTATCTCAATATGTCCTGAATTCCCCACTCTTTCTTTTTTATCCATAACATCTATGGGTATTTTTTGTGCAAGTTATTACAATTGAGTCAATTCAACTCCATAAAATTCACACTATACCTCATTATTTTAAAACTCTAATATAATCTATAAATAAATAGATCATAATATGAATTTCTTACAATTTTGTGATCTGTTACTTCTTTAGCCTGATCATGCCAAGATATCCTTCTTCATAAAATAGTGATTAGTCAAAAACTATATCAATGGAATTAAAAAATATTTTACTCCTTCAAAAATTTAGGCATGATCCACTAATCTCTTCTTGATTCTCAAACCAGTTATTGTGTGAGAATCTACTTCATGATGTGGATAGTTAATAAAATTCAAATAGCATGAAGCCTAACTTTCACAAGGTCCCCTTCACAGTAAGGACTCTTTATCGTGACATGACCTCTTATTAAATATTTATTTCACTTATATAGTAAGGGAAATTATCTTATGTATTCTCTTCAAGGTGTTTCCATACTTACCAAAATCATAAACCCTTTATAAATGGAAGAATTATAAATCATATTTTTTGATAAATAATAGAAAATTGAATAAACCTTATGTATCATATTTTACAAATTAGATACTTTTATGTATTATTTAGATTAACTCTTTTTTATTCTATTGTAGTCCAATATTTTTCTATTTTTCACTCATATGATCTAGATTAATCATTTTATAATGATTTATACTATAGAGTGACCCCTATGTATCTCTCTGAGTGTTTTTACTTTATCATATTTCCACACACTTGGGATATTATGTATTATCTACATATATTACTCATCTTTGTGAGTGGTTTTCCATTTCCATATTTATGTATACCAGAAGATATTGTGTATAATCTAAATCTCTTACATATTAGCTTAAAAGTATTACATATCCTTTGAAAGGACCATACATATCATCGTGATAATTTTCGAATAATTTTACAATTCCACATCTTTCTAGAATTTTTTATGTATCATTATAGAAGATATTATGTATAAAGGGTGGTTGATGACTTTTTTTCTATATGAACTTCTCTCATAGTGTGATCCTTATACTCATTTCATGTTTTTTCCTATAACTTCCTGAATATATATCATACTTATAAAAAACATTTCAGAAAAACTCCACATTCAGAATAAATTTTTTCCTTTCAATTTACTTATGAAACATACACTTCCAAAACAACTTCCAAACTTCCACTTTAATTCCAAAACAACCACAACTATTCTTCTAGAATGACTTATATAATAACTAATCCTTCTAATCATCTTAAATTCCAATTTTGGGATAACTTTCCAAACATCATAAATTTCAAAACAACAAAACTTAATGACCATAATCACTAAATACATAGCTTTAACATACTTCATTGGTTGATAATAAATCCATCACTAACCCTAAAAAAATGTTGAAAATAAATCTAATAATAACACTGTTAGTAAATTGGATTCTAAGATACTCACTTGTGGTGTACATGTGAATCATTTCTAGAGGGATTATACACTTGACCAGAACACTACCATCCTTAAAAAATATATAATACAATGATGGTATGGTAAGATCAAGTCAACTAAATCATAAATGAAAAAGTAACTACAAGTTTAGGAAATTCCATGTCTACTTATAAATTAATTATAAGTTACATGTGATGATCCTAATTTTATGGTTACAACATTTAATTCATGCAATATATGATTTAAATCCATTAGTCATGAATTCATTCATCATGTATAACTTGTATTACTCATAAATTAAAAGATAAAAGAAGATTTGTCTAACCAAATAGGTGCTTCATCTACATAAAAAATGCACAAGTGGTATCATATAATTAACATAGTTAATATATAATTATTTAAAAATAATTTATGGAATATTATATGTTTGAAATCTATTTTACTTCATATATACTTGTTCTTAAAGTACAAAAATTCCTTTCTCTTCCCTTTCATTATTATTTCTCTAAAAACCAATAAATGGGTTAAATTAAAATGAATAAACATTCAAAAATACCATCTAGAGATTCCAAGGGTTATGGTCAGACAACAAAAGTGTATGCAATGTGTATCCCAAACTATATGGTGTATACCCTTGTATTTTGTATGTATCTCACATTGATGTTGGACTAGTCTAATAAAATCATATCAATGATCTGATAAAGGTGGGTCAATGTATAGATCCATAACAGGTTGAAACATGGTTTAAATAAATACAAACCATATAACATGTGTACATGATTTATAAATCTAGTGTCTTCATGATGGAGAACAAGGGGGTCCAATCATGTCGTGTATATACTACTTGACAAGAGGATTGAAAAATCATGTGAATTTGAGGTCACAAATAATGTAATAAGGTTATAATCCATGTAAATTATACATGTTTATGGTGGGGGAAACACACCTAGTCGTTAGGCGTGTTTAAAAAAAATTGGAAGAAAAGATTACGTGCCATGAAACCCAGTACATTCCATGCAGTCTGCCATAAAAGTGTGCATAATTTTATGTGTAGTGAAGAATTAATTATATAATTAAACTTATTCATATGTGTTTTTTGGTTTCATTTATTTTACATTACACACCATGTAATAGTATTATTAATTATATATTGAATTAATTTCCATGTTAAAATTATAAAACCAAAGTTTGTGTAAGGTATTTTCTTAAAGTGTACTCCACACACATAAAGAACATCAAATGTAGTGTAATTCACATGTATTTCATGTGTCATTTATTTGGCAGTACATTCCATGTAATTACTCACCACACATATATGTATATACCAAGGGAATTCACATGTACAAGGATCATGCCATGTAGTTTTTATGGTTACAGGTTATTATATCCAAGAACACTTGTGTTCTTTAGTAATTTAAAATAAAATTAATTTATTTTATTTAAAAACATAGATGATGGTAATTTAAGGATTCTTGGATGGAATTAAAATAAATTGGATAAATTGGTTTAATTTGTTTAATTTTTTATTAATTAAAAAATGATTCAAAGTAATTGATAACTATATTACAAACGTATTTTTGTTTCATGTTATTTGGATGATCATGATATTAGACAAAACCTATGTGTGTAATTGGTTTCATTTTAATTTATTACTATCTTTAAATTAAAATGATGGCCCACTTGTCATCCCATTATTATTATATAAGGTCCAATTTTCCCATGGGTTTTTATATAAACCCCCATTATCCAATCCATTGGATACCCCCACCCATGGGTGAGTAGAATCTTATGTATGGATGAAGCTCCCAGGTGAGATGAAGTGTTCTGAGTCCCAAATTTGAGGAGAAACCAATCAAGGGGATACCTAAGATTTAATGTAGAATGATGCAACATAAACCAATATATGGATGTGTAACACCTCGACCCGGGTACCACACAATAGTTCCCCAATCCAGTTCATCACATGGCCTCAAGAGCACCTCCCCATATGCTAGAGGCTTTCAACTAGTAGTGTGGGTCTTATAAGTTGATCATGGGAAGACTATACCCTATTTTATCAGAGTAATACACCATCTGAAAATAAATAAACTAGATGCAAAAGCACATATAACATGAGTTACACCAATGTTACAAGATAACCAAAACAAGAAATACAATACTCTGCTAAAAAGGGAAACATGCTATGCCAATGTACGTGCTGAGTGTCAACATTCAAAACAAAAAATAAATAAATAAAGATACTAAAAACTTCTCCAAGTAGGTCCTGACACCATGTATGGTCCCCTCACCATGATCCATCCTAATTCTACCACCTCACACAAGGCCATTTTCCTTAACCGGTATAGAAAACAAAAATTCTATTCGAATAATGATCAGACATCCCAAGTAGGGTGTGAGAAAAACTCAGTAGGCCACCACCCATGGTTTCTAAAACAATCCAGTCAAAGGATAGTGTATGAAAGTCTATAAAGAGAGAAATAAAATGCATAAATAAATAGTTATCACAATATCATTTATTCTTTATTTAATCATTTTAACTCCAGGGTTCTCGAGGACACTTGTACCTCAATACTAACTTCATCTCATAACAAATCCTAAAGCATTACCTAGGTAATATCATATCTTAATACCATATTTGACTCATGCTGGAGATCTAAGTATTCGAAGGTGATATGATATCTCATCACCTGATTCGACTCATGTCGGAGTTCGATTTGTTATCGTTTGAGGACATTACTCAGAGTACTCTGTGGCACATAATGTCATGTCCAACCACCTAGATACCATTTATTTATATTTATCATTGATTTAGAACACCATGTATAACATCCCAAAATTCCATCAGTGTAGAACACCAAATCTAACACCCAAAATCTCATCGGTGTAGAACACCATGTCTAACTTTTAAAATCTCATCTGTGTAGAATTCCATGTCTAACACCTAATATATCATTTGTTATATTTATCATTGGTGTATAAGTTTATTTATAACACCCGAATTCTTAAAAATATAGATAGATCTATCTCGGGGAAGACTGCCTTGTTTAACACCCCAAATCTCATCGGTGAAGAACACCATGTCTAACACCCGAAATCCCATTCATTTATTTATATTTTTAGAGTATAATGCAACGTCTAATATCAAAAATTCAATTGGTTCATAATTCCATGTCTAATACCCCAATTCTCAACAATATAGATAGTTCTATGTTGGTGCAGAATTCCATGTCTAACACCCCAAATCTCATTGGTTTAGAACACCATTTATAACACCGTAACTCCCATTCATATTTTTATATTATTGGTGTAGAACTCCATGTATAATATCCCAAATCCCATTGGTTTATAACTCTATGTCTAACATCAAAATCCTCTTCCATTAATTAAATCATAAATTAATTAACCAAGTCTCTTAATTAATTCAACAACTAATTAAAAACATCAATTTCTTATTAATTAATTATAAAAGAAATTAAACATTCACAATATCATGATTCAAAAATTAATTATAAAATTAATTATTCTTGATCAAAAATTAATTATAAAATTAATTATTATTGATAAAAAATTGACAACTTTATAATTAACTCAACATTTAATTATCCCAATTTATTGATCAATTACATTGATAATTAATTCACCAATTAATTATCCTTATTTATCATTCAAATACACAACTTTTCAATATTAATCCCATTATAAATAATTCTCACAATTAATTACCAATTCACTATTCAACATTCAATAATTAATTCAAAAATTAATTATTTCAATTCATGATTCAAATTTCAATAATTAATTCAACAATTTCAGTTTTTTAATAAACAATACCAATATATCATAATTAATTCTATAATTAATTATCTTAAATCATCTATCTCAATATCTCATAATTAATTCAGCAATTAATTATCAAACATACAAATCTCATTATACTATAATTAATTCAATAATTAATTATTCAATATTATCAATTTAATATCCCATCAATCCATATTAATTAATTTACCAATTAATTAATATAATTCATTCTATTGAACCTTAACCACCACCCCATTAATTAATATGTCAAATAATTAATCCAACTATGAAATCCTAAAATTACATCCATTGATTAATTACCTAATTAATTAATCCAAATCATATCCCTCAATTAGCTCTACAATTCGGTAATCTAACTCAAACCCTTTAATTAATTCAGCAATTAATTTTCCATGTCAATTCCATTAATTAATTTCCACAATTAATTAACCTAACTCAACCTTGTTATTTAATTAAACAATTAAATAACAACAGTACTCCCATTAATTAATTCACCAATTAATTATTCCCAAATTAAACAATTCAATCACCCCAATTAATTCATAAATTAATTGTTTCATGTCAATTAATTCAATAACCCTAGTTAATTCATTGATTAATTGTTCCATTCCAAACAATTTAATAATCATAACAACTCTAATAATTAATTCTATAATTAATTACCTCTATTCAATAACTTAAATAGAACAATAATTAATTTATCAATTAATTATTCAATCTCAACAATTTCTATCTTGGTATAATTAATTCAATAATTATTTATCCAAAAACAAAATTTCATAAACCAATACATTCTTATTAAATATTTTATCAACTACTTAATCCAGTTCAACCATCTTAACAACTTCCATAATTCATTCCCATATTTAATTATAAACAATTCACGATTCCATAATTAATTAATTCACTAAATTAATTAATTATTTTTTGAAAATTGAATTTCTAAAAAGATATAACAATTCCACAGCTTTAATATACATAATTAAAAATTATGACTATGGGATTTAAATTTTAGATCACCCACCTCAAGAATAGAGACGAACGCTTGCCAATAGATAATCCTAATTTGAAGCGGATCTATCAAGAACTCGATGAAGAACATGGTCTAGATCACAAACCTATATCCATGATTAAATGAAAAATGATCTATTAAATTTAGATCTAGATATAAGGAATCTTGATCTAGATTAAATAAATATAGATCTAGATCCAATAGTGGATAAACATATTTCTTTAATCTAGGAAGAGGAGAAAAAGAGAGATAGATCTTAAATGAGAAGAATACTCATACCTAGGAGGTGCATGGTGGGTATTCGATCGAATAATGTGGTGCATAGAGGGGTTTCAATTCAAGGTGGAAGATCTGCATAGGTGCTTTGATCTATACCGGAGGTGCATAGAGGAGTTTCTGTCCAAGTCAGATATGCACATGAAATATTGGGTTGAAAATTGTTTGTAGAGGTTCATGTGATGCTGGATACACATTTTTAAAAATATGGGAGTGACTATTACATGATGTGAATCCTCATTTAATGTTGTGTAATGATTCATAACTGATTTACCCTTTTCCCTAAAGAAATCCTATAAAACCATTAAAAAAAATAATTACATCACTTATTTAATAATCTATCCTATTAATTTAATGCGTCAACCCATCATAATATTTGGAAATTCATGGACTTATACCATGATCCTAAATTAAATATTCAACATTTGTCTTGATATGACCACCTCAATTTTAGGGTCATGCTTCTGCTATCAACATGTCAATATGACACCGTACGAAAGAGTTATGACTAAAACTGTGTTTTGATAACAATTATTTTCTCAATTTAATAATAATAAAAATAATAACAACATTTATTATAATAATAATAAATTATCTTCCATAATTAATGTTTTTTACAAAAAAAATCATTAAATGTTGATAATAGTTAATAAATTAATATTAATGCCACATTTTAATTTATTTAGCATTAACTAATAACTTCATAGCTATTACATTGTTTAACTACAAATATTCGCACGTGATGAAACATCGTTCATCATTTAAGTGAAAAATAATATTTAATCACACACGTACTTTTCTATTAATTTTGTTTGACAAAATAATAATAATAATAATATATTTATTATTAATAACATTCTTTTTATCTACCTAGTAAATATTAAAATACCTATTTTATTAATTTCATTTCATTTAATAAAATTAGAATTAATGATTAAATTGATTATTTAAATTAAAATTTAAAAAACATAAAATGCCCATTCCATATAAAAGTTATACCCGGACTAGTGTAAAACCCCAGTTCTGAACCCAACAGTGGTTTCATATATCTCATATAAATAATTTTTTGATAGTTATTAGTTATTTAATATAAAAAAGAGGATTAAAAAATTAATTAAATATAAAAAGTTTATTTTCGTGAGAGAGAAATCCAAACGTACAACTTAAAAAAATATTATACCCCGTGTAAGGTAAAAAAACTTATCCTAGACACAATGGTGGTATCATATTTCTCATACGACACACCGTTTTGGAGTTATTAAAATATTTTTAATAAAATATGTGCTATTAATATATTATATTTAATATTTTTATTCAGTATTCACCAAGACTTTTTGGGTATCATAATCTTACATTTACTCAGGTAAAAAATACAAGAATATTCAATTGAATATTCCAAGATGTTAACTGACATTTAAGGCCTTTAACACATTTATCAAAATTTTAATGATAAATAATTTTTGTGAATTAAAAAAAAGACAACCCATCTTCAACAATTGTTTTTTTAAAAGGGTTATAATTTGAAAAAAGGAAAGGATATTACATTATCCCCATCTTATAACAGTTCTTTCTTGAGCTGTACTCCCAAGAAGATTTAGGAAAAACCATGTTCTTATAATCTACCCACCTTTGGAGATTCATTAACCCCTCTTGTTAATTATCTTAAAAATCATAGTTTTTATCGACTTCCGTTCAATCTTGAGAACCTCATCCATAAATTGTTGATGGAATACATCATACTATCAAGCTCTATATATATACCACTTCATACGCACAACCTCCAAATTGGCCTCATGTACAACCAAAACACATCCATTTATCTATGCATAAATCCATAAATATCTCTGCATAACTAGGACGATGTTAAGGTAGGGAACATGATCATCATATATTAAAATTATTCTAAGAAGTTTTCAATGAATACCACCACCAATGCTTCATTACTAGTATTTCCTCCCCTTTTCCTTCCAAACAATCAAAACTGAGGCACTGTCACTACATTTAACCATCATAAAACTATATACTAGTTAAAAAGGTTAAAAACATTATCATCATTTAAGTTTATCATTTAGACACCCATTTAATCTCATCTTGTATCATTTTAAAATATTTCTAAACTAATTAATAAATTTATTTAATTCAACAATTAAATAATCTCTTTATTTTTTGGAGAAATTGTCGCCTTGGACAACTGACCAAAGCACTAATTATTATAAAAAAGCGAGATTACATGAGTCTAAAAGATGGGATCATATTACAATATTTCATATGAAGGGGGAGTAAATCAGAAGGGAGATCCTCCAACCCAGTAATTCGCTGATTTACACCTTTATTGGCCAGTCCATATGCAACCATATTCACTTCAAAATAGGTATGAGTGGAAATATGATTAATATCTTAGATAAAATAGAGACAGTCCATCCAATGTGTAGTAATCAACCAAGCCAGCTGAATCACACCGTTACAAATTGCTTGCACTATGGTGGTCGAGTAACTTTTAATCCACATGTTGTTCTAAACTTGTTTCTTGATGAAGGAAATAGAATGAATAAAACTCAACATTTCAGATTTCATAGAGGAGGTAATACAAAAACATCCATAGATGCACTCAAGGATTTGACTTAGAAGATTCCTAAATATGACTCCACATCCTGTGAGTCCCATATTACCTTTATAAGTACCATACACATTAATTTTAATCCAAATAGAAGGCGGTGGTTGCCAGAAAACTTAAAAAATGCAGCGCGGTGGGAAAAAATGCCATCAACTTATAGACATAGAAGAATTATAAAGTCCTTTACTGTGTTGTTTCAATTACCCTTCTAAATTAGAGCATCTTCACGAATAGTAATAAGAATCCGCGTCCGACCTGCATTAATATTGAGTGAGAAATTATTGTACAAGATTACATTTCTATCATACCAAATCACATGAAGAATCTCAGCAACTGCATCTAGAAATATGTTTTTGATTTTTTTTGGGAACTATCAATATCCAAAAAATGCCATAGTTGATCATTGAAAGAGTCAAGAATCATCCATTTGCACTCAAATTTGTTAAAAATATATTTCCAAAGAGTAGTGGCAGTGACACAAGAAATAAATAAATTATTAGCATCTTTTCTATGTTGATTAAAAAGGAGACATTTTGAACAAATGTGGATCCCAATGGTTTGTGAACAAGTATCAGTGGGTTCCCTATTATAGGTAATACACTAAATATGTGTAAAACATAAAGGATTTATCCATGGATTGTCAAATTTTTGATCCAACTAAATTCATTTCTAGAGTAATGAAAATAGTTATTGTAAATTTTTTTTTGAGTCCAACATAAAATTATGAGTAGACTCCCATATTAGAAAATAATCCATGTTAGATAAAATATAGTTTTCAATAACATGAAAAACATTATCATGGATGTTGTAAATATGAGAATTAATGACATCCAAAATAGTAAATTGGTGTTTTCAGGAGTTTGTTTAGGGATCAAAGAAATTAGAGGGTCACCTATCTAGTTGTCTAAACAGAATTTCATTGAGGAGTTCCTAGAGACCATCCATATAGAGTTGGTTATAATATTGGCAAACATTTTTTTAATGGAAGTCCATATAGAAGAGCTCGGGAAGTTCATGTTGATTTTCTTCAAATTATCTAGAAACCTTCTTTTAATTAAATAAATAGAGGGAATGTCATTGTGAATTAGGTTCTGAGTACATCTGGCTTGAATTTCCTCATTAAAGAGAATTAATTTTTTAATGCCAAGACCACCCTTATCTAGAGGTTTTTAACAATTTGACCAAGGTATAATCACAAATTTCTTATCCAAGGTGCTTCCAATCCAAACAAATTTTTTGATATAGATGTTCATTTTTTTAAAATACCAATATTCGAGTTATAAAAAATCATAGAGTAAACCATTTTGTAAACAATAAACTACTTCACAATAAAGATTCTCCCCACCAAAGATATATTTTTTCCTTTCCAAGAGTAGATATAGTTAAGGATTTGGCCACTAATGATAGAGAAATAGCTTGATTTTGGTCTTTCCCAAAAGATGGGAACACCAAGATATGTGAAAGGAAATGGGCCTTATTTAATACCTAATTCATTGATAATAATATTTTTTCTATTAGTCGGAAAGTTTTTTCCAAAGAAGACATTGGATTAGTTCAAACAAATGACCTGAATAGAGACTTCCTCATAGTATGAGAGAGCATTTTTAAGAGTTCGGATATTTCTTTTGTTACCTTGTAAGAATAGAATGATGTCATCCGCATATAAAAGACAAATGGGAGCATTCACATTCCTATAAGCATGGATGGGATTAAGTTTAATTTGATCCACTGGGTGAGTGAGAAGTTGAATTAAATAGTCCTTTGTAATTGGAAAACATATGGAAGAGAGGATATCACCCGATCTAATTCCTTTGCTGCATTTGAAGTAACATTTGGGAGAAAAATTGACTAATATAGAAATAAAGGCTGATTTAAATAGAGTTTTAATTATAGTTATGAAATTATTCTTGAATACAAAGCCTTACAACAATTTGAAGATAAAATTCCAATCCATAGTATCAAAATATTTCCTAATGTCATGTTTGTTGGCTATATTTCTGACTCTGTTTGTATTTTTTAAAGTGTTATTGCATTCAGAGGCCAGAAAAATGTAATCTTGAATGGATTTTCCCTCGAAAAAATGATATTGATTCTAAGAGATAATTTTTTCTATAATATTGGTAAGTATTTTTGCAAGAAATTTGGTGATAATTTTGTAAATAATGTTAATAAGATCTATGGGTCAGAAAATATGTATTTCCGAAGCATTTTTTACCTTAGGAATCAAGGTTATGAATTTTGAATTCAAAACATGTTGTAGAGTGCCACTAGAATAGAAGGATTTGAAGATCTTGAAAACATTTGGTTGAATGACATCCCAATATTTCTGGTGAAAACCATTATTAAAACCCTCAGGACCTAGGGTGCTATCAGGATTCAAGATAAAAAAAGTATCTTTGATTTTAGGATCAAGAGGAATGGTTAAGAGGAAAGTATTATACTCTTATGGGAAAATTATTAGAATAATATCGTAAAAGAGATCCTTATTGATTTCAGGGACATTAAAAATATATTCCAAATAGGTGACAACATGATTAAAAATGTCATGCTCCTTATCTAAAAGGTTTTCCCCATCCTTGAGAGAGGATAATGGTTTGCAGGCTTCCCTAATTCTTTGAAGAGAATTGTATAATTTGGTGTTTATATCACCATCATAAATCCATTTTATTTTGAAATATTGTTTACGCATTTTATCTTTAAAGGTGATGAGAGAATTGAGTTTCACTAAAATGTTAATTTCATGGTTCTAATCAGTAGAAAAATCAGATCTTGAATTGTTTGTTTGGAGTTGATGAATGTCATTCTCAAGAATCAATATGTCTTTATCAATTTGTTTAGATTTTAAACTACACCATACTTTAAGATTTTGTTTGAGAAGTTTTAATTTAAGAGTAAAAGCAAATGAATCATTGGAATGAGTCATATAGGACAAAATGTTTTTGATAAGATTACAACATTCTAAGTTCAAGAAACAATATTTATTGAATGTTAATGGTAGAGGAGATTTCATTATTTTTAAAGAAATGGTGACCATAATAAGATGATGATTAGACTAAATTTTAGGGAGAGTAGTGCTGGAAATGGTGTAAAATTTATCTAAATCATGATCATTTTCAAACGCTCTATCCAGTTTTCTAGATACCACTCTATTGTAGTGTCTTATATACCACATGATTTTGGGACCTATGGGAGTAATTTTAGTAATATTGATGTTATCAATATCAGCATTAAACTCACTCATAGATATAGAAGAGTGTAACAGACCTAGTTTCTCACATGAAGTAAGAACAATATTAATGTCGCTAATAAAAAACCAGGGGTTAGGAATTTTAGAACTTAGATAGGAGATGTTAGTCCAAAAATGTCTCTAATCCTGATATCTGTTCTTTGTATAGATGAAAGAGAAAAATAGATGTGTGTTATCTAGAATGAAGTCACTCGTGAAACTTTTATTAGATACGTAAAATATATTTATGTTTTGAAAATATGGTTGTGCAAAAATCCAAAGAGTTTCATTAGTGGAATTATTTTGACTTGCACCTATGAAAGAGTAAAAAAATGATATAAATGATATAAATTAGTAGAAAATTTTATCTTTGGTTTAACAATGAAAAAAATTAAAGGTCACTGAATGTTAAGAATTATTTTTAAAACAATAAAGTTTCCAGGGTTAGCAATACCCTGACAATTCCAGAATAAGATCTTCATTTATACCTATGTTTGGAGTTAAAAATCCCTTTTTCTCTCCATCTTATCCCTTTTATCTAGATGATATTCTGATAGTATTAGAAATGTATGGGCTTGAGTTTTTGTCCTTAGAAACATTATTGTAAGTTGAAGGAGTAATAGTAGAACTGATAAAAAATGGTTCTTTGGGATGATCTTGTATGCCCTCTTTAGCAAGTGTGATAGGAGGGATACTATGAAAAGAATTGTTATAATCATTTGAAACAACATTTAAATTTACATAAATTTAAGATAAGGTAGTGGCATCAATATTTTAGTTACCTGTTTCAGTGCGAATTCTATAAAATAATAATATATTTCTAGATATCATCATCCCATAATTAAATACAACATTAATTATCTCAAATACTAATATTAATATCACATAAGTAATAATAAAATAATTACCCCCAATTTATTATATCAATATCTAATAATTAATTATATAATTAATTGTTACTAAAAATAAAAATTTCACAATTCCATAATTAATTAATTCACCATTTTCATTTCAATTTCCCAAGTATGAAAAAATATCTCAAGTTAAACAAATTACCCAAAGCCCATTTTCTTGTTCATGCCTATAATGATCCATGTCAAAAAATAATCTCGAGTGCCTCGAATGATGCATTTAGACTCAACCCTCATGCCATACTAGGTCATGATTCAATCTTAAAAAATCTCAAAAACAATAATCACATCACACAAAAAGTGCATCACCCAAGTTGAAACAATATTCAACTATAATAGAAAACAAAAATAACAATAATCCCACCATGGGTTCTCCCCCATACATGAGGTAGCTACTCCCAAGAATGAGCTCATAAACAAGACCCTAATCTTCATAGTATAATTTTTAACTTTCCCAAATAGTAAGGCAAAAAAACCAAAAAGAAAAATAGAGCTATGATACCACTTTGTAACATCTCGACCGAGGTTCCACACACTGGTACCTCGATCTGGTTCACCACAAGGCCTAAAGCACGCCTCCCTGTATGTTAGAGGATGATGAATAGTATTGAGGGTCTTATAAGTCTATCATGGGGAGACTATACCATATTTTATTAGAGTAATACATAAGTGGAAAACAAAAAACCCATATGTAGAATAATATATTAAATGATTAATACCAATGTCACAAGATAACCAAAACATGAAATAAAATAATCAAATGAAAAGGGAAACATGCCATGCCAATGTATGTTCCAAGTTTCAACATGAAAACCACAAAAATAAAAAAAATAAAGACACTGAAAATTCCTCCAAGTGGGTCCAGACACTATGTCCAGTTCTCTCACCATACTCCATCCCAACTATGCCACCTAACACAGGGCCTTTTCCCTTAATCCATACAAAAAACAAAAAGTCTATCTGGCTACCGATCAAGAAGACCGAGTAGGTTTTGAGTACAACTCAGTAGGCCACCACCAATAGTGTCTAAAACAATCCAGTCAAAATATAGTGTATTCAAGTCTATAGGGGAAAAAATAAAATGCGTAAATAAAGAGTTATCACATTATCATTTCTTCTTTATTTAATCATTTTAACTACAGGGTTCCTAATGAAAACCATACCTCAATACTAACTTCTTCTCATACTATAACCTGAAGCATTCTATAGGTAATATAATAACTTAATACCTTCTTTTAATCATTCTGGAGCTCAATGTATTCAAAGGTGATATGATATCTCATCACCTGATTCAACTCATGGTGAAGTTAGAGTTTTTCTCATGTGAGGCCATAACTCAGAGTAATCTATGGAATATAATGCCATGTCTAACCACCAAAATCCAATTTATTCATATTTATCATTGATTTAAAACAACATTTATAACATCCAAAAATCACATTGGTGTAGAACTCCACGTTTAACAACCAAAATCTCATTAGTGTAGAGCATCCTGTCAAACACCCAAAATCTCATTGGTGTAGAACACCATGTATAACACCAAAAATCTCATCGGTGTAGAAAACCATGTCAAACTCCCAAAATATTATTATTTTTGTATTTATCATTTTTTTTGGAACTCCATATCTAACACCACAATTCTCAATAATATAGATAGATCTATCTTGCTGCAGAACGCCATGCCTAACACCCCCAATCTCATCAGTGAAGAAAACCATATCTAACACCCCAAATACTATACATGTATTTATATTATTAGTTTATAACTCCATGTATAACACCCCATATCTCATTGGTGAAAAAAACCATGTCTAATACCCTAATTCTCAATAATATAGATAGATCTATCTAGGTGCAGAATGTTATGTCTAACACACCAAATATCATCATTGTAGAACACCATGTATAACACCCCAAATCACATTAATTTATTTATATTATTAGTGAAAAACTCTATGTATAACACCCCAAATACCATTAGTGTAAAATTTATTATCTAACACAAAAAATCCCATCCATTAATTAATTTATAAATTAATTAATCAATTCCATTAATTAATTCAATAACTAATTAATAACATCAATTTAATATTAATTAATTCTCAAATCAAGTAACCATTCATTGTATCATGATTCAATAATTAATTATCTAATTAATTATTCTTAATCAAAAATCAAAAATTTGACAATTAACTCAACATTTAATTATCCCAATTACTTGATCATTTACATTGATAATTAATTCATCAATTAATTATCCTTATTTCTCATTCAAATATGAAACTCAAATATCTCAATCCCATTATAATTAATTCTCACAATTAATTACCAATTCATAATTAATCATTCAATAATTAATTCATCAATTATTTCAATTCATGATTCAAAATTCAATAATTAATTAAAAAATTAGTTTTTTTAATCAACAATATCAATATATGATAATTAATTATACAATTAATTATCTCAAATCATATATCTCAATATCTCGTAATTAATTTTGATATTAATCATCAAACTTACAAATCTCATTGTCCTATAATTAATTCTGTAATTAATTATTCAATTTTATCAATTTAATATTCCATCAATACATATTAATTAATTTTCTAATTAATTAATCTAATTTATTCAATTACACCTTAACCACCATCCATATTAATAAATATCCCAATTAATTAATCTAACTAAAAAATCATACCATTGCATCCATTGATTAATTACCCAATTAATTAATTCAAATCATCTCCATCAATTAATTCCATAAAAACAATATAACTCAAACCCTTTAATTAATTGACTAATTAATTGTCCAAGTCAATTCCATTAATTAATTTCCATAATTAATTAATATAACTATATCCCATTATTCAATACAAAAATTAAATAACAACACTACTCCCATAAATTAATTCACCAATTAATTATTCCCAACTTAAATAACTCAATCACCCCAATCAATTCATCAATTAATTGTTCCGTATTAATTAATTCAATAACCCCAATTAATTCATCGATTAACTATTCCATGTCAAACAATTTAATAATCATAACAACTCTAATAATTAATTCTACAATTAATTATCTCTATTATACAACTTTAATTCAACAATAATTAATTTATCCATTAATTATTCAATCTCAACAATTTCTATCATGGAATAATTAATTCAAAAATTATTTATCCAAAAAAACCATTTCATAAACCAATCATTCTAATTAATTAATTTATCCATTAATTAACCTGGTTCAACTATCTTAATAACTTCCATAATTAATTCCCATATTTAATTACCAAAATTTCATGATTCTATAATTAATTAATTCACTAATCTAGTTAATTCTTTTTTAAAATCAAATTTCTAAATATATCTAGAAATTATAAAACTTTTATATAAGTAATAAAAAATTACAACTATGGGATTTAAATGTTTGACCACCTACCTCAAGAATAGTGATGAGTGCTTTCCAATGGACCATCCCAATTTTAAGTAGATCCATCAAGAATGCGATGAAGAACATAATCTAGATCGAAAATCTAAATCCATGATTAAAAGAAACAAGAGCTCTTAACTTTTGATCTAGATACCACAAGTATAGATCTAGATTAAAAAAATCTATATCTAGATATTACAGGGGATAAACATCTTTCTTTTATCCAGTAAGAGGAGTAGAAGAGAGATTGATCTTAAAAGAGAAGAACACTCATACCCAGGAGGTTCAAAGAGTGTATTTAATCGAAGATGGTGGTGCGCAGAGGAGTTTAGGTCCAAGGTGGAAGCTCTGCATATGATCTTTGATATGTTCTAGAGTTTTTCAGAGGAGTTTCGGTCCAAGGAAGAGGTGCATAAGATATATTAGGTTGAAAATGGTGTGTGGATGGTCACATGATGCTGGATACACATTTTTAAAAAGTTGGGAGTGAATATTACATGAATTGAATCTTCATTTCACATCGTGTAATGATTTGTAATTGATTTCCCCTTTTCCCAAGGAAATCCCATCAAACCATTAAAAAAACATTAATTTCATCACTTATTTATTAATATCTCCTATTAATTTCGTGTATTAACCCATAAAAATATTGGGCATTTCATAGACCTATATCCAAAGCCTGAATTAAAGATTAAACATTGTTCGTCAAAGGATCGCCTCAATTTTATGTCCATGTTGCCACTAACAACATGGAAATCTGACACCATATGAAAGAGTTATGACTGAAACGGTGTTTTGACAACAATTATTTTATCAATTTAATTTTAATAATAATAACAAAAGTTATTATTTTTATTATAAAGTTTCTTCCACCATTAAAGTTTCACAAAAAATATTCATTAAATGTCTATAATAGTTAATAAATTAATATTAACCCCACATTTTCATTTATTTAGTATTGACTTATAATTTCACTACTATTACATTGATCAACTACAAATATTCACATGTGGTGAAAAGTCATTCATCATTTAAGTGAAAAAAAATATTTAATCACATATGTAATATTCCATTAATTTTGTTTGAAAATAATATTAATAACACACTTATTATTAATAATTTTATTTTTATCTTCACAGTAAATATTAGAATACCTACTGTCTTAATTTAATTTAATTTAATTAATTTCGAATAAATTATTAAATTAATAAAATTAATTCTTTAACAATAAAATTAAATAAAATTAAACACACATTGTACATAAAATTTATAATCTAACTAGGTTATCCCCCCCATTCCGAACCCAACGGTGGTCTCATATTTCTCACACGATGATATTTTTGGAAGATATTAATTATTTAATATAAAATAATGGATTAAAAAATTAATTAAATATAAAAAGTTTATTTTTGTGAGAGAGACATCCAAACGTCCAATGATTATAAACATTATACCCCACCTAGGGTAAAAACCATATTCCAGACACAATAATGGTCTCATATTTCCTATATGATGAACGGTTTGGAGTTATTCAATTATTTTGAATAAAAAGTGTGAACTTTATATATTATATTTAATATTTTTATCCAATCCTCACTAAGATTTTTCAGGCCTCAGAATCTCACACTAACTCAGTGTAAAACTCCAAAAAATATTAAATTGAATATTACAAGATGTTAATTGGCATTTAATTCCTTTACCACATTTATCAAAATATTGCTGATAAATAATTTTTGTGAATTAAATAAAATACAACCCATCTTCAACAATTTTTTTAAAAAATATTCATACCTAGAAAAAGGATGGGATCTCTTAGTTTCAATGTGTTTTCCCTTATGTTTATGGGTTAGTTTGTCATCCTATATATAAACTAACCATTAGATAATATCATGATCATGACCCTTATATTTTATCTATGTTAGTTTTATATTTGATTATTTATCTTAATGGATCATCCACAATCAAATAATAAATTAATTAATATTAATTCAAGATGGAATAAAATAAAACCATATTATGTGTAAATTTTATCATACATGGTTAAACACCTAATTAATATACAATTAATATTAACAAGGCATATGATAAGAAAAAATGGGTTTTTACTCTTAGGAATAAAAAATCTATCAACAGAAATATTAATTTAGTGTATCCCTACATTAATTAATTTAGAGTCAAAAACATAGTTCAAAGTGATTGATAAGCCCAATATGGGGTGATTTAAATTATAGAGAAACTTTTATCCTGAATTTATGGGTTGACTTAACTTGGTTCACATCAAGGGTTGCCTTTCAAAGATGAAATTGGTGTAACTGAGAAGCAAGGGTTAATAAAATCTTTATCCAGGATTTTATAATTTAGGATTCCACTCAATAGACCAAGAAACTATGATTTAATGAAGTTGGTCAGTTTTTTCTTAATTAAAAACCTTCAAATAACTTGTCAGGCCCAAGTCTGGGTTATGATAAGGGGAATATAGATCCTTTCCACTAGAATATATCTGAAAAAGGATATTCTAAAATTAATAGTGAGGGATATTAGGTTTTCAAAAATAGTGTGATATTAATAAAATTTAATTTATAATTTTTAATCTGATTTGATAATCAAGGAAGTATTAATAATATGCTCTTAAATTTTTATAGAAATGGGAAAGCACATGACTTCAACAATATCACTATGATCCATACTAGATAAGGAACACCTTATCACCAAATTAAAATTCCAATAATTTTATTTGTTCTTAGACATTATACTATTCCCTGAATGGGAATTATATATGCTGGAAACCCTGATTCTTGGGTCTCTTGTTAAACATTATAGTGAGGAAGAAGCATATATCTACCCAAAACATATGGAAAATGAAATGGATGTCCAATGTTTCATGTTATCATCTATTTAAAATGAAATTATAAAGCAATATGAGGATGTGGATGAATATAGAATCGTTTATCACCTTCATGATCTTTATCAAGATATAGTGAGACAAGAGAGATATGAGATGTCCAACACACTGTTCATGTAAAATCTTGGAGATTTGGCTCCATCTAGGCCTCATGAAGTCAAGATGATTGGCTATATAGAATTCATAGACTTATTGGGTTTTAAGATCCATGTTGAGTTTGACATTGATATCATTCTATCCTCACTACCAAAAACATTATGTAGTTTCATTATGAATTATAATATAAGAAATAGGGATGAGACACTTTTATAAATTATTACTCTTGTTAGTCAATTTGATATATACATGGGGAATGAAAAACCCATGGCCCTTATGTGAATAAGTAAAATAAGAAAAGGTTTAAGGGTTAAAATAATTATTCCAAGTCTAAGGTTACATAGAACCTTCCTTCTAGTAAGAAGATGATCCAACAATAAGCAAAGAAACATGATTTAGAGTGTTTTGCATGTGATAAGAAAGTTCACTGTAGGAGGAACTACCCAGAACCAAAAAATCAAGGTTAAGCTTTAAGTGTGTCCTTTATCAAGTGTAATATTTCCATATCTACAAGTTGGGTAGTAAATATTGTATGTGGTGATTAAATTTGTATCCAAACATAGAAACCATGTTGATTTTGGAAGTTTTTTAGTGGTGAGGTTATTCTACGATCTACCAATGGAGTGAGGATGGTTGCTATAGTCATTAGAGACTAGCACCTCACTTTTCCAATAAGAATGATTTTGGTGTTAAAGAACTGTTATTATATAATTAGTGTTACTAGGAACATCATGTCTATTTAGACATTGATGGATTTATTTTTAGCTCTATAAATAACAATTACTACTTTTATAAAGATAACATATGTTATGGTATGACATAGTTAAATAATGATATTTATGAATTAAATTATGAAAAAAATATTGGAAATTGATAATGAGTCAAATTAACATGGCTCATTTCACACTGAATTGTGGAATCACCACCTTAGTCATATAAACAATATGAATTTGAGGAAGATCTTTTAAGATGACTACTTATAGAATTTTGTGCATCAACCAGTTGAAATATTTCATGCTTGTTTAATGGAAATATGACAAAAACCACCATTTTTTGATCAATATTAAAGGGAAAATGATATTTTATATTTGGTACCCATTTATGTGAGTTGACCTTTTGAAGTAAAAGATATAGGTTTATTCTCATAATTTATGAGTTTTTCTGATGACATGATAATGTATGGTTTTCTTCTACTTGATGAGGTATAAGTATGAATTATTTATCAAATTCAAATGATTCAAGAATGAAGTTGAGAATTATATTGGTAACAATATAAGGAAACATCAATTGGATTGAGGTGGTGAATATCTTAACCATGAATTTATCAACTTTCTATAGGAGTGTGATATTTTATCTTAACCCAACCCACCTTATACACTATAGTGGAACAATGTTAGTGAAAGGAGGAACCATACCTTGTTGGGCATGTTAAGGCCAATGATGAGTCAAAAAACCATTCCAATATTTTTTTGGGGATATGAATTAAACACCATAGTATACATTCTAAACTGAGTACCAACTAAAGTAGGAAACAAAATTACATTTGATTTATGAACTAGAAAGAAACCTATTTTGTCACATACTCATGAATGAGTGTGTGAGGTGTTTTTTAAGGCTAGATCAAGAAAAAACATTCACCCTATGGAATAAAGTGTATCTTTATAGGTTACCCCAAGAAAATAAGGAGTTACTAATTATATGATCCCTCAGATAAAATTTTTATAGTATTCAGGACATTTTATTTCTTGAGAGGGAACACATACTCAAGGAGGATATTGGGAGAAAGATGTACTTCTATGAAGTTGATGCTCAAGATACACAAGAGTGTGCATAAGAATATATTCCATAGGTCCCCATGTAAGAAGTTATTCCTAAAACAAAATAATTATATAAGATCTCTAGAGAGGTTATAGAATCCAAAATACATGGTTTTCTAGTAATAAAAAATGGTAACTCATCACTGATTGACAATAATGACCCTTTATCCTACAAGGAGGTAGTAGAGAGCTTAGAAGTTGTAAAATGGAAAAAATCCACGAATTTAATGATAAATTACATGTAGAAAAACCATGTGTGGGTTTTGTTCAATCCAGAAGTATACGTAAATCTCATTGGGTAAAAATGGTTATTTGATAAAAATATTAACATGGAAGGTTAGTTTAGTTCCTATAAAGTATAAATAGTGAATAAAGGGTTTAGAAAATATCTAACCATTAACTATGATGAAAAATTTTCTCTAGTTTCCATATTTAAATCCATAATAATTATACTTTCTATAAAAAATTCCCATGATTATTATATTTGGTAGATATATGTCCAAACTACTTTCCTTAATGGTAACCTTTAGGAAGATGTGTATATGAAATAACCAAAAGGGTTCGTGACTCTAGGAAATGCCAAAAGTTTATAAAAGTTTCAAATATCCATTTATAGATTAATGTAACCATCTTGTTAAGAGAATATCTGGTTTAAAAAATCTATTAAAGAATTTGGTTTAATTAAAAAAGAATGTGATCCATGAGTTTAAAAGTATTTTAATAGGAGTAAGTTCATTTTCCATACCAGTATATGTTGATGACTTATTTCTAAATGGAAATGAGATACCAACCTTATAAGAGGTTAAGGAATGGTTTATAGAGTGTTTCTCAATGAAGGAATTAGGTAAAACATCCTACATTCTAGGGATCAAGATTAGTCTTGATAGATCAAAGGGGTTTATGAGACTATATAAACGTATATACATTGATCAGATACTAAAGAGGTTAAATATGTAACAATCCAAGAGGGGATTGGTTCCATCATCAAATGGTATACATATTTCTAAGAAGATGATCCCTAAGGCACAACAAGAAAGAGAGAGAATAACTAAGATCCTATACGCTTCTATGATAGGATATATAATGTATTCCATGTTATGTATAAGGAATTATGTTGCCTATTATTTGAGAATAGTAGGTAGATATAAAGCATTTCCAGGTGAAAAAAATTAGACTAAAATTTTGAATATATTTAAGTATCTAAGGTAAAATAAGCATATGTTTCTAGTGTATGGAGGAGAGGAAAATAAATTCATCATGGGATATAAATATTCTTGATTTTAGATTGATGAAAATGTTATAAAGTCATAGTAAGGATATTTATTCTATCTCAATATAAATGTAATGAGTTGGAAGAGTTCAAAGAATCCAATTGTTGCCACTTCTATAGTTGATCCCAAGTATATTATGGATTTTGATTTATCCAAGGAAAAAGTTTGAATTTAAAAATTTATCTATGAGCTTCATGTGGTTCCTAGAATTAATGACCCTATCATAATTTACTATGATGACACTATAGTGATGGATCTGTCCAAAGTGCCAAGGTCATATCAGAGGATAAAGAATATAATTTTAAAGTTTCATCTCTTGAGGTATTTTTCTCAACTAGGTGAAGTTACATTGAGCCTATTATCCATGGAGGGAAATATGGTGGACCACTTAATGAAGGATCCAGCTCTACGAAGGCATGAGTATCATGTGTGAGTTAGTGGATTGAAGGTTATTGACAGTTGTCTCTTGTGAACGTTGGATTTTTTTAGATTTGGTTCCCTAGAACCAAATTTTAATTACTTAATGATTACATATATTCATTTTCTTTAATATTAATGATGTTTCTTATTACATCATGACTGTTCCCTTTCCTAAAATAGTATGAGATAATTTTCTAAGTATAAATTCCATGTAAGAATTATATACCAGTTCCATGCTATGATGAGATACTTTATATGTTATGAAAGTATTACATAAACCCATGTTATAAGGAATGATGATTTTTTTTGATGTGATACAGACAATACAAGATATCATGGGAATGAGGATTATAAGACATTGAGACACATTGTCACGGTGTTCACCCTTAGTAATCTCCAAGAAGGGAGGCTATGAGAATGGAACCACCAGTAAGAAATCCAAATTTTATGTTCCTATCTATAATTTAGTGAATTGGTCCTTCAACTTTAAGATTATCATTAATGAATATCATAATTCAGGTAATTTGTTGTATTGATGAAAACCATGTTGAAATATTCTCATGGTGATATAGGATATGTTGGGCGCATCATAAGTGGTATTTATTTAATAGATAATGCTGGAAAAGATTTTTACCTTTTGTATATTCATTGATATTGATATCTCAAGCCCTTTGATGGGAATAGAAATGTATAGAAAAATCCATGACCATAGTATTCTATTAGAAAGTTCATTTCAGAAATTAAAAGAAAGATATGTCAATCACATAAGTTGATGACACTAGGATATGACATGCTTGATTATAAAAATAATTATAAAGAGATTATATCACACATTATTTGCTCATAAGAGGTTTTTATTTCATTGAAACATTAACATACTCCTCTCTAGGTACGTTGGAATATTTCAAGATGCTAGCCCTGGAATTTAAGTGGATATTCCTAATTTCATTGAGAAAGGGGCCAATAGAGTCACACACTAAGTGTATCTAAAATCTAGGTAAAATTAAAAATTTATTTCAACAAGTTATAATATATATTATCCATTATTTATGATTTAATATTTATTCATGTTTGATTGATCAGAATGATTTAATTAGAAATTATTTGAATGAATAAGTGAGTAAAATAATAAAAATAACTATTTATTTACAAGGTTTGGAACATATAATATTTATTATATTTATGGATTAATAGTGAAATGATATTTATTTGTTAATAAATAGTCATTATTCAAGTTTCAGTAAATCCTGAGGAGGATAAGAGGATCAAGCTTAATGGTCTAGTTGAAGATGTGAATGATTTTTATTTGTGTATTCTTAAGTAATTCACATGTCAAAAGATTAATAATAATTTTTTTTATTATTATACATGGGGTTAATAAAAAATTATAAAAGTTTCAAGGGACCTAGGTTCAAATTGATAACCCTAAACCTTCCATAAAAAATATATAATTATATCACTTTATATATACAAATTTGTTATGAACAATAGGTAAAGAGAAGTTCTCTCATTCCAAAGAGAATGTTTTAGAGATATAAAGTGTGCACTCACCTCGTATTTCCTCAAGTCATCAAGAGTACATCAATAAATCTTTATCCATGATGATATTTCTCTTGAGATCAACCATGAATGATGAAAGTGATCAAGATCGGCTGTGTTAGCACCTTACAATTATATGATGATGTTCAGAGATTATAGTTTATGTGTTGATCACCGATAGATGAATTCTGGAATTGGATCCAACAACATAATGAAAATATGATGATATTGAGTCAACTGGATCATCAAAGAAGAAATAATTACAAGTTTAGGTAATTCTAAATCTTCTTATAAATTAATAATAAATTAAATGTTGTTACCCTCCTATTATAATTTTTACATTTAATTCAAGTAAAATATGATTTAAATTTATTGATTATGATGTCATTCATATTTACTTATAAAATTACTCATAAATTAAAACTAAAAGGAAAGTTGGATATGCTGAATAGGCACTTCCATTACTCCAATAATCTATAGGACTATGGTGGTTGAGAAATTGTTTTGATGAAGTGACAGCCTTAAAAATCCAATGGTGTGGAGTGATGTATCATCCATGGGAATATAAACCCTATGATGAAAGAGTATCAAGAATGTATAATTGACTATAGGGAGGTCATGGAGACATTGGGATGCCTGTGTGCATGAAATCAATTCATAACTAGATTCCTTAGGGAATTTAATAGGTGAATTATATGTGGTAGTGGATTGAAACTGAGTGTTGTAGGATCGAGATATTTTGGACTGATCTGATTGTGATTTTCTTAGTGGTTATTTAGAGAATGTGGTGATACAAGATGAAGTTTTAGATGGTTTGAGGAATGAATTGTATAATTACATAGAAATTTGGTCTTGGAATTTAGTGAATGTGGTGGTCGATCATGGGATGAATTTGGTTAAGAAGCCATCATAATCAGGTAAGTGGTAGTGCATTAGTGGATAGAGTTGTGTGTTTTGTGATGCGTAGAATAGCGATAGTTCACCTTGAATTATCATATATAATTGGATGTAGTGAGTTGAAAAAAAATTAAGAAATGTTTATTTAGATATTATGGGTGAGTTTTAAGAAATAAACTAGGATCTTTGAGGTAAATCCAATGTTATCATAGATTTTTGAGGATGGTATTTTTGTATCCTTATCAGTTTGGTTTTGGGAAAAAGAAAAAATAATAGAAAGTGAATGATGTTATCATGTGTGACCAACTATTGTAGGGTGGAATCCATGATGGGTGTGTTCTTAGGATATGGGTTCTCTATTTCGATAGGAAACTATAATGAAATAAGCACTATAAAGTTGTAGTTGGATGTTTTGAGCTAGTTTCTATGGTGAAGAGAACCATAGTCCCATTGATGAGTTAGAACTATGACATGATAATTTTTTTTGGGATTGAAAACCATGATAAAGAATTGTACACATTCTTTGGTAATTTTTATAAAATTTTGTTCAACTTTTGGCATTTTGAGCACCTTATATTATAGGGTGTGCCTTAGATGTGCTTTGGGAATTTGATAGTCGAACATGAATGATTTATAAATATTTGATAACCCAGATAGGTTGGGGTACTTTTTTAGATGACCATTGGTACTTATCATGGATAATAAGTGTTATAGTGGGGAGCTTTTAATTCCTAGTGATCATATGGGCATTAAAATTATTGAAGGAATTTTATATTTTGAGTTTAGTGGCTAGTTCATTTTAAAAACATATATTCAGAATAAATTTATGAGGATTGGGACATTTATAAAGTATTTTTTGAGACTTGTTATGAATCTCATGAGGCATCCCAAGGGCTTAGAGGAGCCTTAGGGGTGACAAGGTGTCTGATATAGTCAAAACTATAGGAGAACCACCTATTTTATGGAGATATTTAAAGGGTATAGAATAAAATTCCCCCCCTTTGAATTTATAATGGGTATTCCTTGTTCCTATAATATTGTGTACATAATCAAAGAATCGTTCCCCCTATTCTTCTATTAGTTCCCCTCTATTGGGGTGTGATTCTTTGGGAATTTTTAAACAATTATAGCTACATGTTCTCCTCCACTAGCTTCTTCTCATACCCTCGTTCCTTTTGTCTAATTTTTGAGTGTTTATTTTTGGGATTTTGATAAAAATTACACTATAACATAGTTGAATCAATTGTTTCTCAGGGTGATTTTTCAGCCTATCTAGAGGACACCCCTAATTGAAATTTGGGTTCCCTCATTCATCATTTCATTAACGGTGCATCATGATGTGATATTTTCAAGTGGTTTTATTAAAAATTAAATTGAATTTAATATTGAATTAAAGTTCATTGTTGGATATTTCTATTGGCTTAGGGTTGGGGATGTGAGATTGGCCATTGGGGTTCTATTGGATGTGGTTCTAGTGCGACGAAAAACTTCAGTGAGAAACTAGGAGATATACCTATTTGGTTTAAATTAATTAATTAATTACAAATGGTTATAATTAGATATGTGAAATGATTTTCTGTTCGTTAGGTTCTAGGAATGTGGTCGGTGATTGGTTGAGCCATGACGATCTTGGGTGAGGTTGAGCAATGAGTTTCCATTCGATGTAAAAATAGTAATGGACCTCCGAATTAGGTAGGTGGCCTTACATACTATCTATATGGTTTATATACTCTATTTACATGGAATGAGGTGTTCAGGATCCCAAATTGAGATGAATCCCATTTGGTTATTTCAACTAAATAATTTTGGATGAAAATGTAAATTTTTTAAAATTAAAATGTGAAATTGGTTGAATTCCATGAAAAAAACTAATCTAAGTGCCCAGGTCCATATGGCACATTGTGTGCTTACTTGATTCCTCAACTAATTATGGACAAGGAATTGAATTTTGAGATGCTATGTAAATTCTACATACCATGTGGGTTGTGACTAGACCTTATGTGATGTTATATCCCTATAGTAGGATCCTTTTCAACCACTTGAAGGATGCATGTTGTGACTTGAGACGACTAACCCAAGGGGGCTAGGTGAGACCCTCAAGACACATCAAAGAAGGAGTTGAGGATTTAATTAGATACAATTTACTATCTAGGTAATAAAGGAACTTGGGTATGACTTCGAACCAAGGGTCTCAAGGTATTAATTATGATTGATTATCAATTTATACTATATTAGGGACATAGTCAAGGTGGATGACCATGGGATATAATGGGATCTGGTTGGGAGGGTGGACCAACCAAGTGGAACATTGGAATTAGGATGGTTTGTGAGATATATCCATAGTACAATGTTTTATTAATTGAAAATTAAGGCATATAATCCATTTTATTTGTTGACATAATTAAGAAGTGTCAGTTTCCTGAGTAATGGGAATTGTCTTAGGAGTCTAGTTGTAACCAAGGATCCCAAAATGGTTTCATATGATTATGTATTGACTTAGAGGGAATTATTGGGTTCCCTTGGAGTGATTAGACCCTGAGTGGGTGTTTATGGATTTAGATAAATATGGTGGGTTTGGGTGTTTGACCAACCCCATTCTTTTTTCCTATTGATGATTGTGTATGTATGAATAGAAAATAACATTGGGGAAATCATTTTATTGTAAATAGAAAATTCGTTTGGGGGAGGTCTTTTAATTATGTATAAAGAATAACCAAGGGGTATTTTTTGTTATTATTTAACTAACTATAAATAATCCCATATGGGAGGTACATGATAGTTTATATCTTTTTCCCTTGGCTGAGAAAAATCCCATAGAGTAAGTTTGTGTTACTACTGAATAAGAAAACTCCTGTAGGGGAGGTATGTGATACCTTCGATGAGGATTACATGGATATGGAGGTGGGTTTTATTTGGTATACTGGGATTGAGCATTATATGAGTATTACCTAGGTCTGTGTTATTTATGGTCTTATTCCCCAACTAAGAAAACTCCTATATGGGTGGTCCGTATTATATACTTGCATACTAGTGAGACCTGGGATTTTTTTTATCGAGAGACACCATCCTCACAACATGCTCAGAAACACTTTAACATTAGATGAATATGGTATGTTCAATAAGGGTTATATAATTAATGCTTAATATCAACATATTTTAAAAGGAAACACTATGCCACATCGAGCTTAAAAAAATAACTGAATAATATTATTTAAATGTGACCTTTATAACCCAGTCGTTAATTTGGAGGGTATGAATAAAAATAATGAATTTTTGAAATAAATATAAAGGTATAAATCAGTATGAATTTATTGGTAAATTATTAGAAAATAATAACATATCTTTTAGTAAATTAATTTTATTCTTCAAAAATATGATTTCTTAAAAAAATATTTATTACTTTTTTAAACAAATAATATAATTAATTTTTAGATATTTTAAAAAACTTATTTTAAAAAATTAAATTAATTTTTGAAATCAATATATAAAAATTATTCTATGGTGATATTTTTATAAGTTCTGAAAAAGCTAAATTTTTGGTGAATCGTAAAAAAATATAGTTTTTTTATAAAATACGATATATTTGGTGAAATCACAAAGATATAATTATGGTATCAAAATTTATTAAAAATATGTAATAAATATATTATGATATTATAATGGAAATATTGTATAATTTTTTTTATAATATGTAAATTATAATTTAATTCATGATAAGTATAAAAATCATTGTTAGTACTACCGCAGTGCCTGTGCAACATTAGAAAAATCAAATTTGGTTCCTTATTGAAAATAGTTGAGTGATAAAAAGTATTTGGATGACTTTTTTTATTAATTATTATTCATAATTTATGTTTGTGGATGATATTTTATAATTTTAGAGTTATATAACATAAATCTTAGCGAAATTCCAATTTAAGGCTTGTAGAAGGCAAGAAAATTCAAATTAACATATTAAATAAGTTGTCTTGAAATGGATATGAGTAAATATACATAAGTAATGAATATAAATGATTATATTTAACCTAATTAATTAATTTTTATTCTATAAATTTATTTTAAAATTTTTTATATGAAATAATTTATCCTAATGCTTATGAAACACTTATGTAGGGCTTGTGAAAGCAAAAGAAAAAAAATCAATAACATGATTTTAATTAAAATTATATGAACCATTAAATGACCTAAAAACCTGGATAAATATCATTTGTTGATTATATCTAGACCCTATTTTTCTAAGGGTAAAATTAATGAAAATTTGGGTCCACTTGGATATGGTTAAGTCCCTTATAGTCATTTATTTAAAATAAAGTAAAACTATTCACACAATAGATTTTAATTATTATAATATTTTAATATATGTTTTTACAGAATATATATTTTTCCATAAATATTCATTTCAAATATAATATATTTATATTATTAATTGAAATTTATGTTTAATTTTCATGGAATAAATAATTACCTTGAAGGATTTCACAAAGATGATGTAGTAATTATTAAATTAATGAACAAATCAAATAAATGATATTAAAATATTAAAATAAATATAATTTGATATTTTTAAGGTGATACCTAAATAATATAGATGAATATTATATTTATAGGATATAATAAAATATTTATTTTTAATTTTAAAATCTATTTTGATGTTTCTAAAGTCAATGTAATGAATAGTTTTAAATTTGACAAAAAGTATATTTCATGAATACAATATTTTATTAAATTATTTAAAAATCCTAAAAAATTGAATAAGGGAAAAAAGGATAATATGTTGTCCAAAATTTTATACCCTATTAGTTTTAGGGCTTTGTAAGTCTTTCCCCCCTATAATATCTATATTATATTTTAATATTTTAAATAATTCCTAAATTTCCCCTCACCCCAATTATAAAAGTGAACTCTTTCCTTAATTTTATTTCATCACTTTCAGCCTTATATACCCAAAATTATCTAAAACAATTGTTATACACTACCCAAAACACATTTCATAGGACTTAATTTAGTCAGAAAATCATCCTTTGAGGTCATAAGGTGTTAAACAAAGGGATTGTTGGAAGAAGAGGAAGATAAAGAAACCTCTTTGACGAGTCAAACTCAATGTAAGAGGACTATTTTGAAAGAATTATTTTTATCAGATAAATTTATATTTATTATTTAAACTATTTTTTCATTCATGTTTTTATATATGGACATCATTTATAATTATTATTTACATTTTATGCATTTTACTATATGATTTTGTTTTAATTTCAGAGCATTTATGTTCATGTATTTTAAATTAATGTAATTACTTTATAGAATACATATTTATCCTAAAAATGATATTTTTATCAAGATTATAAGTTGTTAAATTATTTCCTTCTATAATAATAATAAATTTAATATTTAGATAAGTTTTTAATGGGTTATAAATGAGAAAGTAAAATTCTTTGAAAATATTTTCTTAAAAATTCAGCACTTGGGTATTGAATGAGATGATATGGTATGGGGAGTGAACCCATAACCACTATTGGGACATTGTACTATAAGTCATATTTTCTATGTGGCCACATGTTTTTCATGAGAACTTCCAGGTATCATTTTTATCAATAAAGGATTATTATTTTCAAATTATTTTAAGGAGAAATCCAATTATTTTTCAAAATGATAAGTATTTTTTAAAAGGTTTTGAGGATTAATAATTCAAAAAAAAAACATATATTATTATTTTTAAAAGATATATCAACTATATTTTATTTTATATAAAATGCTTTCAAAGGAATTTTCAAAGTATCTTTCACTATTTTTAAAACCCCTTACAGAGAAATTTAATGCTCCCCCTATGTTATACTATAGTTTGTATAAGTTTAGTAGAAATTAAAATGATTTTTATTTCATATAATGAGGCAGAATATTCAATGAAAATTGAATAATTTTTTTTACTTCTTTGATAATTTTTAATGTAATTGTCTATTCTCCAAAACCTATACCGAAAAAGGTTCTAATATTTAAAAGGTTCTCTATATTTTTTAGTTATCTATTATAAAAAAATACACAACATTATTAGTACTAAATCCATAAGTGTGGGTTTGGGACTTTACAGTTGGTATCAGAGAAATGATCTAGAATGATTTGTATATTATGAATTATCGTTTTGAAAATAAAATCTTTATGATAGAATTTTCTTTCTTAGACACTTATATTAAATTAAGTTCACTAGAAAATATAGAATTCTAGCCATTCAAATTCTGAAGATGGAAATTCATAATTTTATTAAGTTTGAAAAATTAATTTCTAGGGAACAATATATTTAAGTGTGGGATAATGTAATGTATTGATATTTTAAAAGGAAACTCTATTCCACATCGAACTTAAAAGAAAAAGTAAATATTATTATTTAAATGTGGCCTTTATAACCTAGTCATTAAATTGACGAGTATAAATAAGAATAAATTATTTTTGAAATAAATATAAATTTATAAATCAATATTAATTTACTGGTAAATGATTAGAAAATAGTAACCTGATTTTTAGTTAAGTCGTTTTAATCTTCAGAAATATGTTTTCTCGAAAAAATGATTTTTATTAATTTTTTTGAACAAATAATATAATTAATTTCTGTTTATTTTAGAAACTTTATTTGAAAAAATTTACTTTATCTTTTAAATTGATATATAAAAATTATTATATGGTTAATTTTTGATACTTTTCCTAGAGAATTTAATTTTTTGGCGAATAGTAAAAAATATAGTTTTTTTGTAAAATATGTTATTTTTTGGGATATAAAACAGATATAATTGTGACATAAAAAATTATTAAAAAATTTTAATGACTAAATTATGATATTATAATATAAATATTGTAAAAAAATAATTCATAATATGTAAATTATAATTTAATTCATTATAAGTATAAAAATCATTGTTAGTGTCGACGCAGTTCCTGTAGAGCATTGGAAAAGTCAAATTTGGTTGCTTATAGATAATAATTGAGTGATTAAAAGTATTTAAATGAATTTTTAGTAGTTATTATGCCTAACTTATGTTTCTTTATAATATTTTTGAATTTTAGATTTATATAACAAGGATCTTATCCAAATGCATATTCAATGCTTGCATAAGGCAAAAAAAGTCAAATTAAGAAATTAAATAATTTGACTTGACATGAATATGATTAGATATAAATAATGACTGAATATAAAGGATTATATTGAACCTAATTAATTTATTTTTATGATATAAGTTTATTTTTATTTTTTGTTTATGAAATAATTAAGATTAATAATTATGAAACACTGATGTCGTGCTTGTTAAAGAAGAATAAAAATCTATAGAATGATTTTAATTAGAATTATAAGAACCATTAAATGACCCAAAAAAATTTCTAAATATTATTGGTTAATTATATCACAACCATTTTTTACAAGGTTTAAATTAATGACAATTTGGATCCACTTTTATTTGATTAATACCGTGATAGTTTTTCTAAAATAAAGTCAAACTCTTCACACAATAGAATTTAATTAGTAAAATATTTTAATATATAGTTTCACAGAAGTGATATTCAACCAGAAATATTTTTATAAATATAATAAATTTATATTCTACCTGGAAATTTATTTTTAAATTTTAGGGAATAAATAATTGTGTTAATGGCTTTCATAATGATGATACAAAAATTATTTAATTAATGAAGAAATCAAATAAATGATATTATAAATATTTAAATAAATATAATTTGAAATTTTTAATGAAATACATGAATTCTATAGATTAATATAATATGTATAGGATGTAATAAAATATTGTTTTTGAATTTGAAACATTTTTTTGATACTTTTAAAAGCATAGTAATGAATAATGTTAGATTTGACAAAAAATATATTTAATGAATATAATATTTTTTTAAATTATTTAAAAATAATAAAAATATTGAATAAAGAAAAATAAGATAATATTTTGTCTTAAATTTCATCCGCTATTTTTTAAGTAATTTTAAAGTCTTTATTCATATAATAACCATATTATATTTTAATATTTCATATAATTACTAAATTCCCCCCACCTAAATTATAATAGGGAACCCTTTCCTTCATTTTATATCATCACTTTTATCCTTATATCTTGACCATACTATACCAAATTTTATTTTCTATTACCCAGCCACATTATAGAGGAATTAGTTTAGGAAGAACACCATCCTTTGAGGTCTTAAGGTGTTAAGCAGTTGGATTGTTCGAATAATATGAAGATAAAGAAATGTATATGAAGAGTATGACTTAAGGTAAGAGGATTATTTTTAAAGTAATATTTTTACCAATAAATTTATATTTATCATGTGATTTTTTTTTTCATTCATGTCGGTATATATGTCCATAATCTATAATTGTTATTAATATTTTACGTATTTTAATACAAGATTTTGTTTTAATTTCAAAGCGTTTATGTTCATGTATTTAAATATAAGTAATTTTTTTCATGGAATAATGGATTTCTCCTAAAAATGATATTTTTATAAAGATTAGTAGTTATTGAATTATTTTATTTTATGAAAATAATATATGTAAGACTTTTATAGGTTTTAAATTTGTTAGAAATATGAAAGAAAGATTCTTTAAAAAGGTTTTCTTAAAAATTTGTTACTTGGTTATTGAATGAGATGATAAGGCAAGGGGAGTGAAACCATGATCACTATGGGGATATTTTACTACAAGTATTATATCTAAGTTTACACATATTTTTCATGATATCTTCAATGTATTATTTTTTTCCATAAAATGATTGTTAATTTCAAATGATGTTAAGGAGAAATCCAAGTATTTATCAAATGATATTTTTGAATGGTTTTAAAAATGTTAAGAATTTTTAAAAGGTTTTAAGAAGTAATTTTGTTTTGAAAAAAACCATATATTATCATTTTTAAAGGTTATATGAAATATTTTTTATTTGTTATAAAATGTTTTAAAGGAATTTTCAGAGTATTTTTCACTAGTTTTAAAAGCCCTTACTAGGCAGTTTAATGCTCACCCTATGTTTTAATATAATTTTTATATGTTTAGTAGATATTAAAATGACATTTGTTTAATATAATGAGGCAGCACACGTGAAGTAAATAATACAATGTTTTGTACTTATTTGATAATTTCTAATGTAATTGTCAATTATCCAAGAGCTAGATCAGAAAAGGTCAGGGAAAGTAAAATGCTCTTGTGTATTTTTGAGATTTATATTATAAAAAAATACACAACATTCATAGTACTGAATCTGGAAATGTGGGTTCATGGCATTATAGAGGATGGAAAACAGTATGGTACATGGGTTGGTATGGTCCATGCGGCGTGCTCAAAGAATCTCTGACACTGGTTGAAGTAATAATAATATTTATTTATTATATTATAGTTATTTATTTATGTCACCTGAGAATTTCAAATGAACATATCACTACATATATCAGTTATTATGAGACCATTTTTGTGGTCCCCTACTAAGTTATGTAGTTACACCCTGATCGGGCCACCATTGCACATTAGTACCTAAAAATTAACCACAAAGTCATTGCAGGAATCGGTTTGGCAGGATCCCTGAGTTTAGATTGATCAGGATTTCCCAGAGTCTAGAGATTGGGGAGTTATAGCTAGAAGTTTTCATGGAGGACAAAGTCTTCATTTTCTTATTTTTTATTCGATTTATGTTATCGATCCACTGGGTGATTGATATTGTATACTTTTATATCCAAATTTAAGGTTTTTATAACTTGTGTTATATTTATTACATCCACTGATCAATGTATTTATGCCATGTGTGATACATAATTATTTTAATTGATCATTTTACTCTAAATATGGGGAAATATCCTCCCCACAATACCTCTTTAGACACCTACTGCTATTTGGAAGCCTCTAATATTCTGGAAGGAACACCTGAGTTCTCATGTAATCCTAATACGATTATATTTTATAGAAATATATATGAGGACATCACATAAGTATTGAATTAGGATGTAAATAATAAGAGGAGAATAAAATGTTGGAATATAAATCACTAAATATCCAAAAATAAGTTGAATAATTTCCCTTACACAATAACTTCAACATTTGTTGTCAATAATGGAGAGATCAATATTGAATTTTAATATAAAATGGTCATTAAAAACAAATCCAAAGAGGGAGATTGAAGAACCTAATTAGATTTCAATGAAAATGTGAATTAGTTTTTTCAATAATAAATAAGGATAAAAGTTAATATATGATTAATTTGGGTGATAAATAAATATCCCAATGAATATATAATATATTTAAATTATAAAGAATGGTGATGAAGAAGAATATTATTACTTCTTGGAATACATAAAAAATTGTAGGAAGGAACCTTAACATATGATGATTGTTGAGATGGACATCATATGAGAATTAGTGAAATGTAATGATTGGATGAATTGGTTAAAGGGTGAACTATCTAAAATATATTCATTAAATATTGTGATGTAGGTAAAGATTGATACTATAGGAGTTGAGAAAAATTGGCTATTTGAAAATATCAATGAACTGTGATGATAAAGAAAAAATTATTTTGATGTGTGACACTAAATCGATGTATTATTAAGAATGAAAAATCCTATAACCATTGTATAGTATCTATTTAATGATATATTAAAAACATTATGTTGGAATATTAAGTAAAATAGGTAGTGACGTTTTATTATCATACTCAATTTTGAGCATTCATTTGTTGTAAGGCTTTAAAATGGGGATGAAGAGTTGTGAAAATATTCTAATATTTTCTAAAGTATTTTAAGTTGTTTTTAGATTTATCTTAGTGGTTAGAGGTAACTCAAATATATTTAAATAATACATTAATTTACTTTAATAATTATAGAATTATAATTTAAATACAAGAAAATTTACAATGGCATTTCATACATCTAGTTTTCCTCAAAACAAAAAATCGAGAAAGTGTTGGTCTTCCCTGTATATGTAAGTTACACTCATGATGATATATAAGTTTTTTTAGATCTCATACTAAAATATAGAAAAGGAATTTTATGTATATTTTAGTCTCACAAGTAGATGTTTGGAAAATTACTTAAGAGGTTACAATATATACGTAACATTTCATATATGGTATGTAAAATTTTCATTAGAAATATGAACAAGTCTAAAAAGTTACACAATAAATAAGAATTAAAAAGTTTTACAAATGACCCATTAATTTAAGTAAATTCAACTAAATCTAGAATATCATAGAGATAGATAAGAATAACTACTTCTTATGTAAATATTACTAATAGAAAAGATAAAGAATTGAAAAATAGATGGGAATGCATGAAATTCATATGAAGCATTCGTAAATGAATCCTTTTTAGTGCATTGAAGAAATTGTTAAATTATTTAATTAAATAAGATAATTTAGGAAGTTAGACAGTATATGTTTTAATGGTATTCAAATATTTATATATAATAATTCTATTTGCGACTTTCCATGATTCTAGATGAGATGAGTTTTGGGATAAATATTGAGAAAGATGGAGTTTCGATGCTGTGATGAGACGCATCATTCCTTAAGGAAGCCTAAGAATGAATGAATAGACACTTAAAAAATTACTATTTTAGATATATGCATTCCATGTAGAATAATTTCACACTTCAATGACTATGAAATAGGAAAATGATGATGGCCTTGTCATGGAAGAATGTGTTTCATTTGATATATTTCCCTATCATAAAGATAATCATTATTTATGTCATGGTTAAATTGATGGTGGCTCATGAATGATTTAAAATAAGATAGTCACATCGTGGTGTGAGATTCAACACCTCAATGGCACTCATGAATTTTAGTGTGTAAATTTTAAATGCATGTAGATTTCATGAAAATTTGAAAAAGGGTAATCCAAAGTGTCATGGAAAATTAAATCAAGATATATTTTTCTAATCTTGAACAAAAATAATAAGTTAGAGATATTATTAAACAACTATAATGAGGAGATAATGATTCCATGAATCAAGGAATTTTTCTATATTTTAAGTGTGGGAAATAAAATTCATCTAATTCGGTGAAGATAAAAGAGGCCAAAGAATAAAGAGAGGCACTGGTGAAGAGAAAATGATATTGATTTTTATTGGAATATTTAGAGTATTGATGAGAGAAAATTATGACATACTAGAATATAAGAAATTATGAATAAAAGAATATTTTGAGGAATAATAAGTCCTATGATATCTCTATACCATAGAAGATGAGTTAAAATACAATGAAATTCATAATGGAAGAACCTGCACATTAAGGAAGAAGAAAGGGTAAAGAAGTAAAAGCTCGAATAATTTCCCCATAGTATATTTTTACTATAGAATCTAAAGAAAGATATTGAGGAATAAGGAAAAGTGCTTATTTTTTATACACACTGGTTATTATAAATTTGAGTTAGACTAGAAATTATAATTCTATACAAGATTAAAATACTTGGTTACTGAAAAAATAAGGTCGTTGCACATGCTCTACCAAAAATCAGATTTCCAATCAAATATTTTTTAAGGAATAAGATATTGATATTTCCATGAAGATAAACCTTGGGAATTTTAGATATATTTTTCATTAGTGATTTTGGGAGGGTGCATTTTACACCTATGGGAGCCATTATAAGGAACTAGTTGGGAGACTGTAAATTGGTGAGAGCCAGTATAAAGAACCTTTTAGGAGATAGAAAGAGATTTTACATAGATATCCCATTCATATTATCTTATGATATATAGTGGATACCTATTTATTAGACTCAAACTAAACACAATAAGGAGTAGACCACCACATTGTGATCAAACCCTATAATAATATTGTGTGCATTGTAGTTCAATTATTTTGTTCCATACATATAAGGGTTAGAATTTAAATAATGATTAGATTGAGACTTTAATCAATAAAAGAGGTAAATTTATATGTATAATAAATCAATAATATAGGTTAATTTATAAGTGGAAGAAATTATAAAATGGTGTATCATTGATTTAACTACACCTTCTCAAAGATAAATTATCCATCACCCAATTAATTTATACCATCCTTTTGAACTTCAGTATCTTAAGTCAATTTTTTAATAATTTATAAAAATTACATTGATATCAATTTTTTGACCACCTAAGATTAGTTTTATAATATAAATTTATTTGTGGATATAGACATGGATCCATATCCCTTTTCCTCAATTTATGTTTATTCATTTAGCTGATGATGGATAATGATTATTAGAAAATTAGGGTGTAACAAATTTTGATGGTACTTATTCTTATCCTTCTAAATTGAGAACATTTTGTCTTTTTTGGAGGGTCAGTAGAGAAATTAAATCAAAATATACTCAATAATTTACCTCCTTTTCTATTTATTTATATTTCCTATAATTATAAGTAGAGTATGTTATATTTTTTCTTTTGTAATTATTATTCATATTCTCTTTAACCCAGAATGGTGATAGATGGATGTATTTCTTAGGGATTTTTAGCCTTTAGAGATGTTTCTTTCTTATTATATTTTTAAAATTCGATTAATATATGATATTTTTTCTCTATCATGTTATTACCCTATTGTGAGTTTCTCTTTATAAATTTTGTTATTACCCTTTTATATTTTAAATCGATTCTCTCTAGATTATGTTTCCTTCTTTGTAATTTAGTTTTTTTCTCCTTTAGATTTATTTTTCATTCTTCTTCTTGAATTATTCTATTTTTTCAGTATGGGTTTAGAATTATTTTCTAATTAAAGAAACTATATTATAAAATGTTTTACCAATGTTTTTTATTTGTTGACAACTAACCCTTTTGTATAAGAATGTTTTTGTTATTCAGGAATTAGACCTAGCCCATCATAATGAGATTTGTAAGAAAGTTGAAATTTGATAAAAGTATAAATGAAAACATAAATGGAGAGAAAATTTTTTAAGAATGTTTTTTAGGAGTCATAGGATCAGACTGAGAATAAATAGATACAAAGTGTCGAAGTAAGATTCACCAGATGAAAAGATTTCCAAAAAGATGAAGTTTTTTATCAAATGTTTTATCAAATTTAAATCTATATTCATGAAAATTCATCAGAATCCGTGTTGGTTAGAAATTCATATTTTGATAAGTTAATAAAATGAAGTGATTCTAAAGAGGTTTGGTGAAGAAAGTGAACTCAGGAATTAAACATTTCTCAAAATTTCAAATCTAAATCAGAAGATTATTTTTAGATCACAGAATTTGTCAAAAATCATGAAAAATATAATGACCAAAGATTATGAAGAAATGGAGGAATCATAATTATTGTATCAAGTCCAGAATTACCAGACTCTAAAGCCTTTAGAAGTCAAAATGTGTAATGATGACGAAGTTTCAAGAATTTCAAATTACAGAGTTGATAATTCCATCATAATGAGAATTACATCATAATGATATGTGAAAAAAGGATGATCTTAATGTGATAATAAATAAATGAATATCGTAATGAGATGATAAAGGAATTTAGGTCACAATGAGATGAGAAATAAAGGTAGATAATAATGAGATGAGAAATAAATATAGATTTTAATGAACTGAGAAATAATTTAAGATCGTAATGAGATGAGAAAGAAATCCAGAACATAACGAATTGAGCAAGAAACAAAAATAGTACTGTTCTAAGAAATAAAATTATATCATAATGAGATGAGAAAGAAAGGACCATCATAATGATCTGAGAAAAAAAATGTAGATCATAATGAGAAGATGGAGATGATACTGAGGAAGATGCATCATATTGAAGCTAAGGAAACTACATCAGACTGAAGAAATGTTAGAAAGTCCAATAAAGATAATTACATAGAAGTCTCAAAAATAAAATTCCAAAACTTTTATGAATATTTGAAGAGTTCAAAACTGAAATTCAATTTTGCGTATATTTTAAGGAAATCTTAGAAGGATTGAAGAAGTCAAATTTGATGTTTAAAAATGAGTGTTTTTAGGAGTTTTCAAATTTGAGGAAGCAGGTAATGTTTTCATTTTTCCCACTCTTGATTTTATAAGTCACATATAAATAGTTACTCAGATCATTAATTCATTATAATTTTTTTAAAAAGAAAAAAATTTGGAGCACTAGAAACTCAAGTGAAAGTTCTTTCAATACTGAGATCTCAGAAGAAGACCAAACACCTGAAAATTTTGTTTACAATTAGAAGAATCATATTCAGAAGATCATATTGATTATATTGGAATGATGAAGATAAGACTGAGTTTTTGTATAGATTTTGAGAATTTCATATTGAGTAAGGGATAATCATATTGAGCTAATCGGATTGAGAGAATAAGATCTAACCAAATCATACTGAGGATCCAGACTGAGATTTTGTGGAGAAAATTGAACAAATTCGTATTCTTTTGTTTTGGATCAATTTTTTTGTAAGAAACCTTTTAAACTAATGGTATTCAGTATAATATTTTCTATCAGGATATTATAGTTTTCCAATGGTAGTTGTCATTATTTATATTCAATTCTACAAAGTAGTGAATTTATATAGACCCATAAGAGTGTCTATAGAAGTATGTACATTCTCACACTGAGTCCTAACTTTTCCAATATTGTGTTCTTTACTTGATTTCATACATTTTAATGCATGAGTATTTACTAAATGTTGATAAAGAAATAAATCTTAATTGGTTGTAGGGGTTAAGTTTCTGAAATTATTAAAACTCATTAAAAGTGAACAACTGATTCAAACCCCCCCTTATCAGTTGTAATTCAATCCTTTTAAACTTCGATTAGTATCAAAAGGAGGGTTCCCTAGTGGAATCCTTATTATTTATAATATCAATTCTGTCAAAAATGGAGGAATTACTACATTTTTAGGAAACAATTATTATGGATGGGAAAATAGGATAATTCTTTATCTCCCATCACATGGCATGGAATTTGTTGATGCTACTACAATTGATTTTACACCCACTGAGAAAGACGCTCCCATGATGTTTGCTGGTAATATAAATAAATAAGTTGATGTCAAAGTTAGAAATCTATCCTTATATCTGTATCATAAAAGGTTAATCATAAGGTGATGGGTCTCAAAACTTTTAAAAGTATTTGGGATCAGATGGAAAGTTTTTTCATAGGGAATAATAATGTTGAGAAAGTAAAGATAAAAATCTACCATAGTAAGTATGAAGACAATAAAATGAGAGTTAAAGAAAAAATTTATGAATACTTCACCATAGTAAATGATTTTTTTGCAACATCAAAGAATCCATAGATGTTTGGGAATATTCAAAAATTGTGAAGAAACTTATGAGAAACTTTCTAGAAATATTTTATTCTAAAATTTATTCTTTATAAGATAAGGATGATTTATCTCTTGATGAATTTCATAATATTATTGTTTCTTATTAAATAAGAAATTCAAAAATGCTCAAAAAGAACATAGAAGATGAAATGTGTAAGGACCCGACCCTAGTTGCCCAGAGTCGGTGTCCTATTTGATTATGTTGTCATACATACAAGGAATACAAATCTCGAAGGACCAAGTAGTTTAATGTTATTGGAAACAAGATACATAAATAAGTTCAACATCACATAAGGAAAGGAAAAAAAACACTAATTTATTCCACTAGAGTCATCACGTCTCCTAGATTATGCTTGAAAGTCATTCATAAATGACTTCTTCATGTCCTGAGAAAATGAAACATAAGAAATGGGAGAGCTCAAACACTAAGTAAGAGTAAGAAATAAAACGGAAGATAATATAAACATTAGACATGATTAATAATTGAAAACACATGCCTTTAATAATAAACTTGAACACATTATGATAGGAATATGAGCTGAGTAAATAATGTCATAATAAAACATAATAATGGGTATTATACTAGTAGAATAACCACATGAACTTTCAATTAATAGCTTCATAATGAGGTAAGTGCATATTCCGGTCATTCTGAAACATTTTTTCATGGCCTCTGCCAAGACGTATAGTGATTAAGGCCTCAGCCAAAATCCATATCACATTGGGAAAGGCCTTAGCCAATTCCACGTCTAGTTGTCTCATGAGACCTACCGATGCATAGAGGGGATATAGATGGTCCCACCCATCACATAATAATTCCAATTCATTCCTCATATGAGCGGGTATAAACATAAAAAACATATACATTCATATTGAAACTATCATATGAAATGCAACTAACTTTTCGCAATTATTGAACACAAATACTAACCATTCAGAATAATATGGTGAATGGTTTTAGGATAGATCATCAACAATAGATTTAGTCGTAAACCATTAAATAAAATATTTTATATTACTTCATAAATTATTAAACCCAATAATACCATGGGATTAACAAGAGTGTTGAATTAGACGAAAACAATCTTATAAAATCATTAAGCAATGCTGGAGATAAATACTCTTTTATTTTGAAAAGAAGAGTTCTTTTGAAAAAATATTTTTATAAAACCAGAAGTGAAGTAAGATAGTATTTTCATAATAAAAAGAGTGATTTTATAAATATAATGGTTTCCAAAAACAGATTATAGAGCGTCCTTAAAAATACTTAAGAATTTGAGAAATTCCCTTGAATCAGGCCTGTATTTTTAAAACAATTTTGAAAGTTCCTTTTAAAAAGTGTAACTATCCATAAAATAAAGAAAGATTATGGTTTGTAAACATATATATGATACTCAAACAGAACATATGATGAGTACATAACAATACATAAAAATTACATCGAGGTAATTTGACAATGAAAGTATCCCGAATGAAAGTGGAAGTTCCAGTGGAAAAACCCTTACCTTAACTCCAAACATGTTCTGCTCTTGTACTTAAGCTCCTGGAATATGAAATTATACTTGTTAATAATTTATTTAAGAACATATTATATATTTATTTAGTCTACCACAATTATTTTTAGTTCATTTATGTCTTTATTGATAAGTTATTGTATTTAATTTCGTCGTTCTGGAGTGTTCGTTTCCTTTATTTTCATATTTGGTTCACTTGTTTTTAAGTAATGAAGTTCATGTGGAATGGTTATAAATCTCCAATATTGGAATTATATATTCTTAATGAACATAAATAATTTATAATGGTCATTTCTATCATTTGGTTACATGGAATGAGGATGAATCATTTAATGACAACCACTTCGATTATTCAGTAGTATTTGGAATATTATGAACTAGTTTGGTCATATAACTTAATTATATGTACATATTCTGGTGCCTGAATATTAAGTAGGTTATAAAACATATATTATAGTCTGGTTCAACCATTAATATGGTTTTATGACCAGTAATGAAGAAGAAATTGAAGAAAGAAACTTCGTCATCCATGAAGGTTTAAATCGGAACCTCATGGACGTCGATTTTGTTTATAAAAATAAAAGGGAGGGAGTAAAAATATTTTTATGATGGTTCTTCCAATCACATGATATAAATACAGTATATATATGTTAATGAAGTTATCATGGTCATTTGGACAGATGAGGTGAGGAGAGGATAACAAAAGAAGATAAATTGAAATGAAACCAAATGAAAAAGAAGGGTGCTTTTCCTCTTGAAATAACCTCCTTGAAAAACTTCTTAAAGGAAGGGGTTTTGGTCTTTTTGGAAGAACAAAAGCTTCTTGGACGTGGGGTGAGACTAGGGAAGGGTAATTGGGAAGAACTTTGAGGAGCTTCAAGGCTTAGATGAGTGAAGAGAAGAGGGAGTGGTGAGGGGTTTTTATAGTGGAGGAGAGGAGTAAATTTTGAATATTTAATTCATTATTTTATTATTTCCCTCAAGATAACCAATAGTGTGGTTTCATGTGACCCCCAATAGTAATAGGTGCATGTGAGTTTGAAGAAAGGGGCCTTGAATCACTTTTGATGTCATAAATAGTGTATTTAACTGATAATTTGTATATACGGTATTTTATCGTATTTCACTATTCATAAAAAATTCATGAATTTCAGAAAAATACCAAAAATTAACCCCTACCATTTTTCGACTTGTATAATTCAAAAGTGAAATCCATTATTCAAAAATAATTTTCTAAATATTATTAATTTAATTTTTAAATAAGGTCATATTTAATTTGAAAAATAACAATCTTGAAGTGCAATTAGTTTTATGTGACATTGAAAAACTAATTAAGATCCCATTATCATATTTCCTTAAGAAAATAAAATAATAATATTATTTACTATTCAAAAGGGTCATATTACTATTCATATTACTATTCATAAGGGTATGTTACTATTCACCAAAAATCAAGTTTGTTCTATTAAACTCCAAATGACATACTGAACATAACTCTAAATGACCATTTTTCAAAATTCAAAACATAGAAGAGGAAAAGTTGTGTTTAATGGTTAGATTATAAAATTGCATTCTATATTTATTTTCAAAACCTTGGGGTATTACATTATCCCCTCCTTACAAAATTTTTTTCCTCGAAATTCACATAATATTACCTAAAAAGATTCAGGTATGTCTTTAATATAAGCTCTTCAGTCTCCCATGTTGCTTCCTCCATCTTATGGTTCCTCCATAGAACCTTTACCAGACGAGTCGTCCGATTTCTCAGTACTTGTTCTCTAGTATCAAGAATCATGATAGGCTATTCATAGTAAGATAGATCAGGCTTAAGTTCCACTTCTTCATAAGTGAGTACATGTGTTGGGTCTGGCATGTGCTTTTTTAACATTGATACGTGGAAGACATTGTGAACCTTGGAGATACTTGGAGACATTTCCAATTCGATCCAGAATTTCAAAAGGTCCAATGTACCTGGGACTTAATTTTCCCCTCTTACTGAATTGTATAATACCCTTCCATGGATATACCTTTAAGAAAACGTGATCACCTTATTGAAATTTCAAATCCTTCCTTTGGTTATCAGCATAGCTCTTTTGCCTACTTTGAGCTATTTTGATATGGTTCTGGATAATCTTTACCTTTTGCATTGTTTCTTCAACAAGTTCTGGGCCCAAGTGCTTTCTTTCACCAACATCATCCTAGCAAGTTGGTGTATGACATCGCCTCCCACATAATGCTTCATAGGGTGCCATCTGTATACTTGAATGGAAGCTATTGTTGTAGGAAAATTCTATGAGAGGTAAATACTGATCCCACATGCCTTGAAAATAAAGTGAACAAGACCTCAAAATGTCTTCCAATGTTTGAATAGTCCATTCTGATTGTCCATCAATATGTGGGTGGTAGGCAGTGCTCAAACGAAGATCCGTATCTAGGGCCTTTTGAAGACTTTTCTAGAATCGTGATGTAAAACGGGGATCACGATCAGAAACAATTGATGAGGGTACACCATGAAGTCTTAAAACATCATTTATATATATTCTTGCTAAACTTTCAAGTGGTAAATCTTCCCTTATAGAAAGAAAATGTGCAGATTTTGTAAGACAGTAAAAAATGACCCATATTACATCATACCTTCTAGGAATCTTTGGTAGTCCCATGACAAAGTCTATTGTGATATTATCCCATTTCCACTCAGGTATGGGAAGATGTTGCTATACTCCTCCAGGCTATTGCCTTCCATCTTTCAGTTGTTGACAAACCATACATCATGACACAAAATCAGCAATCTCCCTCTTCATTTTGTCCCACCAAAAATGTTCCTTCAAATCTCTATATATCTTAGTGCTACTAGGGTGTATAGAGAAATTGGAACTATGAGCATCATCGAAAAATTTCCTTTTTAGATTAGGTATATCAGGAACACAAAGTCTCTTCCCAAATTTCAAAATTCCATCTTCATATACGAAGTCACTCAATCTCCCATCATTCACAGCTTTAATCTTCTTTTGAAACTCCTCATTATCAGCTGAAATTTTTTTTATCCTTTATAGTAAATATGGTTTAGCTACCATTTGAAAAAGCATTGATGTTTTTCCTTCAATGGTTATTCCCATATCCATCTTTACTAGATCCTTGAAAATGGGATCCCTTTCAACTCTCATCTTGTTCAAAACTCCATGATCATTTATTCTCAAGGCATATGCTACCTTATTTTCCTTCCCTAGGTGGTAGTGTATCATGCAATCATAATCCGTGAGTAGTTCAAGCTATCTACTTTGCCTCATGTTGAGTTATTTCTGTGAAAAAATATACTTCAAACTCTTGAGATCAGTATAAATATCACATTTTTTTACTATAGAGATAATGTCTCCATATCTTTAAAGTGAAGATTACAACAACTAACTCAAGATCATGAGTAGGATAGTTTTTCTCATGAATTTTTAGCTGCCGTTATGCATAAGAAATAACCCTATCATTTTGAATAAGGACACAACCAAGTCCTTTCTTTAAAGCATCACTCTAAATAACAAACCCTTCATTCCCTGAGGGTAGAGTCAATATAGGATCATTGAATAATCTTCTCTTCAGTTCTTCGAAACATTCTTCACAATCTTTTTTCCAAACAAATTTAACCCCTTTACGTGTGAGCTTCGTTAGTGGGTTATCCAATCGGGAAAAATTCTGCACGAAACGCCGATAATAACCTGCTAAGCCAATAAAACTGCGTACCTCAGTTATGTTTGTTGGCATGGGCCAATCTTGGATTGCCTTTGTCTTCGTAGGATCAACTAGGATTCCATCTTTAGAGACAATGTGGCCAAGAAAAGAAATCTCATGAAGCCAGAATTCACACTTGCTAAACATCCCATATAATTCATGTCTTCTAAGAGTCTTAAGGATATTAGGCAAGTGATTCTCATGATCTTCATAGTTTTTGGAGTATACCAAGATATCATCAATAAATACCACTAAAAAATCATCGAGATATTCCTTGAAAACTCTATTCATTAGATCCATGAAGACAGAGGGTGCATTAGTCAATCCAAAAGGCTTCATTGTAAACTCATAATTCTCGTACCTGGTTCGAAATGCAGTTTTCGGAATGTATTCCTTCTTCACACACAACTGATGATATCCAGATCGAAGGTCAATCTTTGAAAATTATTGAGCTCCATGAATTTGGTCAAATAAATCATCAATGAGAGGTAGGGGATACTTGTTCTTTATTGTTATAGCATTGATCTCCCTATAGTTGACACATAACCTCATAGATCCATCTTTCTTCATAACAAAATGGACAGGGGCTCCCCCTGAAGAAACACTAGGGAAAATAAATCCCTTATTACTAAATTACTATAGTTGTTTCTTTAGTTCCACTAATTCCACAATGGCCATTCTATAAGGGGTATTCAATATGGGCCTTGAACCAGGAATTAAATCAATGAAAACTCAATTTCTCATTCTAGAGGATGTCCAGGTAAATCTTCTGGAAACACATAAACATATTATCTCATAATAGGTACATCCTCTATTTGAACATTTCTTTCCTCACCCATAGTTATTTCATTATCTTCCTCCACAATAATTGAATTTAGTCGAGCTACTGGGGGTGGATCTAGATAAGAATCATGTGGTGATGATTCTTCTCTAAGGTAAGGTGTTCTTTATCATTATCATCAAAAATCGTAACCTCCTTCTTCTTACAATAAATTTTGGAATCATGGTCCGAAAGCCAATCCATACCGAGGATTATATCGAATTCAAAAATGGGTATGACGATGATATCAATAGATAAATAACATTTATATTCCCTAATGGGAACTGATTCACAGAACTTTGTAGCAATGACACTCCCCTTAATATTTTTGACTGACAACTCCCTTGTTAAATTAAATAGGAAATATCTAATTTTCTTTGAAAACTGGGAAGATATGAAACAATGAGATGATCCAGAATCAAATAAAGAATTGGCTAAACTTGAGGAAAAAATTAATTTACCTGCCACCACATCATTCGGAACTTCAACCTCTACAGTTTTGATTGCATAAGCTTGTCCCGGATCCCTTGGACTTTTCTGTTGCATATTTACTTGATTTTTTAGACAATCATTAGCATAGTGTCCCATCTCCTGACAACTATAGCATTTAAAATCATTGTTTTCCTTCTTCTCTTTTCAATCACTAAAAAGATGGCCTTTTGACCACATTTTTAGCACACTCCTTTTCCTTTTAAGCATGAACCCAGGTGTTTCTTTCCACAATTGTCACATTGTGGAAATTAAACTCTTCCCTTCTTCCCTATTTACTTATTTCCTTTTCCAGGGTTTTCAGCAGCCCTCTTCTTTTCTTACTTTCCCTTAATGTCATAAGACTTAGAGAATTCTTTTTGTGTCTTGATGGAACATGAAACTATATCCTCATATGATGAAAAACTTTGGGAGACCAGTGCCCATCAGAGGAATGGATTTAGGCCATCCAAGAATCGATCAATTTTACTCCTTGGATTTTGTATATAGTCTAAATCATGTCTTGATAATCTTGTGAAGATAGCTTCGTACCTTGAAACATTATCATCTTCCTTCTGCCTCAAATTCAAGAATTGTCTCTCCATATCTGCTCGCTGCTCACGAGGGAAATATTTTTCAAAGAATATTTCCTTAAAATCCCTCCATTCCATCTCTTCCATATCTTCCTCCTCTTTTTTGTTTTGGATTAATGACCACCACTGATCCGCATCTCCCGATAGACGATATACAGCCATGAAAACCTTCTCCCTTTCATTACATCACAAAGAGAGAAATATCTTCTCAAGGGAACATATCCACTGCTCTACTACAAATGGGCCTGTGGTACCGTTGAATGATAGAGTCTGTTGTCGCATAAAGCGATCTAGCATGGCTCCACCACGTGGTGGATCCGGATGCTTCATACGGGTAAGGTTATTCTTCATAACCTGAGTAAGTTTTCTCAGTATAGTTATGAGTTTCTCAGCACCAGTCACAACACCAGATCCAACATCATTATCTTACGTCAGAGGAAAAGCTCTATAGGGGACACGTGCATTCATGTGATTTCCATTCCATCCACTTGGTGCCATATCTAGATAATAGCATACACTATATTAGGCTATGAATCATAATTTATAATCTTAAATTAAAAATAATCAGAAAAATTGAGATCCTATGCATGGATATTCCCATATTCACGAAAATGGTTTCTTTGAGAAATATTTTACATTTCAATCCTTCATAATGGATTTTAAAGAAAAAGTGAATTATATTAAGAATATCCCCTGGGAGTGTCGTAACCAATAGTGAAGCAAGGCCTGTTGTCGTGCAACAGTTCCTGTTCGAGTCTAGCTCAAAGCGATGTTTTCCGGTTTTACCCCTAGATACATCTGTTCCAGAGCCGCCTCTACCTCCTCGTATCCAGAAATGGATGTATTACTTGAAAGATCCGCACAATCTATTCCATACCAAAATACCAGGATGTTATTATATATATTTCCTCAAAGAATAACTTAGGGAATCTTCCCTAATTCTATGTTTTCTAAATCTAGTCTCCAAATTTTCTACTAAACTTCCTCTGATACCAACTGTAAGGACCCGACCCCAGTTGCCCAGATTTGGTTCCTTATTTGATTATGTTGGCATACATACAAGGGATACGAATCCTGAAGGACCAAGTAGTTTAGTATTATTTGAAACAAGATACATACATAAGTTAAACTTCACAGAAGGAAAGTAAAAACAACACTCTGATTCCACTAGAGTTATCACATCTCCTAGATTATGCTTGAAAGTCATTCATAAATCAGTTCTTCATGTCCTGAGAAAATGAAACATAAGAAAGGAGTGAGCTCAAATGCTCTATAAGAGTAAGCAATACAGCAGAAGATAATATAAACATTAGAAATGGTGAATAATTGAAAACACATGCCTTTAATAATAAACTTGAACACATTATGGCAGGAATATGAGTTGAGTAAATAATGCCATAATAAAACATCATCATGGGTAATATACTAGTCGAATAACCACATGAACATTCAATTACTAGCTTCATAATGAGGGAAGTACATATGCCGGACATTCTGAAACATTTTTTCATTGCCTCGGCCAACACGTCTAGTGATTAAGGTCTCGGCCAAAATCCATATCACTTTGGGAAAGGCCTCGGCCAATTCTGTAACAGCCCGATATTTTATGAAAAATATTATTTTTAATTTTATTAATGTCTTGTGTTGTAAACTTCACCAAAAAGGAGCTTGCACAACACGCATCCTTGACTTGCCTTGCATTACACGCAATCGTGACCTTCCTCGATAGCGTGTGTAGTACGCAATAACGAGTTTCACTAAACAACAATATGCTATTAAAATATTATTAAAACTAGCCGTTATGAATAGTAATAACCACTTCTTGAAATTTTGTAAATTTTATTTTTCAAAATGGAATTCATTTTTGGATTCGGAGTATCGAATTTAGCCTGAGGTGAAATTTTGGTACTTTTCGGATAACTTTCATATTCTAATGAATAGTGAAAATTACTAAATTATAATTAAAAACAACTTTTTTAATCGAAATAATTAATAGTGATAAATCATTAATTTGAGTGGTTTTAAAGTATATTTAGAATATATTTTTACAATTTAAAACAATGTTGGTCATTAGATGTAATTTCACATTTAAACCAGACATAATCAAGTGTCAATCTTTTGATAGATATTGTTTCTTAAAAACACGCTATTTGTTTTAACAGCGGGATTTAATTATAAAATTAATTAATGCAACTTCTATGTTATTAATTTGGTAAAATAGACTTCATTTTTGAATTCGGAATATGAAATATAGCTTAGGATGAAATTTTGGCATTTTTCTGAAAAACATCAATTTTTGATGAATAGTGAAACTACTAAGTGGTAGTTAAAAAACTGAATTTTTCATAAAACATAATTTTACCGCTTCTGTTAATGGAATTTCAAAAATCCGAGAGACACGGTTGATGTCAGTAAGTAAAATGTGGTTCAATGAGATGAAAAGAATTTTTGGTGAATAATAACTTTTTACTTTTATTTACCACGATTAAAAGTAAATAGGGTAATTAAGGGTAAGAATGATATTAATATTACCCTAACACATGTCCTAATCCTATTGGACAAGTGTATCTCGACCAAAAACAACCTTAACTGTAAAATATTATCATTTAGACCCAATTGGATTAGATTAAGACATTTATTATTATTTAATTCAAAGAAGGGTTAAAATAGTTAAAATCAAAGTTTAATAAGTAAATCATTTTTAATATAGGGTTATACATAAGAAAAATTCGATTGTAAATATTCATTAGAAAGATAAAAATATTTAATACATAATGGTATTTTATTTGTAATTTTTAGACATCAAATAGTTTAATTTATTTATGATACAAAGATGATGCAGTAATTATCTTATTAATGAAATATTGACATAATTGATATTATAAATACCAAAATAAATGTAATTTAAGACTTTTTAGGAATTACACTAATTTTCTAGGTTACTATGAAATATTAGTGTTGATTTAATCAACTTGTTTCGAACATATAATTCTGTTAAGACATTCACAAAAATCATATATCAAATAGTGTGAAAATTGACACAAAATAGTTTTTAAATCAAATATTATATTATTAATTGTTATTTTATTCCTAAAAATCTAAGGTTTGGCCAAATGACTTAGATAATGATATATATATTAATAATAAACAATTTTGGGTTCGTTTGGCATGTTATAGTAAGTTTATTAACCATATAGGGTAAGAAAACAAAAAGACACGGTAAAAGTTAAATTATTTAACTTAGAGTTAAATCTAATTGATAAGGTTACAATAATACCCTAAACTTGTCTAAATCCTATAGGATGATAGTATTTCGACCCATCCCCACTTTAGCTTCGAAATAAGACCCTTTGGAACCATTATAAACCGATTTTGACTTTAATATAAAATAATATTTTGAGAAATTCCCAAGGTGCCCCTCTCCTCCCTTATAAAAGCGCACCTCCTCCCTCTCCTCCTCACACCAATTTGAGCATTCAAGCTCGGCCAACCCCTACCAAAATCTCTTCTCCACTTCCCTATAATAATCCTAGAGGTCCTGGTCTTCTTCAAAGACCAATCTTAGTTCCCTAAGTGAAGGAATCAAAGAGGCGTTTCAAAGAAGAGGTAATATCCATTAACGATCTTTTAAATTTCTTTCTTCTTCAACTTCTTCTTCTTTAGTTGTTTCATGACAAAGTAATAACATAAGTATTACTTACATACTGATATGTTATTATAAATATGAAACAACTCTAATTCACCTTCTATCCATCCTCCGGAAAAATGAAATCACCGCGCATGCGTACGTACGGAATACCGTCTCCATGCCGTGGTGTAATATATTTTCCGTCACCACCTTAATTGGATTGGTATAATGGTGTAATGAGTAACTATATATGATTATTATAAAGTGATATTGATACTGAAATATTATACATACACTTCAACACAATTCCACGACCATGGGAACGATATCATCGCTCGTGCGTACGTACGGACTACCGTCTCCACGACGCGATGAGATTCATTCTCCATGTAAACCATTTAAGAATGATTAAAAAGTATATATAAGAAATAATAATGAAATATATGACATTATAAAGCTACTGTATTTATGTATATATGTAGATGTATGTCATCTACTTACTTCCATTCAAGACAATAAGGAAAGGAAAACATCATTCATGCGTACGTACGGACTACCGTCTCCATGAACGGTGTTTTTCATTTCATTTATCTATCTTATATATATATATAATGAATATATATGATATATAAATCATATTTTATATTCTGGAAGTATGTAAATCATGATATAAGTAATAATAATGTCAAGAACAACAAGTCAAAACACCTACGATAAATGAAACGATTTTACCCAAAACGCTTCTTTAACATGGAATTTACAAAAGAACGGGTAATATAATGTCATAAGTGAATCATATATGATATCATAACAATGAATATGATTCTGTAATAAGTCAATGACATTATTTAAATCATTATACAGGAGGTTCGGACACATACGAAGCAAATCAGACCTAAGGTAAGGGAAATATCACAATCTCATTTTTATCCGAGATTGTTTTTACTTTGGCATTTACTGGGGTGTATTTATCATCCACATCCATGTTCCCTCAATATGTAATATTATTTCCATCCTTCTACAATATTTTATATCCAATTTTACCCTTCGGTAAGTTTTTTTGTAAAAGATATGAAAGGAATCTTTTGTAGTTTTTCGTACGAGGTACTTTTTGACTTTTCTGACAAAAGTACGAAGAATGTTTTTTTAACTTATACGGAATGAATGGATTTTTAAAAACATTATTTCCAAGAAGCTTCATTTAAAAAATTTCAAGTTTATTTTTAATCAACTTCTTTTAGTTTAAAGTTGTATGACATGTTAAGAAAGGAAAAATTTTTTTGAAGCAGAAAGGATATTTTCCTCAAGAATGGAGTTCAAGTATTTTATCAAAATTATTTTCCATCTAAGATAATAAAAGGGTTCTGTTTTTTATCCCTATTATTACATGGATTTGCTTATGTTGTGATGGAAACATTTTTATGAATTCCTTTATCTTATATGAATTGTTTTATGATGTCATGTTGTTTAAGAATCCCATATTTATTACATGGGTTATGCGATGATGTATGATTTATGATTATGTGGCACACATAAGAAAGGATTCATTATAAGATGGGTGGGACCTATATCTCCATCCAATGCATTGGGTAAAGATTTTATATCTCGTGAGATAGATATGGCTGGAATGGTAGGTTATACCGGTTCAGTGAAACAGGACTGAAATGAGGGTTACTCGATTCAGAAAGGGACTTTGTCCACTAAGATAGTCTTGGCAATGAGTCTTGACTAACAAGAAATAATTCTCTTTGATTATGTGTGAATGCCACAAAGTTTCATGTTTTAAGTTATGATTATTGTGATTACATTTCACTACCATGATTTATCCCATGTTATGAAATTATGCTCTCTTTTGCAGGTTATGATTTCCAAAATGTTATGTTCTTATGAATACGATGTGATTGATATTTCTTTTGTTTACCCTTACTGAGCATTTGAGCTCACCCTTTTATGTTTTCTTTTCCCCAGGATATAAAGAAAGGTTTTAGGTAAAAAAAAAGAAGATCATTATGGGATATGTTGAAGATCTTTCACCACGATTAGAAGATTTTATTCCGAGTTTACAAAGACACTAAACTATTACGATCCTTGTGTGTGTGTTTTTGTTATGTACTAAGTATTCCGCAAAAGTAATGTAATGTTCATGTACGTCATGCTTCGGGTCTCTACAGTTGGTATCAGAGGAAAGGTTTAGTCAACCTTTGGAAACTAGGATGCGAAAATGTTAGTGAGATCCCTAGAGATATTTCTACGGTATGTCTAGGGATGTCCCTAAGGTTAAGTATACGTATAGGTTGTAGTCCTATAATTGCGCTAACGATCTTAGAATTAAACCTAAGATGTTAGATATTAAAGGTACTCCCCCTTTATTATTTTGTTTTCCCTAGCATGATTTTTGCCTCTCACACTATTCTTTTTGGGTTTTAGACAATGGCTGGAACCCAAAGGAACCGTGTTGATCAATGCAATGGACAATGCAATGATTGTCCTCCTGAACAAACAAATGTTATGGGAGATGGAGTGCAAAATCTTATTGCTATACTTACACAAGCTATGAATCATTCTAGACTTCCAAATGAGCATAGAAGGGAACAATATTCCATTGAGTCCTTCATGAGTCAACGTCCACCTTCTTTCAGTGGGTCTTCTGATCCACTTGCTGCTGAACAATGGATCAGTACCACTGAAAAGATATTTTCAGTTCTTCAATGTTCTGAGCATGATAAAGTCATCTTAGCAGTATATCGTTTGGAAGGTGAAGCTGATCAATGGTGGAATCTTATCAAGAATACGAGGCCAAGAGATGAAATTGAGTCCATGGAATGGGACGAGTTCAAGAACTTTTTTTTTCAGTAAGTACTTCCCTCGTATTCTTAGAACAAAGATGGAGAAAGAGTTTCTTGAACTGAAGCAAAGGGATGATGAATCTGTTGGTACCTATGAAGCAAATTTTACAAGACTTGCAAGGTACGCTTCTGGTATTATCATCCATCCTGAAAGTAAAGTTGATCGATTTTTCAGTGGCTTAAAACCAAGTTTTCGAAGGGCATTAGCTATAAGAGACTTCAGTAGCTATGAAGAAATTGTGCGTTGTGCTATGAAGGTAGAAATGGAAGTTGGTGTTACATATCCATCTCATGGTTTTGAAAAGAAACGAAAGATGGAGTTCAAGGAGAAATCTCAGAATAATGGTGAAAAGAAGATGAATGTTTCCTTATGCTCAAAGTGTGGAAAGAAGCATGGAGGAGATTGTCTTAAAGGGACTAGAAAATGTTTTAAGTGTGGAAAATAAGGTCATCGAGTAGCTGAGTGTCCAAGTAATGGAAAAAGGGTTTCTAATGATGTGAACAAAGCAAACACTGTAGAGAATGCACCACCAACACTTCAATGCTTCAAGTGCAAGGAAATGGGGCATTATGCTAATAAATGCCCTAATCCAAGGGATAGTGATGATCAACATGAGCAACCACTAAAGGAAAAGGACAAAGGGAAGTCATATGCGATCACTATTGGCAATATTGAATATGAAAACGATGTGGTGGAATGATTAAGTGTTTATGTAATGGGATTCCTAAATAATGTTGTATCATTGAGTATTGCAATATTTATTGATGTGGTATTCAAAGTTATTGAGATATTTTTTTGGAAATAAGATGATATGCGCATAATAAAGGGAAAACGAGAAAATGAAATGTTTAATAGTATTCATGAGCTCATGATTGATATAAGGACTAAGTGATATCATGGTTTGAGTATATAGAATTCTGAGGATTTTGGTATGTGGAAAATGTTAACTTTTAACTGCATTCATGTTTTCACTAAGGTTCGATGGGTATTCAAGAGAATACATGATTAAGGCCTTTGAATGTTTGGAATGTGACCAAAAAAACATATCTTATGATATATGGGGATCAAAGATGGTATTAAATCTCTGGTAATCATTTTCACTACGTTATGAGAGTGGACTGCAGTATTATGGATAAGCCTAAAGATTGAAATGGATTATGTTGGACATAAGTTAGTATTGTTTAAGGATAGAATATTTTCGATATTATTGATGGCATGTTATAGTAATGTAATTTTAGAAAAAGGACAACCTGCAGGATAGGCGACAACCCATCGCTTCGGACAAGGCTGTGGGAATCGAACCCACAACCGATGTGCGACTGGCCTTTATCGCCTACCACTGGCCTACAGGAAGTCCCTGTTTAGTAGAAACTAGTTTTATTATATTAAGCAGTATGATATATGAAGTATAAGTCCATTTTAGGAACCATATGTGATTAATCTCACTATAGATCGACTTATGTATATAATTTTTGCTAACCTTTTGTTTGAGACAGATGGAATGACCCGTCATTCTATCACATGATCTGCTAACACTTCACGAATAACAAATTCAACTTCATTTATTTAAGAGATGAAGTGTAAATTGTTCAAGTCATGAACAACAGTGAGATTGTACCAAAATAAAGAAAGTATTTATTCTAATTCAAATTTTCAACTTTAGGGAAATGATCTTGAAAACCAAAAATGTTGTCCTAGTGATCTTATACCAGATGAATCAGATGGTACCTTAGATCATCACAAATTTATGGCTTTGTGATTGCTGGCTTTTCCATAGCCATGTTCTCTACCACCCTTTATCAGAACCTGATGGTTAGATTTCTCTTCCATATCCATATTTTCACCTATGTGGAAACCCAGTGATTAGTTTGTTTGGGTAATCGTTACATTTCATACTTTAGTTTTTAAAGCCAAGTTTTGGTATTCCTTTTTACGATGTGGGTTTCTATTAAAGAAACTTTCAAATAGTAAAATATTTATAACCCCTACGAATTTTGAGGGCGAAATTCATTTTAAGGGGGGTAGAATGTAACAGCCCGATATTTTATGAAAAATATTATTTTTAATTTTATTAATGTCTTGTGTTGTACGCTACACCAAAAAGGATCTTGCACAACATGCATCCTTGACTTGCCTTGCATTACACGCAATCGTGACCTTCCTCGATAGCGTGTGTAGTACGCAATAACGAGTTTCACTAAACAACAATATGCTATTAAAATATTATTAAAACTAGCCGTTATGAATAGTAATAACCACTTTTTGAAATTTTGTAAATTTTATTTTTCAAAATGGAATTCATTTTTGGATTCGGAGTATCGAATTTAGCCTAAGGTGAAATTTTGGTACTTTTCGGATAACTTTCATATTCTGATGAATAGTGAAAATTACTAAATTATAATTAAAAACAACTTTTTTAATCAAAATAATTAATAGTGATAAATCATTAATTTGAGTGGTTTTAAAGTATATTTAGAATATATTTTTACAATTTAATACAATGTTGGTCATTGGATGTAATTTCACATTTAAACCAGACATAATCAAGTGTCAATCTTTTGATAGATATTGTTTCTTAAAAACACGCTATTTGTTTTAACAGCGGGATTTAATTATAAAATTAATTAATGAAAATTCTATGTTATGAATTTGGTAAAATAGACTTCATTTTTGAATTCAGAATATGAAATATAGCTTAGGATGAAATTTTGGCATTTTTCTGAAAAACATCAATTTTTGATGAATAGTGAAACTACTAAGTGGTAGTTAAAAAACTGAATTTTTCATAAAACATAATTTTACCGCTTCTGTGAATGGAATTTCAAAAATCCGAGAGACACGGTTGATGTCAGTAAGCAAAATGTGGTACAATGAGATGAAAATAATTTTTGGTGAATAGTAACTTTTTACTTTTATTTACCACGGTTAAAAGTAAATAGGGTAATTAAGGGTAAGAATGATATTAATATTACCCTAACACATGTCCTAATCCTATTGGAAAAGTGTATCTCGACCAAAAACAACCTTAACTGTAAAATATTATCATTTAGACCCACTTGGATTAGATTAGGACATTTATTATTATTTAATTCAAAGAAGGGTTAAAATAGTTAAAATCAAAGTTTAATAAGTAAATCATTTTTAATATAGGGTTATACATAAGATAAATTCTATTTTAAATATTCATTAGAAAGATAAAAATATTTCCTACATAATGGTATTTTATTTGTAATTTTTAGACATCAAATAATTTAATTTATTTATGACACAAAGATGATGCAGTAATTATCTTATTAATGAAATATTGACATAATTGATATTATAAATACCAAAATAAATGTAATTTAAGACTTTTTATGAATTAAACTAATTTTCTAGGTTACTATGATATATTAGTGTTGATTTAATCAACTTGTTTAGAACATATAATTCTGTTAAGACTTTCACAAAAATCATATATCAAATAGTGTGAAAATTGACACAAAATAGTTTTTAAATCAAATATTATATTATTAATTGTTATTTTATTCCTAAAAATCTAAGGTTCGTCCAAATGACTTAGATAATGATATATATATTAATAATAAACAATTTGGGGTTCGTTTGGCATGTTATAGTAAGTTTAATAACCATATAGTGTAAGAAAACAAAAAGACACGGTAAAAGTTAAATTATTTAACTTAGAGTTAAATCTAATTGATAAGGTTAAAATAATACCCTAAACATGTCTAAATCCGATTGGATGATAGTATTTAGACCCATCCCCACTTTAGCTTAGAAATAAGACCCTTTGGAACCATTATAAACCGATTTTGACTTTAATATAAAATAATATTTTGAGATATTCCTAAGGTGCCCCTCTCCTCCCTTATAAAAGGGCACCTCCTCCATCTCCTCCTCACACCAATTTGAGCATTCAAGCTCGGCCAAACCCTGCCAAAATCTCTTCTCCACTTCCCTAGAATAATCCTAGAGGTCCTGGTATTCTTCAAAGACCAATATTAGTTCCCTAAGTGAAGGATTCAAAGAGGCGTTTCAAAGAAGAGGTAATATCCATTAACGATCTTTTCAATTTCTTTCTTCTTCAACTTCTTCTTATTTAGTTGTTTCATGACAAAGTAATAACATAAGTATTTCTTACATACTGATATGTTATTATAAATATGAAACAACTCTAATTCACCTTCTATCCATCCTACGGAAAAATGAAATCACCGTGCGTGCGTAGGTACGGAATACCGTCTCCACGCCGTGGTGTAATATATTTTCCGTCACCACCTTAATTGGATTGGTATAATGGTGTAATGAGTAACTATATATGATTATTATAAAGTGATATTGATACTGAAATATTATACATACACTTCAACACAATTCCACGACCATGGGAACGATATCATCGCTCGTGCGTACGTACGGACTACCGTCTCCACGACGCGATGAGATTCATTCTCCATGTTAACCATTTAAGAATGATTAAAAAGTATATATAAGAAATAATAATGAAATATATGACATTATAAAGCTACTGGATTTTTGTATATATGTATATGTATGTCATCTACTTACTTCCATTCAAGACAATAAGGAAAGGAAAACAACGTTCATGCGTACGTACGGACTACCGTCTCCATGAACGGTGTTTTTCATTTCATTTATCTATATTATATATATATATATACTGAATATATATGATATATAAATCATATTTTATATTCTGGAAGTAAGTAAATCATGATATAAGTAATAATAATGTCAAGAACAACAAGTCAAAACACCTACGATAAATGAAACGATTTTACCCAAAACGCTTCTTTAACATGGAATTTACAAAAGAACGGGTAATATAATGTCATAAGTGAACCATATATGATATCATAACAATGAATATGATTCTGTAATAAGTCAATGACATTATTTAAATCATTATACAGGAGGTTCAGACACATACGAAGCAAATCGGACCTAAGGTAAAGGAAATATCACAATCTCATTTTTATCCGAGATTGTTTTTACTTTGGAATTTACTGGGGTGTATTTTATCATCCACATCCATGTTCCCTAAATATGTAATATTATTTCCATCCTTCTACAATAGTTTATATCCAATCTTACCCTTCGGTAAGTTTTTTTGTAAAAGATATGAAAGGAATCTTTTGTCGTTTTTCGTACGAGGTACTTTTTGACTTTTCTGAAAAAAGTACGAAGAATGTTTTTTTTAACTTATACGGAATGAATGGATTTTTAAAAACATTATTTCCAAGAAGCTTCATTTTAAAATTTTCAAATTTATTTTTAATCAACTTCTTTTAGTTTAAAGTTGTATGACATGTTAAGAAAGGAAAAATGTTTTTGATGCAGAAAGGATATTTTCCTCAAGAATGGAGTTCAAGTATTTTATCAAAATTATTTTCCATCTATGATAATAAAAGGGTTCTGTTTTTTATCCCTATTGTTACATGGATTTGATTATGTTGTGATGGAAACATTTTTATTAATTCCTTTATCTTATATGAATTGTTTTATGATGTCATGTTGTTTAAGAATCCCATATTTATTACATGGGTTATGCGATGATGTATGATTTATGATTATGTGGCACACATAAGAAAGGATTCATTGTAAGATGGGTGAGACCTATATCTCCATCCAATGCATTGGGTAAAGATTTTATATCTCGTGAGATAGATATGGCTGGAATGGTAGGTTATACCGGTTCAGTGAAACAGGACTGAAACGAGGGTTACTCGATTCAGAAAGGGACTTTGTCCACTAAGATAGTCTTGGCAATGAGTCTTGACTAACAAGAAATGATTCTCTATGATTATGTGTGAATGCCACAAAGTTTCATGTTTTATGTTATGATTATTGTGATTACATTTCACTACCATGATTTATCCCATGTTATGAAATTATGCTCTCTTTTGCAGGTTATGATTTCCAAAATGTTATGTTCTTATGAATACGATGTGATTGATATTTCTTTTGTTTACCCTTACTGAGCATTTGAGCTCACCCTTTTATGTTTTCTTTTCCCCAGGATATAAATAAAGGTTTTAGGTAAAAAAAAGAAGATCTTTATGGGAGATGTTGAAGATCTTTCACCACGATTAGAAGATTTTATTCCGAGCTTCCAAAGACACTAAACTATTACGATCCTTGTGTGTGTGTTTTTGTTATGTACTAAGTATTCTGCAAAAGTAATGTAATGTTCATGTACGTCAAGCTTCGGGTCTCTACATTTGGTATCAGAGGAAAGGTTTAGTCAACCTTTGGAAACTAGGATGCGAAAACGTTAGTGAGATCCCTAGAGATATTTCTACGGTATGTCTAGGGATGTCCCTAAGGTTAAGTATACATATAGGTTATAGTCCTAGAATTGCACTAATGATCTTAGAATTAAACCTAAGATTTTAGATATTAAAGGTACTCCCCCTTTATTATGTTGTTTTCCCTAGCATGATTTTTGCCTCTCACACTATTATTTTTGGGATTTAGACAATGGCTGGAACCCGAAGGAACCGTGTTGATCAATGCAATGGACAATGCAATGATTGTCCTCCTGAACAAACAAATGTTATGGGAGATGGAGTGCAAAATCTTATTGCTATACTTACACAAGCTATGAATCATTATAGACTTCCAAATGAGCATAGAAGGGAACAATATTCTATTGAGTCCTTCATGAGGCAACGTCCACCTTCTTTCAGTGGGTCTTCTGATCCACTTGCTACTGAACAATGGATCAGTACCACTGAAAATATATTTTCAGTTCTTCAATGTTCTGAGCATGATAAATTTATCTTAGCAGTATATCGTTTGGAAGGTGAAGCTGATCAATGGTGGAATCTTATCAAGAATACGAGGCCAAGAGATGAAATTGAGTCCATGGAATGGGACGAGTTCAAGAACATGTTTTTCAGTAAGTACTTCCCTCGTATTCTTAGAACAAAGATGGAGAAAGAGTTTCTTGAACTGAAGCAAATGGATGATGAATCTGTTGGTACCTATGAAGCAAATTTTACAAGACTGGCAAGGTACACTTCTGGTATTATCATCCAACCTGAAAGTAAAGTTGATCGATTTTTCAGTGGCTTAAAACCAAGTTTTCGAAGGGCATTAGCTATAAGAGACTTCAGTAGCTATGAAGAAATTGTGCGTTGTGCTATGAAGGTAGAAATGGAAGTTGGTGTTATATATCCATCTCATGGTTTTGAAAAGAAACGAAAGATGGAGTTCAAGGAGAAATCTCAGATTAATGGTGAAAAGAAGATGAATGTTTCCTTATGCTCAAAGTGTGGAAAGAACCATGGAGGAGATTATCTTAAAGGGACTAGAAAATGTTTTAAGTGTGGAAAAGAAGGTCATCGAGTAGCTGAGTGTCGAAGTAATGGAAAAAGGGTTTCTAATGATGTGAACAAAGCAAACACTGTAGAGAACGCACCACCAACACTTCAATGCTTCAAGTGCATGGAAATGGGGCATTATGCTAATAAATGCCCTAATCCAAGGGATAATGATGATCAACATGAGCAACCACTAAAGGCAAAGGACAAAGGGAAGTCACATGCGATCACTATTGGCAATGTTGAATATGACAACGATGTGGTGGAATGATTAAGTGTTTATGTAATGGGATTCCTAAATAATGTTGTATCATTGAGTATTGCAATATTTATTAATGTGGTATTCAAAGTTATTGAGATATTTTTTTGGAAATAAGATGATATGCGCATAATAAAGGGAAAACGAGAAAATGAAATGTTTAATAGTATTCATGAGCTCATGATTGATATAAGGACTAAGTGATATCATGGTTTGAGTATATAGAATTCTGAGGATTTTGGTATGTGGAAAATGTTAACTTTTAACTGCATTCATGTTTTCACTAAGGTTTGATGGGTATTCAAGAGAATACATGATTAAGGCCTTTGAATGTTTGGAATGTGACCAACAAAACATATCTTATGATATATGGGGATCAAAGATGGTATTAAATCTCTGGTAATCATTTTCACTATGTTATGAGAGTGGACTGCAGTATTATGGATAAGCCTAAAGATTGAAATGGATTATGTTGGACATAAGTTAGTATTGTTTAAGGATAGAATATTTTCGATATTATTGATGGCATGTTATAGTAATGTAATTTTAGAAAAAGGACAACCTGCAGGATGGGCGACAACCCATCGCTTCGGACAAGGCTGTGGGAATCGAACCCACAACCGAAGTGCGACTGGCCTTTATCGCCTACCACTGGCCTACAGGAAGTCCCTGTTTAGTAGAAACTAGTTTTATTATATTAAGCAGTATGATATATGAAGTATAAGTCCATTTTAGGAACCATATGTGATTAATCTCACTATAGATTGACTTATGTATATAATTTTTGCTAACCTTTTGTTTGAGACAGATGGAATGACCCGTCATTCTATCACATGATCTGCTAACACTTCACGAATAACAAATGCAACTTCATTTATTTAAGAGATGAAGTGGAAATTGTTCAAGGCATGAACAACAGTGAGATTGTACCAAAATAAAGAAAGTATTTACTCTAATTCAAATTTTCAACTTTAGGGAAATGATCTTGAAAACCAAAAATGTTGTCCTAGTAATCTTATACCAGATGAATCAGATGGTACCTTAGATCGTCACAAATTTATGGCTTTGTGATTGCTGACTTTTCCATAGCCATGTTCTCTACCACTCTTTATCAGAACATGATGGTTAGATTTCTCTTCCATATCCATATTTTCACCTATGTGGAAACCCAGTGATTAGTTTATTTGGGTAATCGTTACATTTCATACATTAGTTTTTAAAGCCAAGTTTTGGTATTCCTTTTTACGATGTGGGTTTCTATTAAAGAAACTTTCAAATAGTAAACTATTTATAACCCCTACGAATTTCGAGGGTGAAATTCATTTTAAGGGGGGTAGAATGTAACAACCCAATATTTTATGAAAATATTATTTTTAATTTTATTAATGTCTTGTGTTGTACGCTACACCAAAAAGGAGCTTGCACAACACGCATCCTTGACTTGCCTTTCATTACACGCAATCATGACCTTCCTCGATAGCGTGTGTAGTACGCAATAACGAGTTTCACTAAACAACAATATGCTATTAAAATATTATTAAAACTAGCCGTTATGAATAGTAATAACCACTTTTTGAAATTTTTTAAATTTTATTTTTCAAAATGGAATTCATTTTTGGATTCGGAGTATCGAATTTAGCCTAAGGTAAAATTTTGGTACTTTTCGGATAACTTTCATATTCTGATGAATAGTGAAAATTACTAAATTATAATTAATAACAACTTTTTTAATCGAAATAATTAATAGTGATAAATCATTAATTTGAGTGGTTTTAAAGTATATTTAGAATATATTTTTACAATTTAATACAATGTTGGTCATTGGATGTAATTTCACATTTAAACCAGACATAATCAAGTGTCAATCTTTTGATAGATATTGTTTCTTAAAAACACGCTATTTGTTTTAACAGCGAGATTTAATTATAAAATTAATTAATGCGACTTCTATGTTATGAATTTGGTAAAATAGACTTCATTTTTGAATTCGATATATGAAATATAGCTTAGGATGAAATTTTGGCATTTTTCTGAAAAACATCAATTTTTGATGAATAGTGAAACTACTAAGTGGTAGTTAAAAAACTGAATTTTTCATAAAACTTAATTTTACCGCTTCTGTGAATGGAATTTCAAAAATCCGAGAGACACGGTTGATGTCAGTAAGTAAAATGTGGTTCAATGAGATGAAAATAATTTTTGGTGAATAGTAACTTTTTACTTTTATTTACCACGGTTAAAAGTAAATATGGTAATTAAGGGTAAGAATGATATTAATATTAACCTAACACATGTCCTAATCCTATTGGACAAGTGTATCTCGACCAAAAACAACCTTAAGTGTAAAATATTATCATTTAGACCCACATGGATTAGATTAGGACATTTATTATTATTTAATTCAAAGAAGGGTTAAAATAGTTAAAATCAAAGTTTAATAAGTAAATCATTTTTAATATAGGGTTATACATAAGATAAATTCGATTGTAAATCTTCATTAGAAAGATAAAACTATTTCCTACATAATGGTATTTTATTTGTAATTTTTAGACATCAAATAATTTAATTTATTTATGACACAAAGATGATGCAGTAATTATCTTATTAATGAAATATTGACATAATTGATATTATAAATACCAAAATAAATGTAATTTAAGACTTTTTATGAATTACACTAATTTTCTAGGTTACTATGATATATTAGTGTTTATTTAATCAACTTTTTTCGAACATATAATTCTGTTAATACTTTCACAAAAATCATATATCAAATAGTGTCAAAATTGACACAAAATAGTTTTTAAATCAAATATTATATTATTAATTGTTATTTTATTCCTAAAAATCTAAGGTTCGGCCAAATGACTTAGATAATGATATATATATTAATAATAAACAATTTGGGGTTCTTTTGGCATGTTATAGTAAGTTTATTAACCATATAGTGTAAGAAAACAAAAAGACACGGTAAAACTTAAATTATTTAACTTAGAGTTAAATCTAATTGATAAGGTTAAAATAATACCCTAAACTTGTCTAAATCCTATTGGATGATAGGATTTCGACCCATCCCCACTTTAGATTCTAAATAAGACCCTTTGGAACCATTATAAACCGATTTTGACTTTAATAGAAAATAATATTTTGAGATATTCCTAAGGTGCCCCTCTCCTCCCTTATAAAAGGGCACCTCCTCCCTCTCCTCCTCACACCAATTTGAGCATTCAAGATCGGCCAAACCCTGACAAAATCTCTTCTCCACTTCCCTAGAATAATCCTAGAGGTCCTGGTCTTCTTCAAATACCAATATTAGTCCCCTAAGTGAAGGATTCAAAGAGGCGTTTCAAAGAAGAGGTAATATCCATTAACGATCTTTTCAATTTCTTTCTTCTTCAACTTCTTCTTCTTTAGTTGTTTCATGAAAAAGTAATAAAATCATTATTAATTACATACTGATATGTTATTATAAATATGAAACAACTCTAATTCACCTTCTATCCATCCTACGGAAAAATGAAATCACTGCTCGTGCGTACGTACGGAATACCGTCTCCACGCCGTGGTGTGATATATTTTCCGTCACCACCTTAATTGGATTGGTATAATGGTGTAATGAGTAACTATATATGATTATTATAAAGTTATATTGATACTGAAATAGTATACATACACTTCAACACAATTCCACGACCATGGGAACGATATCATCGCTCGTGCGTACGTACGGACTACCGTCTCCACGACACGATGAGATTCATTCTCCATGTTAACCATTTAAGAATGATTAAAAAGTATATATAAGAAATAATAATGAAATATATGACATTATAAAGCTACTGGATTTATGTATATATGTATATGTATGTCATCTACTTACTTCCATTCAAGACAATAAGGAAAGGAAAACAGCGTTCATGCGTACTTACGGACTACCGTCTCCATGAACGGTGTTTTTCATTTCATTTATCTATCTTATATATATATATATACTGAATATATATTATATATAAATCATATTTTATATTCTGGAAGTAAGTAAATCATGATATAAGTAATAATAATGTCAATAACAACAAGTCAAAACACCTACGATAAATGAAACGATTTTACCCAAAACGCTTCTTTAACATGGAATTTACAAAAGAACGGGTAATATAATGTCATAAGTGAACCATATATGATATCATAACAATGAATATGATTCTGTAATAAGTCAATGACATTATTTAAATCATTATACAGGAGGTTCGGACACATACGAAGCAAATCAGACCTAAGGTAAGGGAAATATCACAATCTCATTTTTATCCGAGATTGTTTTTACTTTGGCATTTACTGGGTGTATTTTATCATCCACATCCATGTTCCCTCAATATGTAATATTATTTCCATCCTTCTACAATAGTTTATATCCAATTTTACCCTTCGGTAAGTTTTTTTGCAAAAGATATGAAAGGAATCTTTTGTCGTTTTTCGTACGAGGTACTTTTTGACTTTTCTGACAAAAGTACGAAGAATGTTTTTTTTAACTTATACAGAATGAATGGATTTTTGAAAACATTATTTCCAAGAAGCTTCATTTAAAAATTTTCAAGTTTATTTTTAATCAACTTCTTTTAGTTTAAAGTTGTATGACATGTTAAGAAAGGAAAAATGTTTTTGAAGCAGAAAGGATATTTTCCTCAAGAATGGAGTTCAAGTATTTTATCAAAATTATTTTACATCTAAGATAATAAAAGGGTTCTTTTTTTTATCCCTATTATTACATTGATTTGATTATGTTGTTATGGAATCATTTTTATGAATTCCTTTATCTTATATGAATTGTTTTATGATGTCATGTTGTTTAAGAATCCCATATTTATTACATGGGTTATGCGATGATGTATGATTTATGATTATGTGGCACACATAAGAAAGGATTCATTATAAGATGGGTGGGACCTATATCTCCCTCCAATGCATTGGGTAAAGATTTTATATCTCATGAGATAGATATGGATGGAATGGTAGGTTATACCGGTTCAGTGAAACAGGACTGAAACAGGGGTTACTCGATTCAGAAAGGGACTTTGTCCACTAAGATAGTCTTGGCAATGAGTCTTGACTAACAAGAAATGATTCTCTATGATTATGTGTGAATGCCACAAAGTTTCATGTTTTAAGTTATGATTATTGTGATTACATTTCACTACCATGATTTATCCCATGTTATGAAATTATGCTCTCTTTTGCAGGTTATGATTTCCAAAATGTTATGTTCTTATGAATACGATGTGATTGATATTTCTTTTGTTTACCCTTACTGAGCATTTGAGCTCACCCTTTTATGTTTTCTTTTCCCCAGGATATAAAGAAAGGTTTTAGGTAAAAAAGAAGAAGATATTTATGGGAGATGTTGAAGATCTTTCACCACGATTAGAAGATTTTATTACGAGTTTCCAAAGACACTAAACTATTACGATCCTTGTGTGTGTGTTTTTGTTATGTACTAAGTATTCCGCAAAAGTAATGTAATGTTCATGTACGTCAAGCTTCGGGTCTCTAAAAATTCTGCGTCTAGTTGTCTCATGAGACCTACCGATACACCGAGGGGATATAGCGAGACCCACCCATCACATAATAAGTCCAATACATTCCCCATATGAGCAGGGATAAACATAAATAACATATAAATTCATATTGAAACTATCATATGAAATGCAACTAACTTTCCCAAATTATTGAACACGAACACTAACCATTCAGAATAATATGGTGAATGGTTTTATGATAGATCATCCACAATAGAGTTAGTCATAAACCATTAAATAAAATATGGTAGATGAATTCATAAATGATTAAACCCAATAATACAATGGGATTAACAAAAGTGTTGAATTATACAAAAACACTCTTATAAAATCATTAAGCAATTCTAGAGATAATACTCTTTTATTCTGAAAAGAAGAGTTATTTTGGAAAAATATTTGTATAAAACCAGAAGTCTAGTAAGATAGTATTTTCATAATAAATTGAGTGATTTTATAAAGTCAATGGTTTCCAAAAACAGATTATAGAGTGCCCTTGAAAATAGGTAAGAATTTGAGAAATTCCCTTGAACCGTGCTTGTATTTTTGAAACAATTTTGAAAGTTCCTTTTAAAACGTGTAACTATCCATAAAATAAGGAAGTACTATGGTTTTTAACAATATATTTGATACTCACACAGAACATATGATGAGTAAATAACAATACATAATAATTAAATCGAGGTAATTAGACAATGAAAGTATCCCGAATGAAAGTGGAAGTTCGGGTGGAAAAACCCTTACCTTAACTCAAAACATGTTCTGCTCTTGTACTTAATCTCCTAGAATATGAAATTATAATTTTTAATAACTTATTTAAAAACCTCTTAGAAATGTATTTATTTTACCATAATTCTGTTTAGTTCATTTATGTCTTTATTGATAAGTTATTGTATTGAATTTCGTCATTCTAGAGTGTTCGTTTCCTTTATTTTCATACTTGTTTCACTTGTTTTAAAGTAATGAAGTTCATGTGTAATGGTTATAAATCCAAAATATTGGAATTATATATTATTAATGAACATAAATTATTTATAATTTTCATTTCTATCATTTGTTTACATGGAATGAGGATAAATCATTAGATGACAACAACTTCGATTATTCGGCGGTATTTGGAATATTATGAACTAGTTTGGTCATATAACTTAATTATATGTACATATTCAGGTTCCTGAATATTAATTAGGTTATAACACATATATTATAGTATGGTTCGACCATGAATATGGTTTCATGACCAGTAATGAAGAAGAAATTGAAGAACTAAACTTCGTCGTCCATGAACGTTATAAATTGGAACCTCATGGTCGTCGATTTTGTTTATAAAAATAAAAGGGAGGGAGTAATAATATTTATGATGGTTATTAAATTAACATGATATAAATCCAGTATATAGATTTCACTGGAGTTATCATGGTCATTTGGACAGATGAGGTGAGGAGAGGATAACAAAAGAAGATAAATTGAAATGAAACCAAATGAAAAAGAAGGGTGGTTTACCACTTGAAATAACCTCCTTGAAAAACTCCTTAAGGGATGAGGTTTCGGTCTTTTGGGAAGACCAGAAGCTTCATGGACATGGGGAGAGACTAGAGAAGGGTAATTGGGCAGAACTTTGTGGAGATTCTAGGCTTAGATGGGTGAAGAGAATAGGGAGTGGTGAGGGGTTTTTATAGTGGAGGAGAGGAGTAAATTTTGATTATTTAATTCATTATTTTATTATTTCCATCAAGAAAATCAATAGCGTGGTTTAATGTGACCCATAATAGTAATAAGTGAATGTGAGTTCAAACCAGGTGGCCTTTCATCACTTGTGATTTCATAAATAGTGTATTTAACTAATAATTTTTATATACGATATTTTATTGTATTTCATTATTCATAAAAAATGTAAGAATTTTAGAAAAATCCCAAAAAATCACCCATACCATTTTTTTACATGTAGAATTAAAAATTGAAATCCATTTTCCAAAAATAATTTTCTAAATATTATTAATTTAATTTTCAAATAAAGTCATAGTTATTTCAAAAAATAACAATCTTGAAGTGAAATTAGTTTTATGTGACATTGAAAAATTAATTAAGATCCCATTATCATATTGACTTAAAAAAATAAAATAATAATATTATTTACTATTCATAAGAATCATATTACAATTCATATTACAATTCATATTGATATTCATAAGGGTGTGTTACTATTCACCAAAAATCAAGTTTGTTCTATCAGACTCCAAATGACTTAATGAACACAACTCTAGATGACCATTTTTTGAAATTAAAAACATAGAAGAGGCAAAGTTGTGTTTAATGGTTAGATTATAAAATTTCATTCTATATTTATTTTCAAAACCTTGGGGTGTCACAAAATGGATTTTGAATCCATGATAAAAATGAAAATTCATGATGTTGAAGATATTGATCCTTTTGACTCTGAAGATAAATAGTATTATGAGTTGAATGAAAAAATCATGTCGCTTATATCCAAGAACCATTAAAGGGAAAGAGAAAATTATAGAGTTAAACTTCTTATCAATTTTTTTGAGTGTTGTAGAATCATAAAATTTACTATGAATTTCCCTAAGAAGAAATTTTGTGAATATTGAGATGATTCTGATGAAAAACCTTGATGTAATAAGTGTAAAAAAATGATAAAGAAGAAAATTGATACAAAAAATATAAGAATAAGTTTAATAGAGACAAGAGAAGTAAGTCTAGTAATAAAGTTGAATCCAAATCAACTAAAAACAGGTATTTAGAAGATGAATGTTTAGAAAATTTTAGGAAATTCATTCCAAAAGTAGAGATAGTTGAAGACCCTTCAAATAATGAAGAAGGAGGAGGTGAATAATCCCATAGTGATTATCAGCTCAGAATAGAACTTATTGCATTTATTGAGAAAAAAATATTTTATGAAAGAAATAAGAGTAATAAAGAAAGATAATGAAAGCATTTTTGATGGAAGAAATGATGTCATAAAATAGAAGTAATAATACATTTAGGATATTTATAGTTACCAAATTATAATTATTGAATAGGAAAAGATGATGGAAGATCTCAATAAGAAGATGTTCGATAAGGAATAAGAAGTTAAGATGGTTCAATAAAAAATTATTGAGGCCAAAAATACCTTGATGAAGATAAATTAAAACTTCAACAAATCCTTTTATGTAAAATATGAGACTTCTAAAGTTTCTGAGAAAGTTCAAATCAAGAATTAAGTGAAATCCTTACCCACCAAAAATAATGTTTTAATCTGATTTTTATAAAATTTTATGTTTTGAAAAACGTTTTGGGAAATCTTGGGTGAAAAAATTGTGTGAGAACCCTATTTCATCCAAAAAGGATTAAAACCTACATAGGAGGAAATATATTCCAAGTAAATATATTTCTAAAGAATAAAGATGTTATCAACCTCAACAAAGTTTCTATAGAGAAAGATCTTACATGAATTAAAAATAAATACTTGATGGATATTTCATGTGTTGTGGAATATGTGGGCATAAGGATTATAATTGTACGAACAATATATGTCCAACCAGAAAAAGGTTTGAACAAAGTGAAATAAATTGTGGAAGAAGGATGAGTAAATTTCCAAACCCTCATAAAGTTAGAAAAGAAAAATTTCTAGATGTTATAAACATTCTAACAAAAAATCAATTTGAATGTATGGATGAAGTTTTTGGAAGATGTGATTAGCCTATTCATCATTCCAAAAGATGTATGAAACTCCTTCTGGAATAAGTTTCTTATGGAAGAAATTAAAAATAATCTAGAAATAAAAAGTTGAGGAAATAACTTTTATTATTGATACTAATTTAAAAGAAATTATAAGGAAAAAATAGTGGATACTTGTTAGTGGTTGTTCATCACATATTAAAGTTGATATAAAAGCAAACAACATATTTAAATTCATGATGGTGGAGAAATTAACTTTGGTAATGAGAGTTTCTTAAAAATCATAGGAATCCGCACGATTGAGATTGAAGAATAAAAGTTGAAATCTACGGAAGTTTTATTTTTTTGATGGGATAAAAAATAACTTACTTAGTGTAATTTAACTTTGTGATGATGTATAAAAAGTTATTTTCATACAAGATTCATGTATCATCATAAGCGTGAAAGTTGGAGAAGTTATCAAAAAAGCTGAAAGAACCAATGGTAATCTTTTCCAAATTGGTTATTTTAATAAATCTTATTACTTGAGTGTTAAAGATCAAAACAAATTATGGCACTAAAGACTTGGTAACCTTGATAATAATAACATAAAATTCCCATTGCACAAAAAATATATACCCTGACTAGTGTAAACCCCCAGTTCTGAACTCAACATTTGTTTCATATTTCTCATACGAAGCACTGTTTGATAGTTATTAAATATTTAATATTAAAAAATGGATTAAAAAATTAATTAAATATAAAAAGTTTATTTTTTTCAGCGAGACATCCAAACGTCCAACTCATAAAAATATTATACCCTGTCTAGGGTAAACATCTTATCCAAAACACAACGGTGGCATCATATTTCCCATATGACACACCATTTTGGAGTTATTAAATTATTTTTAATAAAAAGTGTGTTCTTAATATATTATATTTAATATTTTTATTTAGTCTTCAATGAGACTTTGTGGGTCTTGGAATCTCACATTAACTCATGGAAGATCTCCAAGAATATTCAATTTAATATTCTAAGATCTTAACTAAAATTTATGTCCTTAAACACATTCATCAAAATTTTAATGATAAATAATTTTTGTTAATTAAAACAAAGACAACCCATCTTCAATAATTGTTTTTTTAAAAGAGTCATACTTGGAAAAAAGGACGGGATATTTCATTCTCCCCATCTTGTAACAGTTCTTTCTTGAGAGGTACTCCCAAGCACCTTAAAAAAACCAGGTTCTTAGAATCTACCCACCTTTGGAGATTCAATAATCCCTCTTGTTAATTAGCTTAACAATCATAGTTTTTATCGACTTATATTCAATCTTGAGAACCTCATCCATAAATTTTTAATGGAATACCTCATACCATCAAGCTCCATATATATACCGCTTCATAAGCACAACCTCCAAGGAGCCCCATATACAACCAAAACATATTCATTTATCTATAAATAAAGACATAGATTTCTCAGAATACCCCGGATGATGTCAAGGTAGGGAACATGATCATCACTAATTAAATTTAAGATAAGAAGTTGTCGATGAATACCACCACTAATGCTTCATTACTAGTATTTCATCCCTTTTTCTTGCCACATGATCAATACTGAGGCACTATCACTACATTTAACCATCATACACATATATCATAGTTAACAAGGGTAAACCCATTCTCATTATTTGTCTTTACAATTTAGACACCAATTTATTCTCATCTTGTATCATTTTAGAATCTTTCTCTACTAATTAATCAATTTAATTAATTCAACAATTAAATAATCTTTTTATTTTTTTGAGAAAGTGTTGCCTTGGAAAACTGAACAAAGTACTAATTATTATATAAAAGTGAGATTACATGAGTCTAAAATATGGCATCATATTACAATATTTCATGTGAAGGGGGAGTAAATCAGTAGGGGGATCCTCCAACCAAGTAGATCCCTGATTTACATCTTTATTGGCTAGTCCATCTGCAACCATATTCACTTCATGATAGGTATGTGTGGAAATATGATTAATATCTTGGAGAGAACAGTGAAAATCCATCCAATTTGTAGTAATCAACCAAGCTAGATGAATCTCACCATTCCAAAGTTCTTGCACTGTGGTAGTCGAGTCACTTTCAACACACATGTTTTTCCAACCTTGTTTCTTAATGAAGGAAATAGAATGAATAACACTCAACATTTCAGCTTCCATAAAAGAGGAAATACCAAAACTTCCATAGATACACTCGAGGATTTGACTGAGATGATTCTTGAAGATGAATCCACATCCTACAGGTCCCATATTACCTTTAGAAGTGCTATACACATTAATTTTATTCCAAACAGTAGGTGGTGGTTGCCAAAAAACTTCAAACATGTGCCACAATTGTCAAAAAATTTCATCAACCTGTAGATGTCACAAAATCATAAATTCCTTTACTATGTTGTTCCAATTCCCCTTCTAAATTAGAGAAGCTTGACAAATATCAATAAGAATATGCATCTGACCTACATTAATGTTGAGTGAGCAATTGTTGTATAAGATTGTATTTATATCATAATAGATAACATAAAGAAGCTTATCAAATACATCTAGAAATATGTTTTGTTTTTTTGAGAACTATCCACATCTACACAATCTCATAGTTGAGCATTCTAAGAGTCAAGAATCATCCATCTACTCTCAAATATGTAAAAAATATATTTCCCAAGAGTAGTGGCAGTGGCATAAGAAAGAAATAAATTATTAGCATCTTATATATGTTCATTACAAAGGTGAAATTTTGAACAAATGTGGATCCCAATTGTTTATAAACAAGTATCAGTGGGTACCCTATTATAGGTAATACACTAAATAAAATTGAAATGTAAAGGATTTATCCTTGGCTTTTCAAAGTTTTTGATCCAGCTGAATTTATTTCTAGAGTTATGAAAATGGTGATTGTAAATTTTTTTTGAGTCCAAAGTACCATTGTGAGAAGACTCCCATATTTTAAAATCATCCATGTTAGATAAAGTATAGTTTTCAATAACATGCACATCATTATGAGGGAGGCTGTCAATATGAGAATTAATGACATAAAAAATAGTAAAATTTTTGTTTCCAGGAGTTTTTTTAGGGATCAAAGAAATTATAGGGGAATATATCTAGTTGTCTAACCAGAAGTTCATTGAGGAGTTCCTAGAGACCATGCCTATACAGTTGGTCAAAATATTGACATAATTTTTTTTAACAAAAGTCCATATGGAAGAGATCATGAAGTTCATGTTTCTTTTCTTAAAATTTTCTAGAAACATGCTTTTAATGAAAGAAATAGAGGGAGATTCATTGTGAATTTGGTTCTAAGTAAGTCTATCTTGAAGAGAACCATTAAATAGAATTAAGTTTTTAATTCCAAGACCACCCTTATCTAGAGGTTTTTAATAAGTTGACTAAGGTATAGTACCTAATTTCCTATCCAAGGAGATTCTATTCCAAACGAAGTTTTTGATATAGATTTTCATTTTTTTAAAAGACCAATATGACAATTATAAACCATCACAGAGTAAACCATCTTATAAATAATGACCAACTTCACAAGGCAGATTCTCCCATCCATAGATAGAGTTTTTCCTTTCCAAGAGGAGAGATGGTTAAGAATTTGATCAAAAATTCTAGAGAAATAGCTTTATTTGGGTCTTCCCCAAAAGATGGGAACACCAAGATATGTGAAAGGATATGAGCCTTCTTTAATACCTAATTTATTGATAATAATTTTTTTTTCTATTTGTCGGAATGTATTTTCCAAAGAAGATAGTGGATTTTTCTAACTAATGACTTGATTGGAGACTTACTCATAGTGTGAGAGAGCATTTTTAAGAGTTCAGATATTTCTTTTGTCACCTTGTAAGAATATAATGATGTCATCCACATATAAAAGATGAGTGGGAGTGTTCACATTCCTTGAAGCATGGATGAGCTTAATATTGTTTTGATCCACCAAGTGAGTAAGCAGATGACTTAAATAGTCCTTTACAATGGAAAAAAGTATGGTAGAGAGGATATCACCCATTCTAATGCCTTTGGTGAATTTTAGGTAACATTTTGGAGAACCATTGAATATGATAGAAATGAAGGTTGGGTTAAACAGTGTTTTAATTATAGTTATGAATTTATTCTTGAAGCTAAATCCTTGCAGCACTTTGAAGATAAAATTCCAATCCATAATATCAAAATCTTTTCTAATGTCAAGTTTTATGGATATATTTCTGCCTCTATTTATATTTTTTAAAGTGTTAGTTCATTCAGAGGCTAGACAAATGCAGTATTGAATGGAGCTTCCCCTGAAAAAACTATATTGATTCCAAGAAATAATTTTTTCTCTAATATTGGTAAGTCGTTTTGCAAGCAATTTGGTGATAATATTGAAAATAATGTTGATAAGAGATATGGGTTAGAAAATATGTATTTCTGAGGCATTTTATACCTTAGGAATAATGGTTAGGAATTGTGCATTCAACACATGTGGCAGAGTGCCCCTAGAATAGAAGGATTTTACAAGCTTGCAAGCATCAGGTTGAATGAACTCCTAATATTTCTGGTGAAAACTATTATTAAAACCGTTAGGACCCAGGGCGCTATTAGGATTCAGGATAAAGACAATATCTTTGATTTCATGATCAAGAGGAATGGTTAAGTGGAAAGAGTTATCCTCCTCAGTGACAACTATCAGAATAATATCATGGATGAGATCCTTGTTGATTTCAAGGCCATTAAAAATAAACTCAAAATAGGTGACAACATGATTAATAATGTCATAATCATTATCCATAAGGTTGTCCCCATCCTTGAGAGAGGATAAAGTTTTATAGGCTTTCTTAATCCTTTGAAGAAAATTGTAGAATTTTGTGTTTATATCACCATCATAAATCCATTTTATTTCGAAAGCTTGTTTATGCATGTTATCCTTAAATGTGAGGAGAGAATTGAGTTTCACTAAAATATTAATTTCTTAGTTCTGATTAGGAGAAAAATCAGATCTTGTGTTGTTTATTTGGATTTGATGAAGTTCATTCTCAAGAATAAATATGTCATTATCAATTTTTTTAGATTTTAAACTACCCCAAACTTTCAGCTTTTATTGGAGAAGTTTTAATTTAAGAGTAAAAGAAAGGGAATCATTGGAATAAGTAATAGAGGAGAAAAAGTTTTTGATAGGATTACATCATTCTATGATCAAGAACCAAGATTTATTGAATATTAAGGGTAGAGGATATTTCATTATTTTTTAAGAAATTTTGACATAATAAGATGATGATTAGACTGAATTTTGGGTAGAGTAGTTCTAGAAATACTGTCCCATTTATCTAAAGCATGATCATTTTCGAATTCTCTATCCTGTTTTCTTGCTACAACTCTATTGTAGTGTCTTATATGCCATGTATATTTTGAACCTATGAGAGTAATTTTAGTAATATTATTGTTATCAATAGTATAATTAAACTCTATCATAGATATAGAATAGTATAACAGACCTAGTTTCTCACATGAAGCAAGAATATTATTAATTACCCAATAAAAAACCAGGGGTTATGAATTTTAGAACATAGATTGGAGAGGTTAGTGCAAAAAGGTATCCTATCTTGATATCTGTTCTTTGTATATACAAAAGAAAAAAATAGATGTGTGTTATCTAGCGTGAAGTCACAAGTGAAAATTTTCTCAGAGACATGAAATATATTTACATTTTGAAAATCTAGTTATGCACAAATACAAAGAGTTTAATTAGTGGAATTATTTTTACTTTATCTTATGAAAGAGTAAACAAAATGATAGAAATGATATAAATTAGTAAAAAATTTAGCTTTGGTTCAGAAATGGAAAAAATTAAAGGGCACTGAATGTTAAGAATTATTTTTAAAACAACAATGTTTTCAGGGTTAGTAATACCCTAACAATTCCAGAATAAGATCTTTATTTATACCTACGTTTGGAGTTAGAACTCCCTTTTTTCTGACCATCTTATTCCTTTTGTCTATATGATCTTCTGATAGTATTAGACATGTTTGGGATTAAGTTTCTTTCCTTCAAACCTTTAATGTATGTCAAAGGATTAATAATATAACCTAAAATAAATGGTTCTTTGGGATGATCTAGTATACCCTCTTAAGCAAGTGTGATAGCAGGGATACTCTGCAAAGCATTACTATCCTCAATGAAAAAAACATTTAAATTAATATAAATTTATGATAAGGTAGTGGAATAAATATTTTAGTTACCTACTTGAGTGTGAATTCCCTAAAATAATAATTGATTTTTAGATATCATCATCCCATAATTAAATCCACCATTAATTATCTCAAATAATAATATTAATATCACATAATTAATTCGGAAATTAATTATCCCCAATTTATTATATTAATATTTTATATTTAATTATATAATTAATTATTCCTAAAAACAAAAATTTCACAATTTCATCATTAATTAATTCACCATTTTCATTTCAAATTCCCAAGTAAGAAAAAAAGCTCAAGTTCAACAAATTACCCAAAGCCTATTTTCCTGTGCGTGCCAACAATGATGCATGTCATAAAATAATCTTGAGTTCCTAGAATGATTCATGAAGACTCAACCCTCATGCCATACCCGGACATGATTCAATATTAAAAAATCTCAAAAACAATAATCAAATCACACAAAAAGTGCACCACCCAAGATGAAACCATATTCAACTGTAACAGAAAATAAAAATTATAATAATCCCACTATGGGTACTTGGGTTCTCCCCCATACGTGAGGTAGCTACTCCCATGCATGAGCTCATAAACAAACCCTAATATTCCTTGTCTCATTTCTAACTTTCCCAAATAGTAATACAAAAGAAAAAGAAAAGAAAAATGGGTCTCTGATACCACTTTGTAACATCTCGGCCCGGGTTCTACACACTGGTACCCTGATCCGGTTCACCACATGGCCTCAAGCATGCCTCCTCATACGTCAGAAGATGATTACTAGAAATTAGGGTCTTATAAGTCTACCATAGGGAGAGTTTACCCTCTTTTATTAGAGAAATACACCAGTGGAAAGTAAATAAACCAGATGTAGAAGCACATATTACATGAATAATACCAATGTCACAAGATAACAAAAATTGGGAATACAATACTAATATGAAAAGGGAAACATTCCATGCCAATGTACGTGCCAAGTTTCAACATGAAAAAAAATGAAGACACAGAAAACTCCTCCAAGTGAGTCTCGTCACTAAGTCCATTTCCTTCACCATACTCCATCCTAACTCTTCCACCTAACACGTGACCTTTTCCCTTAACCCATATAGAAAACAAAAAGTGTATTTGGGTATCGATCAAGAAGCCCGAGTAGATTTTGAGTACAACTCTGTAGACCACCACCAATAGAGTCTAAAAAAATCCAGTCAAAAGATAGTGTATTCAAGTCTATAAAGACAAAAATAAAATGCGTAAATAAATAGTTATCACATTATCATTTCTTCTTTATTTAACAATTTTAACTCCAGGGTTCCTGATGACACCCATGCCTTAATACTAAAATCTTCTCATACTAGATCCTGAAGCATTCCATTGGTAATATAATATCTTAACACCTGATTCAAATCATTTTGGATCTCAACGTATTCGAAGGTGATATGATATATCATCACCTGATTTGACTCATGTCGAAGTTTGAATTTTTCTCATGTGAGGCCATAACTCGGAGTACTCTATGGAATAGAACGTCATGTCTAGCCACCAAAATCCAATTTATTCATATTTATAATTGATGTCAAACACCATTTATAACATCCAAAAATCCCATTGGTGTAAAACGCCGTGTTTACCACCCAAAAATATCATTAGTGTAGAGCATCCTGTCTAACACCCAAAATCTCATCGGTGTAGAACACCATGTCTAACACCCAAAATCTCATCAGTGTTGAACACCATGTCAAACACTCAAAATATTTTTTTATATTTATCAATGGTGTATAACTCCATTTCTAACACCCCAATCCTCAATAATACAGATAGATCTATCCCACTGCAGAACACCATGTCTGACACCCCAAATCTCATCATTTCGGAACACTATATCTAACCCCCCAAATACTATTCATTTATTTATATTATTGGTTCAAAAATCCATATATAACACCCCATATCCCATTGGTTCAAAACACCATGTCTATCTACCAAATACTCAATAATATAGATATATCTATCCTAGTGTAGAATGCCATGTCTAACACACCAAATCTCATCGGTGTAGAATTCCATGTCTAACACCCCAAATACCATTAATTTATTTATATTGTTAGTGGAAAACCCCATGTCTAAAACCCCAAATCCCATTGGGGTAAAATGGTTTCTCTAAAACAAAAAATCATGTCCATTAATTAATTCATAAATAAATTAATAAATTCCATTAATTAATTCAACAACTAATTAATAACATCAATTTCATATTAATTAATTCTAAAATCAATTAACCATTCACCATCTAATGATTCAATAATTATTTAGCTAATTAATTATTCTCAATCAGAAATTGAAAATTTGATAATTAATTCAACATTTAATTATCCCAATTTATGGATCATTTACAAAGATAATTAATTCACCAATTGATTATCCTTATTTCCCATTCAAATATAAAACTCAACTATCTCAATCCCATTATAATTAAATCTCACAATTAATTACCAATTCACAATTAAACATTAAATAATTAATTCAACAATTAAATATTTCAATTCATGATTTAACATTCAAGAATTCATTCAAAAATCAGTTTTTTTGAATAAAAAATCTCAATATCTCATAATTAATTCTATAATTAATTATCTCAAATCATCTATCTCAATATCTCATAATAATTCAGAAATTAATTATCCAACATTAAAATCTCAGTGTCCCATAATTAATTCAATAATTAATTATTCAATTTTATCAATTTAATATCCCATAAATCTATATTAATTAATTTTACAGTTAATTAATCTAATTTATTCAATTTCACCTTCACCACTATCCCTATTAATCAATCTACTGATTAATTAATCCAACTCAGAAATCATATCATTACATCCATTGATTAATTACCCCATTAATTAATCCAAATCATCTCCCTCAATTAATTCTATAAAAACAATATAACTCGAACCCTTTAATTAATTCACTAATGAATTGTCCATGTCAATTCCATTAATTAATTTCCATAATTAATTAATCAAACTCAATCCTATTATTTATTTCAAAAATTAAATTAGAACACTGCTCCCATTAATTAATTCACTAATTAATTATTCCTAACTTAAAAAACTTCAATCGCCCCAATCAATTCATCAATTAATTGTTCCATGTTAATTAATTCCATAACCCCAATTAATTCATCGATTAATATTTCCATGTCAAACAATTTAAAAATCATAACAACTATAATAATTAATTCTACAATTAATTATATCTATTCAACAACTTTAAGTCAACCATAATTAATTTATCCATTAATTATTCAATCTTAACAAATTCTATCTTGGTATAATTAATTCAAAAATTATTTACCCAAAAAAACAATTTTATAAACCAATCATTCTCATTAATTAATATATCAATTAATTAATCTGGTTGAACCATCTTAATAACTTCCACAATTAATTTCCATACTTAATTATGAAAATGTCCTGATTATATAATTAATTAATCCACTAAATTTGTTAATTTTTTTTAAAAATAAAATTTTGAAATACATCTAGCAATTATACAACTTTCATGTGAATAATTAAAAATTACAACTATGGGATTTAAATTTTAGACCAGCTACCTTAAGAATAGTGATGAATTTTTGCCAATGGAAAATCCCAATTTTAAGTGGATCCATCAAGAATGCGATGAAGAACATAGTCTAGATCTAAAACATAAATCCATTATTAAAAGAAGCATGATATTTTTATTTTTTTTCTAGATTCAACAAGTCTATATCTAGATTAAGAAAATCTAGATCTAGATCTTATAGTGAATAAACATATTTCTTTTATCCAGTAAGAGGAGTAGAAGAGGGATTGATCTTAAAAGAGAAGAACACTCATACCTGGGAGGTGCACGGAGGGTATTCAATTGAAGACGGTGGTGCACAGATGGTTTAGGTCAAAGGCAGAATATATGCATAGGATCTTTGATCTGTTCTAGATGTGTTCAAGGGAGTTTCAATCCAAGGCAGAGGTGCACAAGATATCTTGGCTTAAAAATGGTGTGTGGAGGGTCACATGATGATGGATACACATTTTTAAAAATTTGGTAGTGAATATTACACGAAGTGAATCTTCATTTCACATCGTGTAATGATTTGTAATTGATTTTCCATTTTCCTAAGGAAATCCCATCAAACCATTAAAAAAATTAATTTCATCACTTATTTATTAAGCTCTCTTATTAATTTCATGTATCAACCCATAAAAATATTGGGTGTTTCATGGAACTATATCAAAATCCTGAATTAAAGATTCAACATTGGTCTTGAAATGATCACCTCAATTTTAAGGCCATGTTGCCGCTAAGAGCAAGTCAATCTGACACAGTATAAAAGAGTTATGACTGAAAGAGTATTTTGACAACAATTCTTTTATAAATTTAATAATAATAATAATAATAAAAATATTATTATTATTATAAATTTTCTTCCACCATTAAAGTTTCACCAACAATATTCATTAAATGTCAATAATAGATAATAATTTAATATTAACCCCAAATTTTCATTTATTTAGCATTGGCTAATTATTTCATCGCTATTACATTTATCAACCACAAATATTCACATATGGTGAAACTTCATTCACCATTTAAGTGAAAAATAATATTTAATCACACGTGTACTTTTCCATTCATTTTTTTGGAAAATAATAATAATAATAATAATTATTATTATAATAACAAAAATAATAATAATAATAATACAATTATTATTAATAATTTTATTTTTATCTACCTAGTAAATATTAAAATACATATTTTCTTATTTAATTTAATATAATTATTTTTGGATAAATTATTAAATTAATAAAATTAATTATTTAACTTAAAAATTAAATAAAAAAACACCCACTGCACATAAAAGTTATAATTTGACAAGGTCAGCCCCCCCATTCCAAACCCAATGGTGGTCTAAGATTTATCATACGATTAACCTTTTGAGAGATATTAATTATTTAATATAAAAAAATGGAATAAAAAATTAATTAAATATAAAAATTTTATTTTTTTGAGCGAGACGACCAAACCTACAATGATTACAAATATTATACCCCATCTAGGGTAAAAACCCTTTTCCATACACAATGATGGTCTAAAATTTCTTATAAGATGAACCATTTTGGAGTTATTCAATTATTTTTAATAAAAGGTGTGAACTTAATATATTATATTTAATATTTTTATCCAATATTCACTAGGATTTTGCGGGCCCCAGAATCTCACACTAACTCATTATCAAACTCCAAAAAAATTAAATTGAATATTTCAATATGTTAACTGCCATTTAAGGCCTTTATGACATTTATCAAAATTTTGCTGATAATTAATTTTTGTGAATTAAAACAAAGACAACCCATCTTCAACATTTTGTTTAAAAGTGTCATACCTGGAAAAGGACGGGATCTTGTCGTTTCAATGTATTTTATCCTAGGTTTATTGGTGAGTTTTTCATCCTATATATAAACTAACCGTTAGATAATATCATGATATTGCCACATATATATTAACTATGTTAGTTTTATGTTTTATTATTTATCTTAATGTGTGATCCACAATCACATAATAAATGAATGAATATTAATTCAAGATGGAATAAAATAAAACCATATCATGTGTAAATTTTATCATACATGGTTAAACACTAAAGTAAAATACACTTAATATTAACAAGGAATATGATAAGATAAAAATGGGTTTTTACACTTAGGGATACAAGATCCATGAACTAAAATATTAATTTAGTGTATCCCTATATTAATTAAGTTAGAGTTTAAACCATAGTTCAAAGTGATTGATCATATCAAGTTGTGGTGATTTAAATTATAGAGAAAATTTTAGCCTGATTGTTTGTGTTGACTTAACTTGTTTCACATTAAGCATTGTCTTCCAAAGATGAAATTGTTGTAACTGAGAGGAAAAGGTTAATTAAATATTTATCAATGATTTTAGAATTCATGATTCCACTAAATAGACTAAGAAACATTGATTTAATGAATTTGGTAAGTTTTTCCTAACTAAAAACCTTAAAATAACTTATCATGCCCAAGTATAGGTTATGATAAGGGGAATATAGATCCTTACCACTAGAATATATCTGAAAAAGTATAATATAAAATTAACAGTGAGGGATATTATGTTTTTAAAAATATTTGGAGATTAATAAAATTTAATTTATATTTTTTAATATGATTTGGTAATCAAGTAAGTACTAATAGTATTCTCATAAATTTTTATAGAAATGGGAAAGTACACGACTTAAAAAATATCACTATGATCCATACTAGAGAAGGAAAACCTTATCAAAAATTCTAATTTACAAGAATTTTATTTGTGCTTAGACATTATACTATTCCATGAATGATTATTATATATGCTGGAAACCATGATTCTTGGGTCTCTTGCTAAACTGGCTAGTGAGGAAGAAGTATATATCTACCCAAAACATATGGAAAATGCAATGAACATCCAATGTTTCATGTTATCCTCCATTTAATATTAAATTATAAAGAAATATGAGGATGTGGATAAATATATAATCATTTATCACCTTCATTATCTTTATCAAGATAAGGTGAGACAAGAGAGATATGAGATGTCCAACACACTATTAAGGTGAAATCTTGGAGAGTTGGCTCTATCCAGGCCTCATGAAGTCAAGATGATTGGCTATATAGAATGCTTAGAATTTTTGGGTTTTAAGATCCATGTTGAGTATGACACATATATCGTTTTGTCCTCACTACCAAAAAAATTCCCTAGTTTCATTGTGAATTATAATATACGCAATAGAGACGAGACTCTTTTAGAACTTATTAATCTTATTAATCAATTTGATAAATGTATGGGGAATGAAAAAAACATGGTCCATATGTTAATAAGAAAAATAAGAAAAGTTTAAAGGGTTCAAATAATTATTCCAAGTACAAGGATCCATAGAACCTTACTTTTAATAAAAATATGATCCAACAATAAGCAAAGAAACCTGATTTAGAGTGTTTTAAATTTGTTAAGAAAGTTCCCTATAGGAGGAACTACACACAACCAAAAAATCAAGGGGAAGCTTTAAGTGCGTTCTTTAACAATGTAATATTTCCATATCTACATGTTGGGTATTAAATATTGTATGTGGTGATTACATTTGTATCCAAATATAGGAACCAAGCTGATTTTGGAAGGTTTCTAAAGGTGAGAAGGATCTACTAGATACCAATGGAGTGAGGCCGGTTGCTCTAGTCATTAGAGAATAGCACCTCACTTTTCCAATAATAATGACTTTGTTGTTAAAGAAAACTTATTATTTGATTAGTGTTATTAGGAACATAATCTCTATTTAGACATTGATGGATTTATTTTTAGATCTATAAATAAGAGTTACAACTTTTATAAAGATAACATATGTTATGGTGTATAATAGTTAAATAATGATCTTTATGTATTAAATTATGAAGAAAATATTTTCAATTGATAATGAATAAAATTAACATGACTCATTTCACACCCAATTATGGAATCACCACCTTTGTCACATTAACATGATGAATTTTAGGAATCTCTTTCAAGATGACTACTTAGAGACTTTTGTGCTTAAACCACATGAAATATTTCATGCTTGTTTGAAGGAAAGATGACCAAAACCACCATTTTCTTGATCAATATGAAAGGTATAAGGATATTTTATAATTGGTACCCATTGATGCGAGTGTACCTTTTTAAGTAAAATACATAGGTTTATTATTATAATTTATGAGTTTTTTCTGAAGACTTGAGCATGTATGGGTTTTTATACTTGATGAGGTATATGTATGAATACTTTATAAAATTCACAGGCTTCAAAAATGATGTTGATAATTATATTGGTAAGAATATAAGGAAACATTAATTGGATCTAGGTGGTGAATATCTTAACCATGTGTTTATCGACTTTTTAAAAGAGTGTGAGATTTTATCTTAACCCACCCAACCTTATACACTATAGTGGAATGGTGTTAGTGAAAGGAGGAACCATACCCTGTTGGGAATGTTAAGGCCAATGATGAGTCAAAAAACCATTCCAATATACTTTTGGGGATATACATTACACACCATATTATACATACTAAACTGAGTACCAACTAAAGCATGAAACAAGATTACAATTGATTTATAAAGTGGAGAGAAACCTATTTTTTTCACATACTCATGAATGGGGCGTGAGATTTTTTTTGTGGCTATCTAAAGAAACAAACTTTCACCCTACGGAATAATGTGTTTCTTTATAGTTTACCCCAAGGAAATAAGTGGCTACTAATTATATGATCTCTAAGATAAAAATTTTATAGTTTTTAGAACATTTTTATTTCATGAGAGGGAACACATAATCATGGATGATAGTTGGAGAAAGATAGACATACAGGAAGTTGATGCTCAAGATACACAAGAGTGTGTATAAGAATATATTCAATAGGTCCCCATGGAAGAATTTATTCCTAAAATAATATTTATATAGGATCTCTAAAGAGGTTATAGAATCAGAAAGACATAGTTTTCTAGTAAAAAAATGGTAACTCATCACTGATTGAAAATAATGAACCTTTATCCTATTAAGAGGTAGTATAAGAACATAAGTTTTAAAATGGAAAAAATACATGAATTTAATGATAAATTACATTTACCAAAACAATGTGTGGGTTTTGGTCCATCCACCTATATACGTAAATCTCCTTGGGTGAAAATGGTTATTTTAAATAAATATTAACATGTAAGGTTTGTTTAGTTCTTATAAAGTATTAATAGTGAATAATGGGTTTAAAAAATTTCTAATCACTAATTATGATGAAACATTTTCTCTAGTTTCCATATTTAAATCCATCGTAATTATACATGCTATAAAAAATTCCCGTGATTATTATATTTGGTAGACATATTTCAAAACTACTTTCCTTAATGGTAACCTTTAAGAAAATGTGTATATGATACAACCAGAAGGGTTTGTGACTCCAGGAAATGCCAAAAAGTTATGAAAGTTTCAAAGATCCATTTATGCATTATTGTAAGCATCCTGGTAAGAGAATATCTAGTTTGAAAAATATATTAAAGAATTTGGATTCATTAAAAATGAATGTGATCCATGTGTTTAAAATTATTTTAGCAGGAGTATGTTTATTTCTATTCTAGTATATGTTGATGACTTATTTCTAAATTGAAATGAGATACCAAACTTAGAAGAGGTTAAAGAATGGTTTATGGAGTGTTTCTCCATGAAGGACATTGGTAAAACATCCTACATTCTAGGGTTCATGATTAGGAATGATAGACCCAAGAGGTTTATGATACTATATCAAAGTGTATACATTGATCACATACTAAAGAGGTTTAATATGGAACAATTCTGGAGGGGATTGGTTCCATCATCAAAAGGTATACATCTTTCTAAGAAGATTTTCCCTAAGGCACAACAAGAAATAGAGAGAATGACTAATATTCGATATTCTTATATGATAGGATCTATCATGTATTCCATGTTATGTACATGGAGTTATGTTGCCTATTATTGGAGCACAGTAGGTAGACATAAAGTATTTCCAAGTGAAAAACATTAGACTGAAGTTAGGAATATATTTAAGTATCTGATGTAAAATAAGGATCTGTTTTTGGTGTATGGAGGAGAGGAAGATAAATTCATCATGGGATATAAAGATTTTGGATTTTAGATATATCAAAATTTTATAAATTCATAGTAAATATATTTCTTCTATCTCAATAGAGGAGTTATGAGTTGGAAGAGTTCAAATAATACAATTTTTTCCAATTCAATAGTTGATCCCATGTGTATTATGGCTTTTGATTTATCCAATGAAGCAGTTTGAATTTACAACTTTCTCTGAGCTTCATGTGGTTCCTAGAAGTAATGACCCTATCATAGTTTACTATGATGAAACTACAATGATGTATCTTTCTAAAGTTACAAGTTTATATTAGAGGATAAATAATATACTTTTTAAGTTTCATCTCATGTGGTATTTTTCTCAATGAGGTGAAGTTACATTGAGCATATTATACATGGAGGAAAATATGGTGGACCACTTAACGAAAAATACATCTCTACGGAGGAATGAGTATCATGTGTGAGTTAGTGGATTGATGGTTGTTGACAGTTGGATCTTGTCAATGTGGGAGTTTGTTAGAGTTGGTTTCCTGGAACCAAATTTTATGTACTTAATGATTACATGTATTCATTTTCTTTAATATTAATGAAGTTTATTATCCCATCATGACTTTTCCGTTTCATGGCATAGTATGAGATAATTTTATAATGATAAATTCCATGTTATAATTACGTATAAGTTTCATGCTATGATGAGATACTTTATACGTTATGAAAGTATTACACAAACCCATGTTATATGGAAAGATGATTTTGTTTGATGAGATATAGATGATACAAGTTATCATGGGTAGGAGGATTATAAGATATTAAGACAACTTATAATGGTTTTCACCCTTAGTAATCTCTAATAATGGAGGGTATGAGAATGGAACCACCAATAATAAATCCACATTTTATGTTCCTGTCTATAATTGTGTGAATTGGTCCTTAAACTTTAAGATTATCATTAATGAATATCATAATTCATGTACTTTTATGTATTGATGAAAACCATGTTGACATATTCTCATGGTGATGTAGGATATGTTGGGGACATCATAATTGATATTTAACTAATAGATAATATAGGAAAAGATTTTTCCCTTTGGTCTATTTATAGATATTGATATATCAAGCCCTTTGATGGGAATCAAAATGCATAGATAAATCAATGACCATAGTGTCATATTGGAAAGTTCATTTCAGAAATTAAAAGAAAGATATTTCAATGACATAGGTTGATGACACCATCAGGTGAACTTCTTGATTAGAAATTTCAATATAAAGGGATTATATCACACATTAAGTGTTTATAAGAGGATTTATTTCATTGTAACAGTAACATACTTTTCTATAGGTACCTTGGAATATTTCAAGATGCTAGCCTTAGAATTTAGGTTGTTCTACCTAATGCCATTGAGAAAGGGGCCAAGAGATTCAAACACTAAGTGGATCTAAAATCTTGGTAAAATTCAAATTTGAATTAAAAAAGTTAGAGTTTCTATTTTTAATTAATTATGATTTAATATTTATTCATGTTTGGTTGATCACTATGATTTAATTAGAATTTATTTGAATGAATATGTGAGTTAAATAAGAATAATAACTATTTATTTACAAGGTTTGGAAGATATAATATTTATTATATTTATATATGAATAATGAAATGATATTTATTTGTTTATAAATAGTCATTATTCAAGTTTCAGTAAATTCTGAGGAGGATAAGAGGATCAAGTTTAATAGTCAAGTCGAAAATGCTATAAATGATATTTATTTGTGTATTCTTAAGTGATTCTTAGGTCAAGTGATTAATAATAATATTTTATTATTATTATTATACATGAGGTTGATAATAAATTATATAATTTTTAAGGGACCTTGGTTCAAATTGATAACCCTAAACCTTCTATAAAAAATATATAATTATATCAATTTACATATACAAATTTGTTGTGAACAACAGGTAAATAAAATCTCTCTCATGGCTAAGAGAGAGTTTTAGAGATATAGAGTATGCACTCACCTCCTATTTCCTCAATTCATCAAGATAACAAAAATAAATCTTTATCCTTGAGGATATTTATCTTGAGATCAACCATGAATGATGCAAGTGATCAAGAGCAGCTGTGTTACCACCTGGAAATTCTATGATGAAGTTCAAAGAATATGGTTTATTTGTTAATCACCAATAGATGTATTATGCACTTGGATCCTACAAAATAATGAAAATATAATGATATTGAGTCAAATGGATCATCAAAGAAGAAATAATTACCACTTTAGGTAATTCAAAATCTATTTATAAATTAATAATAAATTAAATGTGATCATCCTCCTCTTATAATTTTTACATTTAATTCATGTAAAATACTATTTGAATTCATTTATTATGATGTCATTCTTCATGTACTTATAAAATTACTCATAAATTAAGACTAAAAGGCAAGTTATCTATTCGGAATAGGCACTCACATTACTCCCATAACCTATAGGACTGTGGTGGTTGAGAAATTGTTTCGATGAAGTGACTACCTTAAAAATCATATGGTGTTGAGTGACATATCATCCATGGGCATAGAACCCCAATTATAAAAGAGTATAAAAAATGTAGAACTGATTGTGGAGAGGTTATGGAGACATTGGGATGCCTGTGTGCATGAAATCAATTAATAACTCGATTCCTTAGGGAATTTAATAGGTGAATTATATGTGATAGTGGATTGAAACTGAGTGTTGTAGGATCGAGATATTTTGGACCGATATGATAGAGATTGTCTCAGAGGTTATTTTGAGAATGTGGTGAGACAAGATGAATTTTTTGATGGGTTGAGGAATGAATTGTAGAATTACATAGAAATTTGAGCCTACAATTTTGTGAATGTGTTGGTTGATAATGGGATGGCTGGTAATGAAGGCATCATGATCAAGTAAGTGGTAGTGCATTGGGGGATGTAGTTGTGTGTTTTGGTATGGGTAGACTAGCGACAGTTCACCTTGAATTATCATATGGAATTTGATATGGTGAGTTGAAAAAAAAACTAGAAATTTTTATTTAGATATAATGGGTGAGATTTAAGAAATAAACCAGGATCATCAAGGAAAATCTAGTGTGCTCATAGATTTGCGTGGATGGTAGTTTTGCATCCCTAGCAGTTTGGTTTTGGAAATAAGAATGAATAATAGTAAGTGAATGATGTTCTCATGTGTGATCTTATATGGTAGGGTGTAATCTATGATTGGTGTGTTCTTAGGATATGGGCTCTCTATTTCGATAGGAAACTCCAATGGAAGAAGCACCATAACATTGTAGTTGGATGTTATGAGCTAGTTTCTACGGTGAGGAGAACCATAGGCCCATAGATGAGTTAGAACGATGAAATGATCATTTTTATGGGATTTAAAATTCTTAGAAAGCATAATCCACATGCTTTGGTAATGGTCATAATAATATGGTTAAACTTTTGGTGGTTTGAGAACCTTATATTGGAGGGTGTGCCTTAGATGTGCTTTGGGAATTCAGGAGTGGAACATGACTAATTTATAAGTATCTGATAACCCAGATAGGTTGGGGTACTTTTTTAGATGACCATTAAAGTGTTAAAGTGGGGAGATTGCAATGCCCAATGGCCATATAGGCATTAAAACTCTAGAGGTAATTCTATATTTTGAGTTTAGTGGCTAGTTCATTTTGATAACATATATTCAGAATCAATTTATGAGGATTGGGACATTTTTAAAGTATTTTTTTATACTCGTTTTGAATCTCATGAGGCATCCCAAGGGCTTAGAGGAGCCTCAAGAGAGAACAAGTGTCTGATAGATTCAAAACTATAGGAGAACCACCAATTACAAGGAGATATTTAAAGTGTATAGATTAACATTTCTACCCCCTTTGAATTTATAATGGGAATTCCTCCTTCCCATCACATTTTTCACATAATCAAAAAGTAATTCCCTATATTCTTCTATTGGTTACCCTCATTTAGGGTGTGATTCTTGGGAATTTTTCAATGATTTTAGCTACATGTTCTCCTCCACTAGCTTCTTCTCATCCCCTCTTTCCTATTTCCTAATTTTTGAGTTCTTCTTTTAGGTATTTTGATAAAAATTCCACTATAACATGGTGGAATCAATTGATTATCAGGGTGATTTTTCAGCCTATCTAGAGGATGCCCCTAAATGAAATTTTGGTTCCCTCATTCATCATTTCATCAATGGTGTATCATCATGTGAGTTTTTAATAGTGTTTAATTAAAAATTAAATTGAATTTACTATTGAATTGGAGTTCATTGTTGGATATTTATCTTTGTGTAGGGTTGGGGATGTTAGAGGGGCCATTGGGGTTCCATTGGATGTGGTTCTAGTGCGATGAAAACCTTCACTGGGAAGCTAGGAATTACGACTATTGTTTTAAATGGATTAATTAATTATAAACTGTTATAATTAGATATGTGTAATGATTTTATGTTCCTTTGTTTCTAGGAATGTGGTCAGTGATTGGTTGAGCCATGATAATCTTGGGTGAGGTCGAGCAATGAGTTTCCATGCGATGTAAAAATAGGAAAGGACCTACAAATTAGGAAGGTGGCCACACATATTATCTATATGGTTTATATAGTCTATTTACATAGAATGTGGTGTTTAGGATCCCAACTTGAGTTGAATCTCATTTTGTTATTTCAACTAAATAATTTGGGCTAAAAATGAATTTTTTTTAAAATTATAATGTGAAATTGGTTGAATTCCATGAAAAAGCCAAGATAAGTGCCCAGGTCCACATGGAACATTGTGTGATGACTTGATTCCTCGACTGATGATGTATAAGGACTTGAATTTTGATATTCTATGTGAATTTTATACCCTGTGTGGGGTGTGACTAGACCTTATGTGATGTTATATCCCTAGAGTTGGATCCTTTTCAACCTCCTGAAGGATGTGTCTTGTGACTTGAGATGACCAACCCAAGGGGGATAAGCAATACCCTAAAGACACATCAAATAATTATTTGAGATATCTCCCTAGTCCAATGTTTTATTAATTTGAACTTAAGGCTTATAATCCATTTTATGTGTTGACATAATCAAGAAGTGTGAGTTTCCTGAGTAATGGAAATTGTCCAAGGAGGCTATTTGTAAAAAAGGATCCGAAAATGGATGCATATGATTCTGTGTTGACTTAGAGGGAATTATTGGGTTCCCCTAGAGTGATTAAACCCTTAGTGGCTGTTTATGGATTTGGATAAAGATTGCGGGTTTGGGTGTTTTTCCAATCCCATTCTTTTTACCTATTGAGGATTGTGTATGTATGAATAGAAAATAACCTTGAGGACGTCCTTTTATTATAAATAGAAAATTATTTTGGGGGAGGTATTTAAATTATGTATAAGAAACACCCAAGGGGTAGTATTTTATTATTCCTTAACTAAATATAAAAATTACCATAGTGGAGGTCCATGATACTTTTTTTCATTTTCCTTGGCTGAGAAAACTCCCATAGAGTAAGTCCGTGTAACCACTGGATAAGAAAACTCGTGTAGGGGAGGTCTATGATACCATCAATGAGGATTACAAGGATATGGAGGTGGGGTCTATCTGGTATACTAGTATTAATCATTGTATGAGTATTACCTAGGTATGTGTTACTTATGGGCTTATGCCCTGACTGAGAAAATTACCATCAGGGTGGTCCGTGTTATATACTTGTATACCAAGGAGACCTGGGTTTTTTGTATTGAGAGACAATATCCTCACAACATTCTTAGAGACACATTGACATTAGATTAATTTTTTATGGTTTATCAGGGTTATATAATTAAGGTTTAGTATCTAAATATTTTAAAAGGAAACACTATGCCACATCGTGCTTAAACGGACAACTAAATATTATCATTTAAATGCGACCTTTATAACCTAGTCGTTAAGTTGGAGGGTATGAATAAGAATAGTGTATTTTTTTAATAAATTTAAATATATAAATCAATATGAATTTATTGTTAAAATATTATAAAATAATAACATAATTTTTAGTAATGTAATTTTAATCTTCAGAAATATGTTTTCTTAAAAAAATATTTTATTACTTTTTTTGAACAAATAATATAATTAATTTCTAGACTTTAGAATTTCTTAAAAAAAATTAAATCCATTTTTGAAATCAATATATAAAATTTAGTCTATGGTGAAATTTTGATAATTTTATAAAAAAGCTAAATTTTTGGTGAATAGTAAAAAATATAGTTTTTTTATAAAATGTGATATCATTGGTGACATCACAAAGATATAATTATGATATCAAAATTTATTAAAAATATGTAAAAAACATATATTATGATATTATAATAGATATATTGTATAAAAATAGTTTAGAATATATAAATTATAACTTAATTCATGATAAGTATAAAAATCATTGCCAATACTAATGTAGTGCTAGCGCAACATTGGAAAAGTCACATTTGGTTACTTATAGAAACTAATTGAGTGATAAAAAGTATTTGGATGAATTTTTCTATTAATTATTATTCATAATTTATGTTTTTGGATGATATTTTATAATTTTAGAGTTATATAACATGAATCTTATCCAAATGCCTATGTAATGCTTACGGAAGGCAAGAAAAGTCAAATGAACAAATTAAATAAGTTGTTTTGAAATGGATATGAGTAAATATACATAATTAATGAATATAAATGATTTTATTGCACATAATTAATTAATTTTTATTCTATAAATTTATTTTTAATTTTTATATATGAAATAATTTTTCTTAATGCTTATGAAACACTGATGTAGTGCTTGTGAAAACAAAAGAAAAATCAATAAAATGATTTTAATTAAAATTATATGAACCCTTAAATGACCCAAATAATTGATTACATATAATCGGTTGATTATATCTAGACCCTATTTATCTAAGGGTCAAATTAATGAGCATTTGGATCCACTTGGATACGGTTAAGACCCTTATAGTTTTTTATTTAAAAGAAAGTTGAACTGTTCACACAATGGATTTTAATTAGTATAATATTTTAATATATGGTTTTATAGAATTTATATTTGTCCATAATTATTCATTTGAAATATAATAAATTTATATTATACATGGAAATTTATTTTTAATTTTCATGGAATAAATAATTACCTTGAAGGCTTTCACAAAGATGATGCAGTAATTATTAAATTAATGAACAAATCAAATAAATGATTTTAAAATATTAAAATAAATATAATTTGAGATTATTAAGGTGATATATAAATACAATATAGGAATATTTTATTTATAGGATATAATAAAATATTTTTTTTTAATTTTAAAATCTTTTTTGATGTTTCCAAAGTCAAAGTAATTAATAGTGTTAACTTTGAAAAAAACTGTATTTCTTGAATATAATATTTTATTAAATATTTAAATATCTTAAAAAATTGAATAAGTATAAAAGGGATAATAAATTGTCTGAAATGTTGTACCATATTATTTTTTAGGGCTTCTGTAAGTCTTTACCCCTATAATATCCATATTATATTTTAATATTTTAAATAATTTCTAAATTTCCCCCCACCTTGATTATAAAAGGGAAATATTTACTTAATTTTATTTCATCACATTGAGCCTTATAGATCCAAAATTATCTAAAGAATTTATTCTAAACTACCCAAAGCACATTTCATAGTACTTAATTTAGGTATAACACCATCCTTCGAGGTATTCAGGTGTTAAGGCAAGGGATTGTTTGAAGAAGGGGAAGATAAAGAAACCTATGTGACGAGTGAGACTCAAGGTAAGGGTATTATTTTGAAAGAATTATATATATCAGATAAATTTATATTTATTCCTTAAACAATTTTTTTTTTCATTCAGGTTTTGATATATGGATATCATATATAATTATTATTGACATTTTATGCATTTTAATACAGGATTTTGTTTTAATTTCAAATCATTTATGTTCATGTATTTTAAATTAATGTAATTCTTTTTTGGAAGATAGATTTATCCTAAAAATGATATTTATATCAATATTATAAATTTTTAAATTATTTTATTCAATAAAAATAATAAATGTTATATTTTGATAGGTTTTTAATGGGTTAAAAATGAGAAAGTAAAATTCATTAAAAATATTTTCTTAAAAATTTAGCACTTGGGTATTGAATGAGATGATATGGTATGGGGAGTGAACCCATGACCACAATAGGTACATTGTACTCTAAGTGATATTTATAAGTGTCTACATGGTTTTCATGAGATCTTCCAAGTTTCATTTTTTATTTATAAAGGATTATTATTTTCAAATGACTTAAGGAGAAATCCAAGTATTTTTCAAAATGGTATTTTTGAATGGATTTCTAAATGATAAATATTTTTTAAAAGTTTTTGAGGATTAATATTCAACAAAACCATTTATTATTATTTTGGAAATATATATCTAATATTTTTTATTTTATATAAAATGTGTCAAAGTAATTTTCAAAGTAATTTTTACTAGTTTTAAAACCCCTAACTGAGAAAATTAATACTCCCCCTATGTTATAATATAATTTTTACAAATATACTAGAAATTAAATGATTTTTATTTCATATAAGGAGGAAAAATATTCAATGAAAATTATATAATATTTTTTTACTTCTTTGATAATTTTCAATGTAATTGTCTATTCTCCAAAATCTATACCAAAAAAATCCTAAAATTTAAAATGTTCTGTGTATTTTTCAGTTATCTATTATAAAAAAAACACAATAGTATTAGTACTAAATACATAAGTGTGGATTTGGGAATTTACAATTGGTATCAGAGCAATGATTTAGAAAAATTTGTATATTAGGCATTGTCGTTTTAGAAATAAAATCTTCATGATAGAATTTTATTTATTTAAAACTTCTATTTAATTAAGTTCACTAGAAAATATAGAATTATATTCTTTCAAATTATGAATATGGAAATTAATAATTTTATTAAGTCTGACAAATAAATTTATAGGTAAAAATACATTTAAGGGTGGGATAATGTAACTTCATTGTATTTTAAAAGAAAACCCTTTTCCACATCGAGCTTAAATGAAATACTAAATATTATTATTATTTAAATGTAACCTTTATAACCTAGTTGTTATGTTGACGGGTATAAATAAGAATAAATTATTTCTGAAATAAATAGAAATGTATAAATAAATATGAATTTATTGGTAAATGATTATAAAATAATAAAATAATTTTCAGTAAAGTTGTTTTAATCTTCAAAAATATGTTTTCTCCAAAAAAAGATTTTTATTAATTTTTTTGAATACATTTTATAATAAATTTATGGTTATTTTAGAAACTTTATTTGAAAAAATTAACTTCATTTTTTAAATAAATATATCCAAATTATTCTATGGTGAATTTTTTAGAGTTTTCCTAAAAAAGTTAATTTTTTGGTGAATAGTAAAAAATATTGTTTTTAGAAAATATGTTATCCTTTGTGATATAACACATATATAATTATGACATAAAACATTATTAAAAATATATAATGACTAATTTATGATATTAAAATATAAATATTGTACCAAAATAATTCAAAATATGTAAATTATAATTTAATTCATTACAAGTATAAAAATCATTGTCAGCATCGACGCAGTGCCTCTATAGCATTGAAAAAGTCAAATTTGGTTGCTTATAGATAATAATTTAGTTATTAAAAGTATTTAAATTATTTTTTATTAATTATTTTGTATAATTTATGTTTTTTCTAATATTTTTTAATTTTAGAGTTATATAACAAGGATCTTATCAAAATTCCTATGCAATGCTTGCACAAGGAAAAAAATTCAAATTAACAAATTTAATAATTTGACTTGACATGGATATGATTAGATATAAATAATTAATGAATATAAAGGATTATATTGAACCTAATTAATTTATTTTTATGATATTTTTTAAATTTTTATATATGAAATAATTAACATTAATAATTATGCAACTCTCATGTAGTGCTTCTTAAAGAAGAATAAAAATCAATAAAATGATTTTAATTAGAATTTTAAGAACCATTAATGTAACGCCCCAACCCCAGTTACCCAGAGTCGGTGCATTATTTTTATACATTGGCATGATTACAAGGAATCAAGTCCCAAAGGACCGATTAGTTTAGCAGTCTTGGAAAATAGATTACATACATGAATGTTACATTACACTTCATAACATACAAAACAACATAAATAATCCTTTATGAATGCCATTATTCCCTTGTCTTAACCCTTCTTATCAATCACAATATACTTTTTGGAATCCTGGGAAAAAATAAAACATAGAAAAGGGGTGTGCTCAAATTCTCCGTAAGGGTAAGCAATACAGTGGAAAATTTCATAAATAAGAATAAACATTTAAGGAAATGTATAACTAAAACAAAAGCATTTTAAAGATGAACTTTAACATAGTATGGAAAAAATAAAATGAAATAATGCCATTTACTTATTCACATGGATATTCTACTAATCAAATAATCACATGCAATATCAATAACCACTTTCATAATGATGGAATGCATAATGCCAAACTATTATAACCACATAGCCAAGGCCTCGTGCCAAGACTACAAATATGATTTTGCCAAGGCCTTGTTCCAAGACACTAGTTTGTCTCATGAGACCTACCGATGCATCGAGGAGCTATAGCGGGCTCCACCCGTCACTTACTAAGTCCAATTCATTCCCATATGAAAAGGTTTAAACATTACATAAACATTCTTATTAAAACTAGCATACGAAATATCAACACTTTCTCCATAAACCATGAATGGTATAAAAATAACACATCCACAGTAAAACATATCACAAAACCTTCAATACAATACAAAAGTTTTGTATCATAATAAATCAAATTCAAATAAGCTTAAAATCCATCAAAGGATGTTGACATATATGAAATCAAAACTATTTGAGAGAAATATCTCTTTTATCGAAATCATTGAAAAGTCACACATTTATAAAGGAAGTAATTTAAAATAGATTTTTGAATAAAAGTGTCCCACACCACTTTGAAACTTTTGAAAAGAAATATCATTTCAAAGACTTCATGTCCATATAAATAAATCCTTAAAATCATTTTGAAAACATGGACATTAATTAAAATGATTTAGAAAGATAAATCTTTAAAACATTTAAAATTATGATCTTGATAAAGATTTCCTTTCACAAATTATTAAAATATTAATTTTGAAATCATTTAAAAGTCACATAATTATAAAATAAAACATTTACATTGAAAATATTCTTATAAGCTTGTAAGGGAAGCTTTGACGATTTTATAACGGCGGTAAATAGCCGCACCCACCGTATAAAAAAAATTCTTACCTTCAATTTATCGAAAGGTTAAAAGTGCCTTGTTTGGAAAACGATGGAAAGATTCATTTAAAAACACATAAGGGTATAAATGACTTTAACCCATATTCTTTGTAAACATTAAAAATGTTTTGAAATACATTTCGAAGATACATGGATGTGGATGATAAATAAATCCCAGTATATTATTACGTATAAACAACCTCGGATAATGAAGAGATTGAGAAATAAACCCTTACCTTGTACTTTTCCTTGGTTGGGGGTAGGTTAACCTCCTGTATAATAGTGAAATAATTGTTATTAAATTATTCAATAATCATATACATTAATATGATATCATATATGATCTTTTAACATTGCTTTGTTAATAATATCTTAGAATTATCGTCGTTTCGGGTGTAAACTTACTCATTTTATTTTATATGTTTTGTTACGTAAGCCATGTCTGTCATGAATAGGTTGTATATTATTCATATCCAGAATGATATCAAGTCCTTAAAAATTATTTTTAAATCATCAAATGATAATTATACTTGAATGGATACGATAGAGAATGAATCTCATCGCGTTCGTGGGGACGATAGTCCGTACGTACGCACGAGCGACAATATCATTCTTTTGATATTAAAATAATATATAATTGGATGGTATATCATATATAAATAATAATTATCATGTTATATTTATTATTTACATGAATTACACATCATTATTATACCCATCCAAATAATAATTTATTGAATTACAATTACACCACGACGTGGCGACGATAAGCCGTACGCACCCACGTATGGTGACATGTTATTCAAAGGGTGGATAGAATACTGAATATGGTTGTACCATATTTTTAATAATATTAAAGTATATAGGATATACTGGATTCATTATTTTATAATTTGAAAAACAAAGAAAGAAGAAGTTGAAGAAGAAATGAATTTGAAAAAGGGTGGTGAAAACATTACATCTTCTTCGGGTTCTTCCTTTTGATTTGATCAAAAGGGCTCCTTAGGTTGGCTTTCTGATCAAACTAAGGCATCTAGGTTGTATTTAGGGAAGTTGAGAGAGTATTTGGGTAGGGTTTACCCAAACCAAAAGGCTATGAAGGTGTGAAGTAATGAGAAGGGGGAGTGCCCTTTTATAAGAGGGGTGAGGGGCACCTTTGGAAAAGCTAGAAATATTAATTTATAATAAATTCATATTCGGTTTCTAATGGCTCCAAAGTTGATTATTCAAAGTTAAAGGTGGGGATAGGTCTAAAACCATTAAACCAATATAATTTAGACAGGTTTGGGTTACTATATTAACCTTATCTTTTAGTTTTAGCTATTAGTTCATTAATTTGACATTTACCATGTCACTTTGTATTTTTATATTATATAGTTAATAAACTTAATATGTACATCCAAGAGACCCCCAACTGGTCCATTAATGATACACCTATCATGATATAAGTCTCTTTTCCGAACCTTAGATTTTTAAGAAATTAATATCAATTAATAATATAATATTTGTTTTAAAAACTCTTTTATGTCAATTTTGACACTATTCAATAGTTGATTTTTGTGAAACTCATAACAGAATGATTACTTCTACAAAAGTTAATTACATAAATCCTAACATTTCATATTAACCTAGAAAATTAGTTTAATTTATAAAAAGTCTCAAATTAAATTTATTTGGTTATTTATAATATCAATTATTCCAATTTTTCATTAATTAGGTAATTACCGCATCATCATTGTGTCATAAATAAATTAAATGTTTTAATGTCTAAAAATTATAAATAAAATATAATTATTTATTAAATATTTTTATCTTTCTAATGAATATTTACAATCGAATTTATCTTATGTATAACCCTATATTAAAAATGTTTTAGTAAATAAACTTTGATTTTAACTCTTTTAACTCTTCTTTGAATTAAATAATAATAAATGTCCTAATCTAATTCAAGTGAACCTAAATGATAATATTTTATTCCTAAGGTTTATTTTTGTCGAGATAAACTTGTCCGATAGAATTAATACATGTGTTAGGGTAATATTAATATCATTTTACCCTTAATTACCCTATTTACTTTTAACCGTGGTAAATAAAAGTAAAAAGTTACTATTCACCCAAAATTATTTTCATCTCATTGAACCACATTTTACTTCTTGATATTAACCGTGTCTCTCGGATTTTCGAAATTCCATTCACAAAAGTGGTAAAATTAAGTTTTATGAAAAATTCTGTTTTTTTAACTACCTCTTAGTAGTTTCACTATTCATCAAAAATTGATGTTTTTCAGAACAATGCCAAAATTTCACCCTAAGCTATAATTGATATTACAAATTCAAAAATGATATATATTTTACAAAATTCCAGACATATAAGTTTCATTAATTAATTTTATAATTAATTCCCGCTGTCACAACAAATAGGGTGTTTTTAAGAAACAATATATATCAAAAGATTGACAATTGTTTAGGTCCAATTTCGAAGTGAAATTAATTCTAATGAACACCATTGGATAAAATGTTAAAAATATATTCTAATAATACTTTAAAACCACTAAAATTCACAATTTATGACCATTAATTATTTTTATTAAAAAAAATTTTAATTAAAATTTAGTAATTTTCACTATTCATCAAAATATTAAAGTTATCCGAAAAGTACCAAAATTTCACCCTAGGCTAATTTTAATATTCCAAATCCAATAATGAAGTGCATTTTGAGAGATAGAATTTATAAAATTTTAAAAAGTAGGTATTACTATTCATAACGGCTAGTTTGGTAAGTCATGGTGCGCTTTAACTCGGTGTTGCGTGTAGTGCAAGTTATTGAATTGTTTTGAAGAAATAACACACTATGTAATCTTGGGGTGTTACATTCTCCCCTCCTTCAATAAATTGCGTCCTCACAATTTGAAATTGTTCTTTGAAAATAAAAGGTTGAAAATAAAAAATATCTTTGTGGGAAAACCCACATCGGAAATTGGGTTACTAAAATTTAGTCTTAATATGAGGAAAAGAGAAATGAAAGGGTTACCACCAAATTATGATCTCGATTAGGAGAAAATTGGTGGAAATTAGAGACATATAATTGGAGGGAAAACGTAAATATTTATAAGTAGTGATTGAGGTCATCAATCACAAACAAGTTTAAAATTGATGTCCTTAAATTCATCAATCTATGATGATTTAAAATACCATCGATTCAACAAAACATAAGGTATTATGATAACACATTTTTGACGTTTCAAAATATCTTAGTTGAAATCACATATCGACAAATGAATTAATGAGGCCTCTATTTAAAATAAAGTGTGTAATGTATGAAGATTACTGAAAATAACACATACTAGGGTTCCATGTAAGAAAATATGGATATGGAAGAGAAATATAACCATCAATTATCTGATGGAGAGTGGTAGAGAATATGGCTATGAAAAGGCCAACAATCCCAAAGCCATAAATTAGTGATGATTTAAGGTACCATCTAGGACAACATTTTTGTTCTAAGTTCCTTTTCTTAATGTTGAGAATTTATTTATGATATTGGATAAGATCATAAGGAGATATACTTACTTTATAATTAGAGTTTTATCCATTAATAAATTTCTACCACAAACTCATCTTTCACTCTAAAAGATAATAGAACGTAAAAAAAATTCTATTTATACTATTCGTACAGGGTTCCAAAATAAACGAATTTATAATTCATCTACCAGATCTTTTAAAAAAACTACATTATTTAATCCAGGACATCTCGTGGGCCAGTGGTAGGTGATACACCCTTGTCACCCTTCGGTTGCGAGTTCAAGTCTCGCGGCCTTTCCGGTCGTGACGGGTTGCCGCCCGACCTCCGGGTTGTCCTTTTATGGAAATCCAAAATTAATCTGAAACTAGAATTTATCCTAAATACTTCTGTCCAAACTCACAGTCCAACATTTATAAGGAAGGTAAACATAATGTAGATCATTTTTACCCCGTAATATCATATGAATACCTTCATCATGTGTTCTTTTAAAACACTGAATCATCCTAAATTACCATAATCCTTATTGATTACATTCATTCTCCCTTATTCCATATAGAATGCTGGATATACTTCATCAATCCAAAAATGTTTTAAACCCCAACAATGATGTAATATACAAATCATTAATCAGCTTCAAGGTAGTCAAGAATATCCAATATAATTTATCCAAATCAATCATGTATTATTCTAAAATCACTACCTCGGTATCAGAACCATATTATGGCTTATCTTTCTCCCAACCATATATTTTCCAAAAATTTAACCTGCTATTGAGTCACTATTCTTTGTTCCACACAATCTCGAGTCCTTAATGAAATAGTACTGGAGTACAATCCTCATATACTCCATAATTATTATAACAAGTACATTGTTGATACAACAATCAAATGACATAATCAACATAAGAACTCTAATCATTCCTCATCATCTATGGTAGTATCATAACTTTATTATTATCCAATAGAATCATTTGCGGCATAGTCTGATGACTGGGACATAGGTTCGCGTAGTGTCCAAAATCCTTGCAAATTATGCATTGTACATTTGAAACCATTTTCTTACCCTTGCAGTCACGTACTTTCTGCCCTTTTCCTACACACTTATAACAAACTCCCATTCCTTTCAGGCAAGTTCCAGGGTGTTTCTTCCCACAGTTATCACATATGGGAAAATTCTTCTTTTCCCTCTTCCCTTTATCCATCTTTCTCTCTTCCATCCTTTTCTTCTCTTGCTTCCCTTCAAAGCAATAGGACTTAGTAAACTCTTTACTTATCTTATCAACACATGATATTATTTCATCATATGATGATAATACATGGGAGAATATTTCCATTCTAAATGATGTATTAGTACCATGAAAGATACGATCCTTCTTACTCTTTGGATCATACGTATTACTGGAGATCACATTCCTTATACTGGGTTACATTTCTATACAATAACATAAACTAGGTCAGTTTATGAATTGCAATAAATAATTCATAATGAAAATTGAACAGTTTATGGATATAATCCATAATCATAAATTTTTTTTCTTTGAGTAAGTATATACTCATGCGCCCTTCATAATGGTTTGTAAATAAAATGAGAATTATCCTAAGCATATCCCCCAGGAGTGTTGTAACCAAGAGTGCAGCAAGGCCCGTTGTCGTGCACCATTTCTCGTTCGAGTCTAGCTCAAAGCAGTGTTTTCAGGTTTTACCCCTAGGTACATCTGTGCCAGAGCCGCCTCTACCTGCTCGTATCCAGGCATGGATGTATTGCTCGGAAAAATCACAAAATCTCTACAATACCAAAATTCTAGGAAGTTCTTATATACTAATCCTCAAAGTCTATCTTAGGGCTATGTGCTCTAATCAGATTTTATCTAAATCTACTTTCCAAGGTTATTGCTAAACTTGCTTTGATACCAACTGTAACGCCCCGACCCCAGTTACCCAGAGTCGGTGCATTATTTTAATACATTGGCATGATTACAAGGAATCAAGTCCCAAAGGACCGATTAGTTTAGAAGTCTTGGAAAATAGATTACATACATGAATGTTACATTACACTTCATAACATACAAAACAACCTAAATAATCCTTTATGAATGCCATTATTCCCTTGTCTTAACCCTTCTTATCAATCACAATATACTTTTTTGGAATCCTGGGAAAAAATAAAACATAGAAAAGGGGTGAGCTCAAATGCTCCGTAAGGGTAAGCAATACAGCGGAAACTTTCATAAATAAGCATAAACATTTAAGGCAATGTATAACTAAAACAAATGCCTTTTAAACCTGTACTTCAACATAGTATGGAAAAAATAAAATGAAATAATTCCATTTACTTGTTCACATGGATATTCTACTAATCGAATAATCACATGAAATATCAATAACCACTTTCATAATGATGGAATGCATAATGCCAGACTATCATAACCACATAGCCAAGGCCTCGTGCCAAGACTACAAATAAGATTTTGCCAAGGCCTTGTGCCAAGACACTAGTTTGTCTCATGAGACCTACCGATGCATCGAGGAGCTATAGCGGGCTCCACCCGTCACTTACTAAGTCCAATGCATTCCCATATGAAAAGGTTTAAACATAACACAAACATCCGTATTAAAACTAGCATACGAAATGTCAAGACTTTCTCCATAAACCATGAATGGTATAAAAATAACACATCCACATTAAAACATATCAAAAAACCATCAATACAATACAAAAGTTTTGTATCATAATAAATCAACTTCAAATAAGCTTAAAATTCATCAAAGGATGTTGACATAGATGAAATCAAAACTATTTGAGAGAAATATCTCTTTTCTCGAAATCATTGAAAAGTCACACATTTATAAAGGAAGTAATTTAAAAGAGATTTTTGAATCAAAGTGTCCCATACCACTTTGAAACTTTTGAAAAGAAATATCATTTCAAAGACTTAATGTCCATATATATTAATCCTTAAAATCATTTTGAAAACATGGACATTAATTAAAAAGATTTAGAATGATAAATCTTTAAAACATTTAAAATTATGATCTTGATAAAGAGTACCTTTCAAAAATTATTAAAATATTAATTTTGAAATCATTTAAAAGTCACATAATTATAAAATAAAACATCTACATTGAAAATAGTATTATAAGCTTGTAAGGGAAGCTTTGACGATTTTATAACGGCGGTAAATAGCCGCACCCGCCGTATAAAAAAAATATTCTTACCTTAAATTTGTCGAAATGTTAAAAGTGCCTTGTTTGGAAAACGACGGAAAGATTCCTTTAAAAACACATAAGGGTATAAATGACTTTAACCCATATTCTTTGTAAATAGTAAAAATGTTTTGAAATACATTTCGAAGAAACATGTATGTGGATGATAAAGAAATCCCAGTAAATTATTACGTATAAACAACCTCGGATAATGAAGAGATTGCGAAATAAACCCTTACCTTGTACTTTTCCTTGGTTGTGGGTAGGTTAAACTCCTGTATAATGGTGAAATAATTGTTATTAAATTATTAAATAATCTTATACATTAATATGATATCATATATGATCTTTTAACATTGCTTTGTTAATGATATCTTAGAATTATCGTCATTTCGGGTGTTAACTTACTCGTTTTCTTTTATATGTTTTCTTACGTAAGCCATATTTTTCATGGATAGGTTGTATATTATTCATATCTAGAATGATATGAAGTCCTTAAAAATTATTTTTAAATCATCAAATGATAATTATACTTGAATGGATACGATAGAGAATGAATCTCATCACGTTCGGGGGACAGTAGTCCGTACGTACGCACGAGCGACAATATCATTCTTTTGATATAAAAATAATATATAATTGGATGGTATATCATATATACAGAATAATTATCATGTTATATTTATTATTTACATGAATTACACATCATTATTATACCCATCCAAATAATAATTTATTGAATAACAATTACACCACGACGTGGAGACGGTAAGCCGTACGCACGCACGTATGGTGACATGTTATTCAAAGGGTGGATAGAATACTTAATATGGTTGTACCATATTTATAATAATATTAATGTATATAGGAGATACTGTATTCATTATTTTATAATTGGAAAAACAAAGAAAGAAGAAGTTGAAGAAGAAATGAATTTGAAAAAGGGTGGTGAAAACATTACCTCTTCTTCGGGTTCTTCCTTTTGATTTGATCAAAAGGGCTCTTTAGGTTGGCTTTCGGATCAAACTAAGGCCTCTAGGATGTATTGAGGGAAGTTGAGAGAGTATTTGTGCAGGGTTTAGTCGAACCAAAAGGCAATAAAGGTGTTAAGTAATGAGAAGGGGGAGTGACCTTTTATAAGAGGGGTGAGGGGCACCTTTGGAAAAGTTAGAAATATTAATTTATAATAAATTCATATTCGGTTTCTAATGGCTCCAAAGTTGATTATTAAAATTTAAAGGTGGGGATAGGTCGAAAACCATTCAACCAATAGAATTTAGACAGGTTTGGGTTACTATATTAACCTTATCGTTTAGTTTTAACTCTTAGTTAATTAATTTGACATTTACCATGTCACTTTGTATTTTTATATTATATAGTTAATAAACTAACTATATACATCCAAGAGACCCCCAAGTGGTCCATTAATGATACAACTATCATTATATAAGTCTCTTGTCCGAACCTTAGATTTTTAAGAAATTAATATCAATTAATAATATAATATTTGTTTTAAAAACTCTTTTATGTCAATCTTGACACTATTCAATAGTTGATTTTTGTGAAACTCACAACAGAATGATTACTTCTACCAAAGTTAATTAAATAAATCCTAACATGTCATATTAACCTAGAAAATTAGTTTAATTCATCAAAAGTCTCAAATTATATTTATTTGGGTATTTATAATATCAATTATTCCAATTTTTCATTAATTAGGTAATTACTGCATCATCATTGTGTCATAAATAAATTAAATGTTTTAATATCTAAAAATTATAAATAAAATATAATTATGTATGAAATATTTTTATCTTTCTAATGAATATTTATAATCTAATTTATCTTATGTATAACCCTATATGAAAAATTTTCTAGTAAATAAACTTTGATTTTAACTCTTTTAACTCTTCTTTGAATTAAATAATAATAAATGTCCTAATCTAATTCAAGTGGACCTAAATGATAATATTTTATTCCTAAGGTTTTTTTTGGTCGAAATAAACATTTCCAATAGAATTAGGACATGTGTTAGGGTAATATTAATATCATTTTTACCCTTAATTACCCTATTTACTTTTAACCGTTGTAAATAAAAGTAAAACGTTACTATTCACCAAAAATTATTTTTATCTCATTGAACCACATTTTACTTCTTGATATTAACCGTGTATCTCGGATTTTCGAAATTTCATTCACAATAGCGGTAAAATTAAGTTTTATGAACAATTCCGTTTTTTTAACTACCTCTTAGTAGTTTCACTATTCATCAAAAATTGAAGTTTTTCAGAACAATGCCAAAATTTCACCCTAAGCTATAATTGATATTCCAAATTCAAAAATGATATATATTTTAAAAAATTCCAAACATATAAGTTTCATTAATTTATTTTATAATTAATTCCCTCTTTCACAACAAATAGCGTGTTTTTAAGAAACAATATATATCAAAAGATTGACAATTGTTTAGGTCCAATTTCGAAGTGAAATTAATTCTAATGAACACCATTGGATAAAATGGTAAAAATATATTCTAATTATACTTTAAAACCACTCAAATTCATAATTTATCACCATTAATTATTTTGATTAAAAAAGTTGTTTTTAATTAAAATTTAGTAATTTTCACTATTCATCAAAATATTAAAGTTTTCCGAAAAGTACCAAAATTTCACCCTAGGCTAATTTTACTATTCTGGATCCAATAATGAAGTCCATTTTGAAATATAGAATTTATAAAATTTTAAAAGTAGGTATTACTATTCATAACGGCTAGTTTGGTAAGTCATGGTGCGCTTTAACTCAGTGTTGCGTGTAGTGCAAGTTATTGAATTATTTTGAAGAAATAACACATTATGTAATCTTGGGGTGTTACAATTAAATGACCAAAAAAATTGCTAAATATTATTATTTGATTAAATCACAATCGTTTTTTTCCAATGGTTAAATTAATGACAATTTGGATCCACTTGGATTTGATTAATACCTTAATAGTTTTTATTTAAAAGAAATCCAAAATATTCAAACTATATAATTTAATTACTAAAATATTTTAATATATAGTTTCACAGAAGTGATATTCAACAATAAATATTTATTTTTAAATATAGTCAAATTGTATTCTACTTGTAATTTTTTTTTTAATTTTTAGGGAATAAATAATTGTGTTAATGGCTTCCATAATGATGATATAATAATTATTTAATTAATGATGAATTCAAATAAATGATATTAGAATTATTAAAATAAATATAATTTGAGATTTTTAATGCAATACATGAATTCTATAGATTAATATGATTTGTATAGGATATAATAAAATATTGGTTTTTAATTTGAATCATTTTTTTGATATTTTTAATTTCAATGTAATGAATAATGTTAAATTCGGAAAAAAATAAATTTTGTGAATATACAATTTTTTTAAATTATTTAAAAATAATAAAAATATTGAATAAGGAAAAAGGGGATAATATTTTGTCTTAAATTTAATCCTCTATTTTATGTCATTTTTAAGTCTTTATCCCTATAATAGCTATATTATATTTTAATATTTAATTTAATTCCTAAATTTCCCCACACCTCAATTATAAAAGGGAACCCTATCCTGCATTTTATATAATCACTTTTATCCTTCTAGCTTGAACATCTTATAACAAATTTTATTATCCCCTACCCAACCACATTATAGAGGAATTAGTTTTGGAAGAATACCATCCTTTGAGGTCTTAAGGTGTTAACCAAATGGATTGTTTGAAGAAGAGGAAGATATGGAAATGCATATGTTGAGTAAGACACAAGGTAAGAGAATTATTTTGAAAGTATTATTCTTACCAGATAAATTTATATTTATCATGTAAAATATTTTTTTATTATTTTCTGTAGATATGGCCATAATCTATAATTGTTATCAATATTTTATACATTTTAATACAATATTTTTGTTTTAATTTGAAAGTGTTTATGTTCATGTATTTTAAATATAATTAATTATTTTATGGAATAATGGGTTTCTCCTAAAAATGATATTTTTATAAAGATTAGAAGTTATTGAATTATTTTATTCTTTGAAAACAATATATGTAGGATTTTTATAAGTTTTAAATTTTTTATAAATAGGAAAGAAAAACACTTTAAAAATGTTTTCTTAAACTTTTGGTACATGGGTATCGAATGAGATGATATGGCATGGGGAGTGAACCCAAGATCACTATGGGGACATTTTACTACAAGTGATATATCTAAGTTTCCACATACTTTTAATGATATCTTCTAAGAATTATTTTTTCCATAAAAGGATTTTTATTTTCAAATGACTTTAAGGATAAATCCATGTATTTATCAAATGGTATTTTTGAATTCTTTTAAAAATGATAGGAATTTTTAACAGGTAAAAAAAATTATTTTTTTTGAAAAAAACATATATTATCAATTTAAAGGTTATATGAAATATTTTTTATTTGTTATAAAATGATTTGAATGGATTTTTCAAATTATTTTTTACTGGTTTTAAAATACCTTACTGGGCAATTTAATGCTCACCTTATGTTTTAATATAATTTCTATAGGTTTAATAGATATTAAAATGATATTTGTTTAACTTAAGAAGGCAGCACACATGAAGGCAATTGTATAAGTTTTTTTACTTATTTGATAATTTGTAATGTAATTATCCATTATCCAAGACCTAGACCAGAAAAGGACATGGAAAGTAAATTGTTCTGTGTATTTTTCAGATTTATATTATAAAAAAATACACAACATTCTTAGTACTGAAACTGGAAAAGAGGGTTAATGGATTTACATAGGATCAACAATAGTATGGTATATGGGTTGGCATGGTCCATGCGGCATGCTCAAAGAATATATGACACTATTTGAAGCAATAATTATTGTTTATTTATTTATTTATTATTTTATAGATATTTATTTATGTCACCTAAGCATTTTACATGCACATATCACTACATATATCAGTTAGTATGAGACCGTTTTGGTGGTTCACTACTAAGTTATACAGTCACACCCTGATCATTCAGACATTTCACATTGGTACTTAATAATCCGTCACAAAGTCATTTCAGGAATAGGTTATGCTAGATCCCTGAGTTTAGATCAAGCAGTATTACTCAGAGTCTAAAGATTTAGGATTTATAGCTAGGAGTTGCGGTGGAGAAAACGGCCTTTATTTTAGTTTTTTTAATTCTGTATATGCAATCAATCCTCTAGGGGATTGATCTTGTATACTTGTATATCCAAATTTAAATTTTTTAACGATTATTATGTTTATTACATCCACTGCTCAATGTATTTATGTCATGTGTGATAAAGAGTTATTTCAATTGATTATTTTACTATAATAATGGGGAAATAGTCTGCCCACGATACCTCTTCATACACCTACTTCTATTCCGAAGCTGCTAGTATTCTAGGAGGAACACCTGAGTTCTCATGGAATCCTACTACGAGTATTTTTTATAGAAATATATATCTGAACATCTCATGAGTATCGAATTAGGGTGTAACTAATAGGAGGAGAATAAAAGGTTGGAAGATAAAACTCTAAATATCCTAAAATAAGTGGAATATATTCTCTTAAACAACAACTTCAACATTTATTGTCAATAATAGAGATAATAATATTGAATTTTAATTTGAAATGGGCATTAAAAACAAATCCAAAGAGGGATATTGAAGAGTCCAAATAGATTTCAATGAAAATATGAATTAGTATTAATTTTTTCAATAATAAATAAGGATAAAAGTTAATATATGATGAATTTAGGTGATAAAGGAATATACCCATGAATATAGAATATAATGAAATTATAAATAATGGTACAGAGGAAGAAGATAATAACTTATTGGACTACATAAAAAATTGTAGGAAGAAACCTTAACATATGATGATTGTTGACATGGATATCATATGAGAAATACTGAAAAGTAATGATAGTATGAATTGGTTAAAGGGTGAACTATCTAAAATATATTCATTGATATTTTGATTTATCTTAATATTGATACTAGTGGAGTTAAGAAAATTTGGCTATTTGAAAATATCAAGGAACTGGGATGACAAATAAAAACGTTATTTTGAAGTGTGACACTAAATCAATGGATTATTAAGCATAAAAATACTATAACCATTGGATAATATCTATTTAATGATTGATTAAGAACATTAGGTTTGAATATAGAGTAAAATTGGTTGTGATGTTTCATTAGCATACTCAATTTTGAGTATTCATTTGTTGTAAGGCTTTCAAAATGAGTATGGAGAGCTGTGAAGATATTCTGACATTTTCTAAAGCGTTTTAAGTTGTTTTAGATTTATCATAGTGATTACAGGCACCTCAAAGAGATTTATATAAGTTCTGAACATACTTTAATAATTATAGAATTATATGTTAAATAATATAAGATTTACAAAGTCATTTAATACATATAGTTTTCCTCAAAACAAAAAATTGAGAAAGTGTTGGTCTTCCCTGTACATGTAAGTTACACTCAGGATGATATGTAAGTTTTTGTTAGATCTCATACTAAAGTATAGAAAATGAATTTTATACAAAAGTTTTTCTCATAAGTAGATATTTGGAAATTACTTAAGCGGTTACAATATATATGTAACATTTCATATATGGTATGTAAATTTTTCATTATAAATATGACCAAATCTAAAATGTTACACAATACATAAGAATTAAAAAGTTTTAAATATGAACCATTAATTGAATGAAATTCAACTAAATCTAGAATATCATTGAGATAAATAAGAATAAATAATTCTTATGTAACGATTACTAATCGATGATATAAAGAATTGAAAAAGTGGTGGGCATGCACGAAATTCATATTAAGTATTCTTAAATGAAACCTTGTTAGTGAATTGAAGAAATTGGTAAATTATAGAATCAAATAAGATAATTTAAGTAGTTAAACCTTATATGTTTTAATGGTATTGAAATATTTAAATATAATAATTCTAATTGTGACTTTCCATGATTCTAGATGAGATGAGTTTTGTGATGAAGATTAAGAAAGATCTGGTTTTGATGCTGTGATGAGATGCATCCTGCCTTGAGGAAGCCTAAGAATGAATTAATAGATAATTACAAACTTACTATTTTAGATATATAAATTCCATGGGGAAAATTTTCACACTGTAGTGACTATGAAATATGAAAATGATGATTTCCATGTCATGGAAGAAGGTGTTTCATTTGATATATTTCCCTATGTGAATGATAATCCTTATGTATGTCATTGTTAAATACATGGTGGATCATGAATGATTTAAAATATGATAGTCACATCATGGTGTGAGATTTCACACCTCAATGATATTCATGATTTTTAGTGTGTAAATTTTAAATGCATGTACATTTCATGAAAAATTGAAAGTGAATAATCTGGAGTCTTAGGGAAAATTAAATCGAGACATATTTTTACAATATTGAACAAAACTAATAAGTTAGAGAGATTATTAAACAACTCTATTGAGGAGACAATGATTCCATGAATCAATGAATTTTTCCATATTTGAATTGTGTGAAATAAAATTCATCTAATTTGGTGAAGATAAAAGAGAGAAAAGAATAAATAGAGACGCTGGTGAAGAGAAATTTTATTGATTTTATAAGAATATTTAGAGTATTGATGAGGGAAGCCGATGAAATACTAGAAGAGAAGAACCTATGAATCAACGAATATATTGAGGAATAATAAGTCCTATGATATCCCTATACCGTATAAGATGAGTCTGAATACAATGAAATTCATGATGGAAGAACCCATGCATTAAGGAAGAAGAAAGGTTAAAGAAGTAGAGGTTTGAATAATTTCCCGTAGTATATTTTTACTATAGATACTAAAGAAATAGATTGACGAAGAAGTAAAAGTGCCTATTTTTTATAAACTTTTTTCATTATAAATTTTTGGAAGACTATAAATTCTAATTCTGTACAAGATTAAAATAATGGGTTACTGAAAAAATAAGGTCGTTGCACATTGTATACCAAAAATCAGATTTCCAATCAAATATTTTTTTTAAGGAAGAAGATATTGATATTTCTATGAAGATAAACCTTGGTATGTTTAGATATATAGTTCATTAGTGAGTTTTGGAGGGTGTATTGTACACCTATATGAGCCATTATGTGGAACTAGTTGGGAGACTGTAAACTGGAGTGATCCGGTATAAAAACCTTTTAAGAGATAATAAGAGATTTTTTAGAGATATACCATTCATATTATCTTATGAAATATAGTGGATACCTATGTCATAGACTCAAAATAAACACAATAAGGAGTAGGAAACCACATTGTGATCGAACACTAAAAAACTATTGTGTGCATTGTAGTTCAATTATTTTGTTCCATATAGGTAAGGGATATAATTTAAATAATTATTGGATTGAGACTTTAATAAATCCAAGAGGTAAATTTATATGTATAATAAATCAATAATATAGGTTAATTTATAAGTGGAAGAATTTAAAAAATAGTGTATCATGGATTTATCTCCACCTTCTCAATGATAAATTATCCAACACCCAATTAATTTATACTATCCTTTTGAACTTCAGTATCTTAAGTCAATTTTTCAATAATTTATAAAAATGACATTGATATCAATTTTCTGACCACCTAAGTTTACTTTTATAATATAAATTTATTAGTGGATATAGACATGGATCCATATCCCTTTTCCTCAATTGATGTTTATTCATTTAGCTGATGATGGAGAATTATTATTAGCAGATTATGGTGTAATAAATTTTGATGATACTTATTCTTATCCTTCTAAATTGATAAGTTTTTTGTCTTTTTTTGGAAGGTCAGTGGAGAAATTAAATCAAAATATACTCAATAATTTACCTCCTTTTCCATTCCTTTATCTTTCCCATAAGTAAAATGAGAGTGTGTTATATTTTTTCTTTTGTAATTATTCTTTATCTTATCCTTAAACCAGGATGATGACAGATGTTTGTATTTCCTAGGGATGCTTGGCCTTTAGAGATGTTTCTTTTTTATTATATTTTTAAAATTTGAATAAGATATGATATTTTTCCTCTATCTTGTCTTTACCCTATTATAACTTTCTCTTTATAACTTTTGTTATTACCCTTTTACACTTTAAATCTATTCTCTCTTTATTATTTTTCCTTCTTTGTAATTTAGTTTTTTACTATTTTAGAGTTATTTTTCATTCTTCTTCTTTATTTATTCTATTTTTTAAATATGTATTTAAAATAATTTTAGAATTGACGAACCTTTGTGATAAAATATTGTACCATTGTTTTTTTATTTTTTGTGAACTAACACATTTTTATATGATTTTTTGTTATTTATTAATCAGACCTAGACCATAAAAATGAGATTTGAATGAAAGTTGAAATTTTCTAAAAGTATTAATGCAACCATAAAGGGGGAGAAAAGTTTTTAATCGTGTTTTTTATGACTCATAGGATAAGACAGAGAATAACCATATACAAAGTGTTGAATTATGATGCACCAGATGAAAAGATGTCCAGAAAGATGAAGTTTTTTATCAAATATTTTATCGAATTTTGATCCATCTCCATGAAAATTCATCAGAATCAGTGCTGGTTAGGAATTCATAAGTTGATAAGTGAAGAAAATGTAATGATAGTGAAGAGGTTTGTTGAATAAAGTGAAATTAAGAATTAGAAATTTCTCACACAATTAAATCAAAATCAGAAGATTATTTATAGATCACAGAGTTATCAAAAATCATGAAAACTAACATGATAAAATATTTTGAACAAATGGAGGAATCATAATTATTGTATCAAGTTAGGAATTTTTAGACTCTAATGTTTTTAGAAGTAAAAATGTTAAAAGATGATGAAGTTTGAAGAATTTTAAATTATAGAGTGGATAATTCCATCATAATGAAATGAGAAAAAAGTAATATCATAATGTGCTAAGAAATAAAGGAATATAGTAATGAGCTGATAAAGGAAGTCAGAACATAATGATATTAGAAAGAAAGGTAGATCATAATGAGATGAGAAAGAAATCCAGATTGTAATGAGCTGAGAAAGAATGGAAGATCACAATGAGCTAAGAAATAAATCCAGAACATAACAAATTGAGAAAGAAAAAAAAATAGTAATGTGATGAGAAATAAAGATAGATCGTAAGGAGATGAGAAAGAAAGGCCCATCGTAATGAACTGAGAAATAAATACAGATCATAATGAGAAGATGAAGATGATACTGAGGAAGATGCATCATATTGAAGGCCAGGAAGCCACACCAGACTGAAGAAAGGTTATAAAGTCTAAGAAATATGATTACAAACAAGAATAAAAAATAATATTCCAAAATTTTTATGAATATTTGAAGAGTTCAAAATTGAAATTTAATTTTACCTATATCTTAGAGAAATTTTATAAGGATTTAAGAAGTCAATGTTCAGGTTTAAATATGAGTGTTTTTGGAGTTTTTAAATTTTAGGAAGTTGGTAATGTTTTCATGTTTCTAATTCTTGATTTTCTAAGTCACCTATAAATACTTACTCAAATCATTAATTCATTTTAAATTTTGAATATTATGAAAAGGTAGAGCACTAAAAACTAAAGTGAATGTTATTTCTATACCGAGATCTCTATAGAAGATTAGACACCTAGAAATTTTGTTTACCAGATAGAGGAATCCAATTGAGAACATCATATTGAGTTTGTTAGACTAAAGGAGATAATACTGAGTTTTTGCTTAGATTTTTATAAGTATAGATTGAGTAAGGGATAATCATATTGAGCTAATAGGATTGAGAGAATCAGATCTAACCAAATCATATAGAGGATCCAGACTAATCTCTTGTGGAGAAAATTTAACAATGTATAATTCTTTTGTTTGGGATGAATTGTTCTTTAAGAATCTTTTTAAACTGATAGGATTCAGTATAATCTTACCTATCAGGATATAGAATTTTTCTAATGGTTGTTGTCACAAGTTATATTAATTTCATCATAATAGTGGATTTTTATAGACCCATAATAGTGGATATGGAAAGTATGTAGGTTCTCACACTAAGTACTAACATTTTCAATATGCGTGATTTACTTTATTTACTACATTTTAATGCATGTGTATTTACTAAAAGTTTATAAATAAATATATCTTAATTGGTTGTAGGGGTTATGTTTTTAAAAGTATTAAAACTAATAAAAAGTGAACAACTGATTCAAACCCCCCTTCTTAGTTGTTATTTAATACTTTGAAACTTCAATTGCTATCAAAGGGAGGGTTCCCTAATTGAATCATTATAATTTATAATATCAATTCTGTCAACAGTGGAGGAATTCATAATTTTTTTGGAAAAAATTATTATGGATGGGAAAATAGGATGATTCCTTATCTCCCATCACTTGGCTTGGAAGTTGTTGATGCTGCTACAATTGATTTTCTACCCTTTGAGAATGACTCTTCCAAGAAATTTTCTGATAATAGAAATATATAAGTTGATGTAAATGTTAAAAAATATATCCTTATATCCTTATCAGAAAATTTTTATCAGAAGGTGATGGGTCTAAAAACTTCAAAATGTATGTGGGACAAGATGGAAAGTGTTTTCGATGGGAATACTAATGTTGAGGAAGTAAAGATAAAAATATTGCATAGTGTGTATGAAGACATCATAATGAGAGATAAATAAAAAATTGATGAATACTTCAACATATTAAATGAAATTGTTTGAAACATAAAGTAATCTAGAGATGTCTTTGAATATTCTACAATTGTAAAGAAACTTATGAGAAAATTTCCATAAATATTTTATTCTAAAATTTATTCTTTATAAGATAAGAATTATTTATATTTTGATGAAATTAACAACATTCTTGTTTCTTATTAAATAATAAACTATCCAGTGCTAAAAAATAATATGAAAGATGAAATGGATTTTGAATCCATGAGAAAAGTTAAAATTCATGATGTTGAAGATGTTGATCCTTTTGACTCTGAAGATAAATATGATTATGAGTTGAATGAAAAAAATAATGTATTTTATATCAAATAACCATAAAAGAGGAAGATGAAAGTATAGATTTATACTTACTCTCAAATGTTTTGAGTGTTTTGGAATCATAAAATTTTCTATAAATTTCCCCAAGAAGAAATTTGGTTAATATTGAGATGATTCCAAAGAAAAGCCTCGATGGGAGAAGCGTAACAAAAAAGATATAGAAGAAAAGTCATACAAAAAATATAAGCAGAAGTTTACTCGAGCCAAGAGAAGTAAGTCGATTAAGAAATTTGAATCCAAATCAACTAAAAACAAGTATTTTGAAGATGAATGTTCATAAAATTTTAGAAAATGCATTTCAAAAATAGATATAGTTGAAGACTCCTCAAACAGTGAAGAACAAGGAGGTGAATAATCTTATAGTGAGTATCAGATCAAAATAGAACTTCATGCATATATTGAGAAAAAAATATTTGAAGAAAGAAATTAGGGTAATAAAGAAAGATTATGAAGGAGTTTTTTATGGAAGAAAAGATGTCATAAAATAGGAGGAAGAATACATTTAGGGGATTTAAAGTTACAAAATTAGAATTGATGAATTGGAAAATATTATGGAAGAGCTCAATAAGAAGATGATCGATAAGGAATAAGAAGTTAATATGGTTCAATAAAAAATTCTTGAGACAAAAAATACCTTGAGTAAGATAAATGAAAAACATCAAAAAATCCTTATAATTAAAATATAAGACTTCTACAGTTGGTGAGAAAGCTCAAATCAAGAATTAGGTGAAATCCTTACCCACTATAAATATTGTTTCATTTTATTTTTATAACATTTAATGTTTTGCAAAAAGTATTAGGAAATCGTGGGTGAAAAAATGGTGTGAGAAGCCTATTTCATCCAAAAAGGATGGAAATCCACTTAAGAGGAAATATATTCCATGTCCAGATATTGTCAAAGAAGAAAGAAGTTATCAACCTCAACAACGTTTCTATAGAGAAATATATTACTTCCATAAAAAATAATGATTTGATGGATATTGCTGGTGTTGTGGAATATATGGGAACAAGGCTTATAATTTTTGGCATAATATATGTCCACCCAAAAGAAGGTTTGAACAAAGTGAAAGAAATTATGGAATAAGGATGAGTAAATTTACAAACCCACATAAAGTTAGTAAAGAAAAATATCAAGATTTTATAAACCTTATAACAAAAAATCAATTTGAATGTATGGAAGAAGTTTTTGGAAGATGTGATTAGGCTATTCATCATTCCAAAATATGTATGAAACTCCTTCCAGAATATGTTTCTCGTGGAATAAATGAAAAGTATGCTAGAAATAAAAAGCTGAGGAAATAACTTTTGTTATTGGGAGGAATTTAAAAGAATGTATAAGGAACAAACGGTGGATACTTGATAGTGTTTTTTCATCACATATTAAAGTTGATATAAAAAACAAACAACATATTGAAATTCATGATGGTGGAGAAATTACCTTTGGTATTGATAGTTTCTTAAAAATCAGAGGATTCAGTGCGATTGAGATTGAAGAAGAAAAGTAGAAATATAAGGAAGTTTTATTTTTTGATGGGCTAAAACATAACTTACTTAGTTTAAGTTAACTTTGTGAGGATTAATAAGAAGAAAGTTTCATAAAATATTCATGTATCATCAGAAGTGTAAAATATGGAGAAGTTATCAAAAAAAAGAATGAACTAATGATAATCTTTTCTAAATTGGAGAGCTGAAGATGATATCGGTTTTAACTCTCCGAAAGGTAAGATAACTAACACAATTCATAATAGAGTTGAGATTCAGTATACCAAACCTCTTGATCTTATTCATTCCGAATTACGTTGGCTTATGAGACATAAATCAAAAAAAGGAGATTTATATGTTATCACTTTAATTGATGATTTCAAACAAATTGAAAAATATCATGTTTATGAAACAAAATTTAGGTGATGTGGAAATGTTTAGGTTTTTTAGAAATTTAGTTGATAAAGAAATGAGAGATTATATAAAGATGTTGAGAAATGATAATGGAACCAAATTCAAAAGAACCACTTTTTAAACCTATCTGAGAAATCATGGTTTCAATCATTAGTATAGTGATCCATATACTCCATAGAAAAAATGGAGTAGGAGAAAGAAAGAATAGAAGTTTGGTGGAAATGGTAAGAAGCATGTTAGCAGAATACAAAATTTAAAAGTTCTATTGGAGATAAGTTATTAGTACTTCTTTACATGTTTCGAACATATGTATGTTGATATTGGAAACCTACATGACTCCTTATAAAATATGGTATAACAAAAAAACTTAATTGAAGTAATTAATTGTTTTTGGAAGTCCATGTTTTCTTAAAATAGAAAATCTAGATCTGGTAATGCTTGATGAGACATATGAGTAAAGAACGTTTTTGAGTTATTCAATGAATGAAAGTAGTTAAAAATGTTGGAACAAATGTTTTCAAAAGTTGGTGGACTCATATGATGTGAAAGTAATTGAAAAAAAATCCTTAACTAATGTTTTTGAGAATTCTGAGGAGGTTAAACTGGATATTTCCAATAATAGTAAAATTAAGTCAAAATATCCCTATAAATATTCAGATGAATCATGTGAACTTTGAAATTTATTACCTTAAAAAAACATGTTAATTATGAAAAAAAATATTGTAAATCATTAGGCACTATTTCATACAAGAAGAAAGTAGAGATTAGAAAATCATACTTCACTTATCTCAAAATTTGAACCAGAATTAGTTTAAAAATCCATTCAACATAAAGAATGGGTGGATGATATGAATAAGGAGTTGGGTTAGATAGAAAAAAAACCAAACATGGGAACCTTTTCCCAGGGCAAAAAATAAAAATTCTATCATAATGAAGTGTTTTTACAAAAACAAGTTGAATAAACAATGAGATATTTCAAGAAACAAATCTCGTATTGTTTATAATGGCTATGCATAGGGGGAAGGTGTGGATTTTAATGAAAATTTTTTCCGAGTTGAAATATTAGAAACTATTAGAATGTTTCTTTCTGTGGAAACACATTATAATTACAAAGTCTATCAGATGGATATAAAGTAATATTTCTTAAATGATGAGATTGAGGAAGAAGTTTACATTTAACAACCTTGTGGTTTTGCACTTGATAATGATGAAAATAATGTTTGTATACTGAAAAAGTCTTATATGGGCTAAAACAATCCCCACATGCCTAATATTCTAAACTTGATTTTTTTTGGGAATATTAATCTTTTCTAAAGTAAAATTTGATAAAAAAATCTATGTGAAAGATTTTGAATCTAGAACTCTAATTTTAATTGTTTATGTGGATGATATAAATTTTTATCAGGATAGAGAAGAAGTTTGAATAATGTTTTCTAAAAAAAAAGAATAATAATTTTAAAATTGCATTATTGGGAAAATTAACTTTATTCCTTAGATTACATGTTCAACAAAAAATACATTTTCTTATCTCAATAAAAGTATTCTAGATAATTTTTAAAGAAGTTTGGCATCATAGAATCAAAATAAGTTTCTACTCCTATATATGTGAGCACAAAGTTGAGTAAACATAAATTTGGAAAAAGTATGAATCAAAAATTTTTGTTGGATGTTGATAAGAATTCTACTTCACCTTACAACCTTAAGACATGATATATTTTTTCTATGACTTTGTGTGCCATATATCCAAGTAATCCAAAATAATAACATATGTTTGACTCAAAATGAATTTTAAGATATATCAAAGGAAAAACTTCACATGGGTTATTATACAAAATTAGTAGTGATATGACGTTTCATGGTTATACTGATGTCCATTAGGCTGGAGATTGTAATGATATAAAATCAACCTCATGAGGAACATTTTTCTTTGGTGAATTTTGTGTGAGGTGGAATAGTAAGAAAAAAGTTCAATAACATTATGTACATATGAATCTGAAAATGATATAGCTACTTATACTTGTACTCAAATGTTTTGGATGAATGTTCAGTTGGAATATTTTTAATTAAAATTTTCTAAATAACTGAATATTCATTGTGATAATCTAATAGAAATTTTTTTTTCAAAAAATTATTTCCAACATTCAAGATCAAAACATACTGATATAAAGTTTCACTATATAAAAGAAAAAGTTTCTGTTGGATATTTGTTTCTGGAATATATCTCAATGAAGTATGAAATTGATAATATCTTCAAAAAAGAAATACCAAAATATATATTTTTGTAATTGAGGATACAGATTCATGTTCAACATCCTCCCATGACTTTATAATCCTCATAAGGAATAAACCTGACCTTTATTTGGATTTTGTTGACAATGGGGGAGAGAAATTTACAACTTTGTACATTGTAAGAAGTTTTTACTTATCTTTATTTAATAAATCTGAAGATGTGGTTATCATAAAATGGGGGATAGAAATATAAAATTGAGAGGAAAATATAAAATTGAGGGGGAGTTTATCGTTATATGAATGAAAAATTTTCTTTCCACCGAGGGATGGAATTCCTTAAAAAAACATTACATTATCCCGTAATGTGGTGTCATGACACTCTCTTTTTAGAAAGACTATGTTTTTATAAAAGTAAAAAAATTGAGTTTTTTAACAAAATTTGTCTTGTGAAAAAATTATGAGAGTTGTAAGAGTTTTCAGCAATGGTTTTTAACAAATCAAAAGGGGGGTTTTTTTAAGAACCTTTCTGATAAATTGTTTTAATAATTTTTTTGTATTTGTTAACAAGTAACCTTTTTGTATAAGAATTTTTTTTATTTAAGAATCAGACCAAGTCTACCGTAATGAGCTTTGTAAGAAATTTGAAATTTTCTAAAAGTAAAAACCAAAAAATAAAGGGGAGAAAAGTTTTTAAGAAAGTTTTTATGGACTCAGAAGATCAAACTGAGAAGAAAAAAATATAGATTATTAGACCGATCATCACCAAATGAAGAGGTGGTAAGAAATTTGAAGTTTTTGATTGGATACTTTACTAAATTCAGATCCATCACCATGAAGAGTCATCAAAAATGACATTGGTTAGAAAAGAATATGTTGCTAAGTGAAGAAGATGTAATGATGCTGAAGTGAGTTTTTAAATAAAGTGATGTTAGGAATTATAATGTTCTAAAACTTTCTAATCTAAATCAGATGATTCTTTTATGATCTTGGAGTTCCAAAAAATCATGAAAACTATCATGATAATAGATTTTAAAGAAATGGAGGAATCATAATGATTATATCGGATCCAGAATGACTGGACTAAGAAGTTTTTAGAAGCCAGAATGTGTAAAGAAGATGAAGTTTGGTGAATTTAAAAGCTGTAGAGTGGAGAATTATATCATAAAGAGAATTATAAAATAATGATATGTGTAAGAAAGGAAGATCTTAATGTTTTGAGAAATAAAAGAAGATCATAAAGAGTTGAGAAAGAAATCTAGATCGTAATGTGCTAAGAAAGAAATACATATAAAAATGAGCTAAAAAATAAAGGCAGATCATAATGAGATCAGAATAAAAGGTAGATCGAAATGAGATAAGAAAGAAAGTCATATCATAATGAACTGATAAAGAAATAAATATCATAATTATGTAAGAAATAAAGATATATTGTAATTATATGAGAAAGAAATTAAGTTCGTAATGTGACAAGAAAGAAAGGCATATCGTAATGATCATAGGTAAATAAAGATGAGGAAGATACATCGTATTGAATATGAGGAAGTTACATCGGAATGAAGAAATATTATAAAGTATTATAAGGGTGATTATGAAGAAGACTCAAAAAGAAGATTCTAGAATCTTTATGAAGAGTCGAAGAGGTCAAAGATGAAATTCATTTTTTTGTAAATATCAGGGAAATATGAGAAGCATTGAAGGAGTCAAAGTTGAAGTTTAAATGTGAGTATTTTTTAGAGTTTTGAAATTTGAGGAAGCAGGGAATGTTTTCATGTTTCCTAATCTTGATTTTATGAGTTTATTATAAATAGTTACTTAGATAATTTTTCCAATATAGCTTTTATGAAAGTAGAAAAGTTGTAGTGCCGAAGAACTCAAGTGAATATTCTTTCCGGACTAAGATCTCAGAAGAAGATCAGACACATAAAATTTTTATTTTCAAGGAAAAATAATCTTATTAAGAAACATCTAATTGAGATGATTTTATTGAGTCTTTCAGATTGAAGAAGATCAGAATGAGTTTTTGAGTAGAGTTTGAGAAGTGTAGATTGAGTATGGGAGAATTGTATTGAGCTAATCAAATTGAGAGAATCAGATCCATCCAAATTAGACTAAGTATCCACACTAAGATTTTGTGGATAAAATTGAACAAAATATGATTCTTTTGTTTTGGCTCAATTGTTTTGTAAGAAAAATTTTACATTTATGGGATTTAGTATAATTTTTTTTTCTATGAGGAGATAAAAGGTGTCTAATGGGATTTAGAAAAAGTTTTATACACTTATTCAAAATTGTGAATTTACAAAGACCCATGGTAGTTTCTATAACAAAGAAGTATGTTCTAAAAATGAGGTCGAACCTTGAAAATATTTTGTGACTTACATTATTTACTAATTTTTGATGAAATGGAATTTTATAAAAGTTTATATGGAAATAGATATTATTAGGTTTCAGGGGTTAAGTTTCTTAAAGTATTTAAACTCTTAAAAAGTGAAAAACTAATTCAACCCCCATTATCATTTGTTATTTTATGCTTTGGAACTTCTAGGATACTTTGAGTTATAGGTTGAAAAATTTATCTAGTTTTTAGAAAATTTATTTTTGTATCCTTGGCTATTTCAATAGATTATTCAATAGTAAACTTATACTACTTCTTCTCCTTAGAAATAGTCATAGTTCTGTATCATTTATCTTACTCCTTAGGTTTCTAAACCTTATTTTATTTTTTGAATCACATGTACTTTAATTTAATACATTTAATTTTAATTTTTGTTTTGAATATTAATTCATCCACTTACATATCCTCATAATTTGATAAAGAAATGTTTATGGCTCTTGGTTCCCTCGAGAAATCACTTACTTCATGTTCATCTATAATGTCTCGTTATTTGAAAAACAATGGGGGTTCATATTTCTATTTGAAACATCTTTTATATATATTATAGGTTTTTTTTGTGATAGTTTTGGTCTAAGTACGTTTTCTTAAATCCTAAAAGGATATCATAAATTTAATTCTCTATTATCATTCAACATCTTAAAAATAATTTTGTTGATGACTCGTCTATATGGAAGCATATTGACCTCTATGGATCTAGATTAAACTATCTCAATATAAACCTATATAAACTAAATTATGTTGAAGAGTATTATTTTGTGTAGTTATTTTTGTATTTAAATATCTTATACTTCTATTGTGTATTGGTATCCCTTGAAAAGAAGTAAAAAACTACTGCATCTAGAGAAAAACAATCCTATATTACGCACCAAATTACATCATCTTATGAAGATTTTCTTTTTACTGAAAAATTAAAACAATGGATTAACTGTTTTGATTGTTTTGGAATATTATTTAAGTTTTATAATACTAATAAAGAAACTCCTTCTAAATAATGTCTAATAACTTTTGAAAACTTAGGTAAATTCATGGAGAACTCATGAAATTTTACTAAAAATATTACCTTCTTCACTCCTCTAACAATTTTATATGATAAAATTTGATAAAAAATATGAAAAATTGTATCATAAATAGGGAACACCTTTTTTAAAGACCCCGAACCAAGTATCCAAGAGTTGGTGTTTGTTTTATAACATTATTATAATATATAATAAATCATATCCTGGAGGAACGAATAGTTTAATAATATTTTGAAACTAGATACATACTTAAAATTCACATTACATTTTGATCATAAAATACACAAAGTATTTTATTTGAGAACACAATTATCCCCTTATCTTAACCCTGCACATTGAACATAAAAAAAACCATGATATCCTATGGAAAATAAAACATAAGGGTTGAGCTCAAATTATTATTAATGTTTAAGTGGATCAGAAGCTATGAGTAAATAAGACATAATAAATATCAAAAGTTAAATAACAAAAACACATTCCATTTAATCAATAACATGAGAATAATTTATCATGAATAAATGATGATAAAATAATTCCATATAAATAATAAGATGAGAATGAGACTTAACCAAGAATAATATACTAATTAAATAATCATATGGAATATCAATAACTAATATCATAATGATGTAATTCATAATGAGGGAATCATAAACATACTATAAATGCTTCATCCAAGACACCATACATAAACAGGTAATACCTTATCCAATACCCAAACTAGTTTGTCTCATGAAATATACCGATGCATCGTGGGGCTATAGTGGGATCCGACCATCACTTACTAAGTCTAATAAATTTCTCATATGAAATGGGTGAAACATAATGAACATAGACATTAATATTTAAACTAGTATATGAAATGTAGATACTTTTCCCATTCAATAGACAAAATCATAAACTATCCAGAGAAATACCGTGAATGGTATCAAAATAGCACATCCATAATCAAACTGATCATAAACCATCCATAGAAATAATAAGTATGATATTAATAAAAAATATCTCTAGTGTACCATAACTAAATTTGAGGGTTTATTTCATTGATGAATAAAAATATCTTTACAAATATTCTTGATGTAAATATCACTTTTCAATTTAAAATTTAAATTTTAAAACTAAAATTTTAAAAAACATTTTAAAAAATTTTTATTTGAAAATAACACTTGAGTATTATAAAAAAGTATTTAAAACATTTGAATGTTTATGATAGATAGAAATTCCATTCATTTTGTTTATGTTAAACAAAAATTCCTTTCACTTTCTTAGTAAAGTCCAAACAAGCATTGTTTAGAAAATGACATAAATATTCCTTTCAATTTTTTTGTAAAAAGAAGAAAAGGAGTAAAATGGATTAAAAAAATAGTAGAATAGTAAAAAAAATTATTTTGTTAGAGAACATGGAAATGGAAAATAAATATTCCCCAGTGGAAGCATAAACACAAATAATCCCAAATAATGATGAGATTGTGAAATAAATACTTACCTTAGGTCTCATTTCCTTAGTATGTGTCCAAACATCCGGTATAATAAATTATAGTTTTATTATGAAACTTTTACATAACCATTATCATATAAATCGTATAATATATTATTTAATAATACAATTTTATCACCCAAATAAATAAAATCTTTATTAAAGTACTATTCTGGGTGATAACTACTTCATTTTTCATGTAAGATTTGATTCAGAAGTCTCAGTACTTGTACTTTCATGAAGGTTATATAATATAAATAATGTTAATAATTATATAAATTACACATATAATCATTATATATGTATCTATTTTAATCATTAAAATGTAGAAATAGAAAACTGAATAACATTGTTCATGGAGACATTAGATTGTACGTTCGTATGGATGCTATTTCCATTTTTTGAGGGATTGAAAAAAAGAAATGTAATTAGTAATTAATCTTTAAAAAAAATATTTATCTAAAAAATATCATATTTACACATTATTTATATTTTTATAACCATCCATGTAAAGTTTAGTTGAAAAAGGTATTACACCGCTATGCGGAGACCATAAACAATACGTATTCACGCGCGATGATTTCATTTTTTTGTTGGATGGATAAAAGGTGGAATATTATTTTACAATAATCACAATATAATATAATCATATATGATTCTTTAGTTATCAATTTATCATTTAGGAAACACATTAATATAAATTAATAGAAAAAATAAACTTGAAAGATTTCGTAAAGACAATTACCTTTTCTTGAGAAGACTTCCTTTAAATCTATTCTTAAGGGATCTAGGGTTTGTATTATTAAAGGAAAAAAACTAAAAAAATTTATAAGGATTTTGGTAAGATAAATTTTTAGTAATTAGTCAATATAAATGGCTGAAAGTGGTGCTAAGAAGCGATGGAGGAAGTTCCATTTTAAAATTGAAATGAGGGGCAATTTTGGAATTTCTCAAAAGATTAAATTATAATAATTTAATTTATCAGATTGAACAAATCCAAGTGGAATATTATTAAATGATAATATAATATGGGGTTTTAATCCCATAATCCAATATAATTTATACAATTTTTAGTATCATTTTAAACCTTATCCTTTTGGTTAACCCCTTTGTTATTTATTTTTTCACCTTTATCGTGACAACCACTTTTTAGTCACAAATGTTTAATAATGTTACTATAAATGAAAAAATGATTCATAAATGGAACATATATGATTTTAAAAACTATATTAAACTCACATGGACTAATATAATATTTTTATTAATTTTTTATAATTTAATAAAATATAATTTTGAAAAATTTTCATAAATTCCAATTTTTGACATGTTTCAATTAATTTGATTTAAAATACATCAATACTAAGTGGTAATTAAAATATGAAAATTTAAAACATCTATAATATGTCATAAAAATCAAAAATATCCATTTAAAAAGTTAAATCATTAAATTATATCAAAATAAATATTTTTAAAATCATTTTTTTATTTTCTTATTAATTAGATAAATATTTTATTAGCATATCACAAGAATTTAAGATAATTATATAAATTTAAAAAATTAATAATAAATTCATATAATGAAAATAATTTCATTAAGATAGAAATAGTAATTTTTTTCCTTTATATCTTTATTTTTTCCTATGAGGGCACATAAAAGATATTAAATTCAAAGAGCGTAACATTTTGTAACTATCCTTAATTTAAATAATATATAAGTCATTTTTATTGAAAATTTTCTGTTAAATAACTCCAGTTATAACATAATGTGATAACGGTCGAATTATATTTATCACATATTTTTTTTTGACAATTTTAGTACATGGTTATACCCATATCATTTGGTTTTAACCCTTATTTAACCCCTTAAACTCTTTTCATGACAACATGGATTTTTACTCTTTGAGGGTTAATATAGTTACTATAAAATTAAAAACGACCCATAAATGGATCATGAATTTAATTTTAAACTTTATCCCAATCGGTTAGTAAAAATTAATATTTTTAGGAATTTTATATCATTTAATAAAATATTATTTACTATAAAATATTTATAATGTCAATTTTAAGGACTATTCATTGGTGTGACTTTATTAAAATCAATACAAGATAACATTGAAAAAAAATAATTTTATACATAAATAATATAACAAGGTCATATATATAATTCATGGATGAAATTAATTATCTCAAAACATATTTATTTTAGTATTCTTAATATCATTTATTTGATTTTTCCATGAATTAATGAATTATTACATCATTATTTGTAAGCATTTATGGTAATTATTTATTCACTTAAAATTAAAAATAAATTTACATGATAAAAATAAATATTTTTTACTTAAAATTAATATTTATATTATAATATATCCTCTCGATTAACCCATATTAAAATTGTTATATTTATTAAAATCCAATCATATAATAAATATTCCTCTGAGTATCTCCATTGAGATACAACAAAAAAGTGGGAATGATATTCATCTGGAACAAGCATCATCTATAATCTACCTCTACCCCAAGAGAAAAAGATTCTAACTCATCCATCATCATCCAGGAATCCTCGAATTCCCAACCGGCTCCCCATGACATTATACTTATCACGTATTCCACGATTTTTCTCTTTCCAAGTGTATTGGATATCTCAAATTCATAGTAATAGAGGAACTCTACCCAATCAACTATAATAGATTTAGGTCACATTGAGAGAAAACATTTTTTGGATTTTGTGATATGTGAAGATGAAAAGATTTATCCAGTGAGTTAATATCATCAAAAATTTATGAAAACACCACTTCCTCTATCTACAGATTAGAGGTATAACAATTATGCTTATTGGGTATTATTTGACTAAATCAATAGGATATCATTACCACTTCTAAATCAACCCACATCCCAAACAAAATAGGCAAGTATCAAAAAACACCTAAAACATTACTACCTCTTTAGGAAACTAAATAATAGTGGAACTAATCATCTTCTACATCAAGTAATCAAATTATACCTAACACTGATTAGTCAAGATGAAATATTCATCCTTATAGACTATGTCTATTAACTGGTATGAAATATGAGATAAATTGGGGAAAATTCGATAATAACTTGCAAGAACAAGAAATCTACAAACCTCTACAACTTTATTGGGTTCATTCCATGAAACAACTACCTTAACCATTATAAAATCCACCACTAATTTTTGACGGGACAACACATTCTGAAGGAAATGTTCCTATCAATCCTTGGAATTGCACTGGGAAAATTTTCCATACAAATGGGTGTGTTGAAGAGTCTATAAAATAATCCTCAAGTTATTTACATGATACTCCTTTGACCACAAGTTTATGAAATTTTGTTAGTCAATAAGGCTATGAATTTCGCCTAGGAACTCGTGAAATATTGTATTCATGATCCCCACGAACACAAATGGTGTGTTTGTGACATAAAAGACAAGGATACAATCTTGAAGTTCAAATTTTAGCACAAAAAATCAGTCTTATAAATATATATTTCGGTCACCCATATCTAATGATATCTAAAACATATATCAACTATAAAAAACTAGCTATCCCCCTTCAATTTTTCAAATTGATATTAAATTATTAGAAGAGGGTAATGATTATTTATTTTCACCTAATTCAACCAATAATAGTCTATAGAAAACCTTATAATACCTTCCACCTTCATGGAAAACACCCATGATGATACAATAGAACTAATAAAATTTTTCTACACCATCCCATCAATTTATATCCCTAGATCCTACAATTCTGAGGGTTCCATCGAAGAAGGATGTATTGAAATCTATGTAGAAAATTTCTATAACACTATCCCAAACTCAATATCATGTCAAGGGGGTAGAAACACAACCTCCTCAAGGAGAATATCTAGAAACACTTTAAAAATTATGTGGTCCCCACTACATAAGCTCTCATTGGCTCGGTCAGTGACTCAAACTTCAAATAAAGAAGTGTGTTACTTACATAACCTCAACAGGAAACCCCTCTCACTAGTGAACACCAAATATCTCCCTTCCACAACAAAAAACTCAATTATCCTCTGAAAACAGTCATCCAACGTGAAAAAATAATATAGAAAATCCATATAGAGAATGAAATCACATGGTTATATCGACAACATAAGGAAACATCCCAATGAATAATGATTCCCCACCACTAGTCTGTATCCCCAAAAGAAATCAAATAAACTATCATGTCCTCCTACTATTGTGGATAACATCAGGGGTGTGGGATTCTACTCCACATTAAGTTCCAATTATTAGATCATGGTGGGTTCATAAAATGGGTGAAAATGTCCATAAAAAAATAAATAAGAAACTAGGGTAGATGATAAACTAATAAAACCTTGAACAATAAAACGGCCACATGGAAACCTCGCCTCTATCACATGCATCTAGCCTCATATGGCTCCCCTACCATGCCATGAATTACCTAAAATTCCATGCTTTAGTCTAGATCCTTCATGGGGAATAACATCATAGATCTACCCTACAGTAAATCTACCACCTCCTAGATAAACATATCATGGTTAAATAGGACACTGAACATAAGTTGGAAGGATCTACTAATGAAACTTCCTTGGTAGAAACTATCACTACCACTAGAAGGGGGCCAAATTACCCAACCCATACCGAACCTCATGGGATGAAAAACAATGTCACAGATAGTGACCACAAACTCCATATCCAAAACACAAAATATGATATATCCCTATAGATTAATGAAAACTAAAAGACCCTAATAAACACAATGGCGACTATTGGTATTATTTTCTAAATGATTGTAACCTTTATTGGCCTATCATACACAAGCCTCCATTGGAATTCCTACTCCTCAAAGGTCCATACCTACTCTTGACTATGGATACTCTATGTTTTTCATGCACCCTATATATAATATTTTTATTCTTCTTAACTCCAAATTTGTAGGTAATGTAAATAGGGTAATTACCTAATAAAGGGAGGGGTACAGCACCTCTTCCAAGCCCTGTGATCAGGACTGCTTGTCTAGAAGAAAGTTAGGGGAATATCACAGAAGGTCCTTAAACATAAACCCCTACTTAAACATGCTCATCCAACCATAATAAAAGAAGACAAACTCAACCTTATTCAATTACTTCACAATATTTTAAAATAACATTACTTTAAAATGATATTATAAGTTTCTCCTTGATACATCAGTTTCCTCTTGCTCCTTGAGATACAACATCCATTGCTAATGTGCTTATCCCCTCAACTAGCTAACTACAAGGGTAACCCAATACTTAGGTTAGTCATAAATCAAGATGAAATTTATCTCTAAATCCTTAATACAGTGATCCATAACTACATTAGATATTCCATCCTCATACATTTCCATGATTTGATGCTGAAAGGCATACAACATCAACTGCCACTGCTCATCCTATTGATTAGGATCAAACCTCTGATGATCAATAAGTTAAGCCTTTTTAACCTTCTCGACTAGGACCACAAATAGGTGGAAAATAGTAAACATATCTACAATGAAAGGAGGAACAAAATTTTTTATTATTAAGTTATTTATTTATATTTATTTTTTATTCTCAAAACTACCCCATATAAAATAGAACATATGAAATTATGATGCGTGTACCCATCATAGGTCTCTACCATATAAGTAGTTTCACATTATCAAGAAAATACATAATGGATAAGGTCCTTATTTTATATCATAGGTGGACTCAAAATACTATTTCCATGTTGGTCTCCCTTACCATCATCACATAATATGTCTAGAGAACACTATTGCCTTACCAACCCACTCACTCCTCACCAGTGACTAACTCTAAACTCTACATTATTTATTAACCAAAAAATTTTATACCAATTTTTCACAAACCCCCCCAATAGTATCCCTCCTTTTATTATAGTGAAGAGAAGAAGTGACCCATGAGTCCCACATCTAGTATTCCCTTATTTAGAGACTAGCACTAAGGGTATAAAACACTAAAATGGGAGGCATAACCCTCAATATCCCTGGATCATAATAAAAAATGGAAACCAACACACTATAATAATAATTAAATAAACTAAAATCCAATACAATAAATATACCATATTCATGAATATAAAATAGATACAACATCCCGTGATAAAAGAATACAAAATGAAAATCCCATGGTAGTGACCACAAAAACCCAAGCTCCGACCTTGTACTATCCAGATCGATCAACAAATCCCTCTGGGAAACCTAAAAAATTGTTTATATATATGTAGGGTGAGTGTATAATATATACTTACTAGTATCATTCCTAAGGACTCCTAAGACAATTATAAAATATCATACTAATTCACCAATTGTTTCTAACGCTTTCACTGGGGCGCGCATCCGTCTGTCAAGGATGCACTATTTGTTTCCCGGCATTCTCACTTTCCAAAGGCGGGTGAAATTTGTCGCTTATTCAGTGATGTTTTCTCTTTGATCGAAATTGGATGGTGGGGTGGTGGTTCCTCATTCTGTGGATTCCTCCTCAGAACTCGTTAACTAGTCCAGTTCTCCCTCATAGACTTAAGATGTTGTTTGGGAAACTCTACCCAATTCCATGTCTTCCCGGATGCTGGTTAATTACGTTGCGTCTATAAGGACATTCCAAGGGTTCCAGTCAGGGCAACAGTCTTTGGTCGGGGTAGTAGTCACGTTATACATCACTGGCGTGTCTGGACGTTGGAACACTGATGTGTCTTGGTTTCTTCCCCTAATGATAGGTCTTATCAAGGGCACAAAATCCCAAGGAATCCCATGTAAAATGTGGGGAAGCTTATACCATAGGCATGTATCGGAGTTTTTCCTCATCCTCCAATGTTTAACACTGGGTATACCATGATTTTAACATCTAGAGGTGAAATATTGGACTGATCAGAACACTGATAAGAGTGGATTGTATGGGTGCAACCCCACACGAGAATAATGATGCTAGGGATAACACATGTTTAGTTACCTGATTGCTTCTAAGAGTAGTGAGAAAGTGGGTGACATGATCTCACAGGGATATGGTGGCCTGGGTAAGAATCATGATGTATTTGGATGGTTGAGAGTGGATGGATAATGAGATGGAACCGTTGTGAGGAAGACGATGATGTTGGACTTGATCTTCGAAGGGACATCCTATGTATCCCCATGGTAGGGAATCAAAGCCCATGTAGTTCAGTGGGGGGTGATAGGACAACTAAGGAGGCAGCCCATAAGAATGGACACATGGATGAAATCTGGAGGAAGTAGAACCTCCGGGTTGAGACATGACCTTTCATAAACACATAGGCTTGAGGGATAGACCATGATGGGACATGAGTGATGGGATTGAACCTCAGGGAGGCTTCCTACATACCCCCATAGTTGGGAATAAAATTCCATATAGTTCAGAATGGGGCATAGAATTGGGATGTGCATAGAGGGAAACAACTCGATGACATGCTGGGGCTTATGCATGGTTAGCAGCCCAAGTTAGTCTAGCACCTGGGGGGAGACCAGAGATATAGGTCCCAGTAAAGTGGACTACAATGGATTACCGCTAGATGGGGATCCCAACAGAGTACTGTGGGATGGGGATCACAATGGCTAAATGCTGGATGGATATCACAATGGATTACCATCGATTGGGGAACACAACAGCTTCCCGTTGGTTGGGGAACGTAACAGATTACCATTAATTGGGGGACACAATGACTTACCGTTGATTGGGGGACATAAAGACTTACCATCTATTAGGAAACAATGACTTACTACTAGTAAGGAAACAACGACTTACCGCTGGTTGGGGTTGAACCTCAGGAAGGATTCCTATGTAACCTGTCTGGGGGATAGGGATAAAACTCATGCAGTTCAAAAGTATATAGATGAGAATCAGGTTGGACAAAGGTGAACCGACGTGAAGTGCTCAGGACCAATGGGTGTTGGGATTGAACCTCAGGGATGATTCCCGCGTACCTTACCAAGGAGACAAGGATAAAAGTCCACATAGTTTGGGAGGTGATATAGTTTAACATCATTCGGGACAAAGGTAAACCAACATAAAGGGATTGGGACAAGTAGGTTTTGGGATTGAACCTAAGGGAGGATTACTACATACCTTTCCTAGGAGGCAAGGATAAAATTTCATGTAGTTTGGAATGGTTTGGGGGTTACATGCTAAGGTGGCCCAGGTAAGGATTCCTCGATCAATTATTATTATTAGCCCACATGATTCGTGCTCGGTGTGAGAAACAAGAGACCGATAAGTCTCGGTGATCATGTTGCAAAAGTTTCATATACAGAAAGTGGAGTGGGCCATACAGTTGGTTATTAGCACAAAGAGGAAATATGGGATTACATGTGGTTAGCAGTCCAAAGAGGAAACGATGGCTTACATGTGGTTAGAGGCCTAGGGATATGGGGATTGGGACTTACTCTAGGATGGAGTCCTGATAGAGACAAATCCCAGAGGGAGAGGGATGGGGTAACGAAGGTCCCTGTGCCCATCTCTCCTCTGGTTTTTGGAATAGAAGAAGAGGGGAGGGTAGGGGTCATACTTCCTGTAGGAAAATCTAGGGGCTTACACCAAGATGGTTTCCCTTCCTTACAGATATATGTTGCTCAGAAAAATAGGATCTCATTCCATGTGAGGAATATCTCACTCTTGTAGAGACTAGGGGGTGTGGATAATGTCGGAGGTGGGGCACCCCGTGTATGATGCACAGGGAAAGGCAATAGTTTAACGTCATGTGTTAAGGATGATGGTGCTTGTCATTTTAACATCCTATATCTCAGACGAGGTGGGTTCACTCCACACCACTATTACTTACATAACTGATACCCACCTATCCTTGGAGAAGGGAAGGCATCATCAATGCTATAGTAATGGGGTGTTGTGGTGTGATCCACTTTGGGGCCCATGTTAGAGTGACTATGTGAAGAAGCAATAACCATTATCATGCCTATGTGAAGAAGAATGAGGCTAAGAAATGAAACATGAATAACCACCCAAGGGACCTTGAAATCAATTCGTTTGAACCGAGAGGGTCGTATGGGAGAAGTGTTTTGGAAGCAAATGGGTTCACAGGAAAAGACCTTGTGAATCTTTGGTGCTCCATGTAGGGGAGGGAATTCTAGAACGGGTATGATTCGCAAAGTGAAGTGGCCTAGACTAGGCATATAGTATAGGAGAATATGAATTGTGCTTCGTGATGTGGAAAGGCTTTCATAGAGTAAGAACTCACGAAGAAAGGGTACCTTGATAAGCATAGCACTGCGAAGCAATGTGCTTTATGAAGCACAGGGATCCTAACTTAGCATGTGGTCCACATGTACATGGAAGGTACTTCACAAAGTATGTGTGCTTTGTGAAGACCTAAGTCCCCTCAGGGATATCCTTCCTTTGCGATGGCCAGTGGGCTCCGCCAAGGGCATCCCTGCTTGAAGAGGGGTTGCATTTGAACTAAGAGAAGGGTACTTCTTAATGATCATGTACCTTGAAGAGGCCATTTTTCTCAAGGTTCATATAGTAGAAGGTGATTCACAATTGGAGAGATAATATGGGGAATGGTTGTGGTATCTGTCCTTTTGGATTGAGGGGAACCCGATATTTATAGGCAAGGGGTGGTGAAAAGTAGGGAAAGTTCGGTGTGAAGCCACATGGTGCTATGTGATTGGCCACAGATTGTGTCAAGTTATTCATAACTATGGGGTCGACTGTCATCCCCTCATTAGCGTAGATCTCTTCAGGGTTCTGTTTGCAGTTATCACGAAGGATTCCATCAAGTTTGATAGGCTCGCAGAGGTTGATTTATCTCCCTCTGCGACATGAAGCTTCTGATCAATTGATTCATCACCGTGAAGCCTCCCGCCTCTTTACTCTATGGAGACCATGAAGTGGGTTTCAGCAGCACACCAACCCCAGTGCTGTAGGGATCTGTGAATGGCATGGTGCTAAGGGTCTCTGTGAATGTTCTTCACAAATCAAAATTTTTGGAATTGGTTTTCCCTTTGAATTCTTTTCCTCTATACATATTTTGGCTCCAAAAAATTACCCCTACCTCAGACTTGGAGTCAAGGATAAAACTAAGGTCTAAGTCTAAGGGTCAATGTCTGAATTTTTTAGGCCAATCGCAAAGCATGATAGCGAAGCAGGGTTGTGATGCGACGAGGCGACATGTGGGTTGAGAGCACCGCAAATCTCACCACGACCAGATGCGGTGTGAAGCAAGGAGGGTCATTTCCTATAAAAAGGGGAGGCTGAATTCTATTTTGTCCTTTTTCATTTTCTCATTTTCTTTCATGAGATCTCGATTCTCAAAGCTCTTCACACTCCGTGATCGCTCTTTGCAAATTGATCCTTTCTACTACATGGCACACAATGAGTCCTTCAACTCTATGGGTGTGTGATCAACGACCTTTGTCTGCGAGTCCTGTGGAAGGGATCTGGGGCCTGTCTTTCTGATCAAGCTTCACGATAATGATCCATGATTGAGGAAAAAATTTCTAAAACTTGTATATTGAATGGCTCATCAGGAAGATTCCAGGGGGGTCCTTGCGGATACTTCTCAGAGAGAAGAAATGACGAATAATATGGGCATTGGGGAGCATGTGCAGAGCCATTCATACCATGAGTCCCTAGTGGAGCTGCTGTCAGAGATTCAGAAGAACAAACCTCTGTGGAAGAGGTTTCCTCTATATGGATCTGGTATAAGAGATGATGTTTTAATTCCTAAAGCATGTAGGGAAAGGCTGGCTTATTAGTTCAGGAGCACGACATGCCGACACTAGTGGTTCATGGAAGCTGACATACATACTTGGGAGGATTTACCACCTATAAATAATGATTTCCTATACAAAAATGTGAATAACATTGACATGAAGGCCTCTCAGCTGGATAAAACCCCCATTGTACCACACCATTCTGAAGGTGGCCTTGGGGAACCTTGATAAGGGGTGGACTGATGAGTCGGATTTTCACCAGGGTGGAAAATATAAGGATGACTGGGAATGGGAAAACTGGGTATGCAACTCGTGTGAGGATTTTAGGGTGGAACTCAGGTGAGTGGAACTGTATAAGGCATCTTGGGCTCCCCAATTTTACATCTACCCGCCGAAGAAGCTAATGTCGAAGTTGCTGAGTAGGTGGCCATCAAGGACCAATACCTTCCCTCTTTACCATGGGGAGGTTGGTGTCAGCCTCTGGGACTTGAACCAAATCTCTGGGGTCCCGATACAGGAGGAAATGTACGACGTGTTCCTCCTTTCTATGAACACATGGGAGGACCCGAAGCAGATGCCGCCACTGGTAAAGGCATTGATGGACCTAGTGCCAGGGGAGGAAAGTAATCGGTGAGGGATTTCCACTTTAAGATGTGGTTTAAGAAATTCCTGAATTCCCTTGAAGATAGACAGTTTCTAGTGAGGCCTAAGACCTGCTCGAAGGGGGTTCAACATGGAAAGGAGCACTCATATTAGAGACTCTTGGAAGATAGTAAGTGGAAGACATGGGGATTCAATGTCAGTATTGAGTAGCAACAGGTGGTTAGTTTGGCTATGTTCATTTTGGTGATTATCTGCGGCTGGATTTAACCAGTGAGGGACATGAAGATGGGCATGTGACTCAGAACGTTTATCATGGAATCCAAGTTGGCGATAGTGGAGCAGGTCAACCTGGGAATCCTAATGCTTTCTAAGATGTATAAGGTGTTGTGGCACATCACAAAAGGGAAGAAGACATTGAAGAAATTCGGGATGTTCCATCTTCTGTATGGGTGTATAGTGGTGCAGGTTAGGGGAATCTATGAATATCCAAACCCAATTTACCATCTAGGATTAGAATTTCAATCGGCCATTCTGAACGTGGTGGGGAGATTTTCGACCAATCTAACCCTGTAGTTGGTGCTGAACCGGGAATCGGAGGTCGATGAGTTCAACTTCCACCCATTCCCATTTCCAATAGGTGTGTTCACTGATGAAGTCGAGGGAATTTAATAGAATCGGTCCTACCTTCTATCCTTTTGGGGAGGAGTACTGGTGGCGCGAGTCGACTGAAAGCCTCTCTTCGAGCCATACACCCCACACCATTTTGTGAGGAAGTTCTGGTGAATGTAGCGACTAACCCCGTGGGTCTAAATGGGAGTGAGCCATGAGGATCAACCATGTGTGATGAGTTATTTGTGGCTCATTTTCACATGGAAGGATGGGAAGATTAAAAAAGATCTACCTTCACCCACAACTGTCTATGGGATGGTTAAGGAATATGCCAAGAGTTGGGAGGAATCCTAGCTGGGGGAAATGCTAAAGTAGCAGACCATCCATGCCAGTGATGGGGTGCCTCCCCAACCTTGAAGTCAGGGCCGGAAGGTGGAGTGGACATCTCGTGGTGGAAAGGCTAAAGTGGCAGTGAAACCCGCACCGATCGAGAGGCAGGCGACAACGACAGACCTGACAGTCCCAAAGGGGCAAAGTTATTCAGAGGGGAGGCCACCCAGGGGGTTCCGTAGGATAACCACCCAAGCTCTGGGGAAGTTAATGCCCCACATATACATTCCTGAGAACACTGTCTTCCCAAAGGTTTAGGACATCTGGGATGTCAATAGTCAATTCCTCAACCCGTCTGAGATGTGGCAGCATCTGAATCATTTCAGGATGGATTTGATGGGGATCAGTCTTATTAGGTCCGGATTTGCGATATCCAAGGCAGAGGGGAGGGTAGTAGCTTTCCAGGATGGAAGAAATTATGCACTCTCGGGGTACTCTGTGCCCAATGAAGGATCGATTAAAGGGGCTGCTCGATCGAACAACCCCTACGTATTTTTATGTCCCCGAATTGAGAGAGTGCTTCCCTCTACTGAAATAATTAAACGAGTCCTCCTAGGGAGAGGGGGCTAGTGGAGGGATCCCACTGGAAGAGGGTGAGGTCGGCAACTCAAACCTGCATTTTGAAGAGTTTGTAGAGGCCCTTGAGGTAAAACCTAAACCACTTCCCCATTGTATTTATTCGGGTCATTTAGGACTTCTCCAATAACATCTAACCAATGCAGTAGGGCCTCTTACACAAAACCCACTCTCACCCAAAAATGGATGCATCTACGGGAACTTCGAGATTTGTGCCTACGACTATGGAAATTATCATGCCCAACAGGGCCACGACACCGAAGGTGGTCCTCTCAGAACCTTCATACTTCCTAAGGATATAAGGTGGGCCACACCTCGGATTCCCAAAGACAACAACTCAGGAGTGATATCAACTATTCAACCTCTGTAAGTCTCCTTTACAGAATTTGTAACTTTCCATCATTGATTATGTTTACTGGTTTCTGTGCACTTTTTCATGCACAATTCTTAAAATGGTGTGGGTAACCTTGGTGAGGTTGTTTGGAGCTCATGGTGCTGCCTTTACCAGGGTAACTCCGGTGGTCGTGGAAACAGATGACTGAGCTGACCAAACTGTCGTGCTTTCGATCATAGGTCGGACCGTCAGTAGGATCGATCCTAAAATCATTGAGGTGGAATCTGATAATGAGGATAAACTGGCCGAAATGGGTCATGACCTGCCCAACCAAACACCAGATGAAGATCCTACTGATGAGTTCATGGAGTTGTTCCCTGCATATGAACCCACCGACCCCACCCATCGGAATGAGATATCTTCTGAGGAAGAGGATAGAAAAATAGTCTTTCTTCGATCATGGAAGATGATCAAGCAATTCATTGGGGAGACCTCTCAAGCACAATTAATAGACAATATGGGGAGGTTTCATTCCCAGATGTGCGAACTATGCGCTAGAGGGTTGGATGCCCAACTTCCTCATATACTCATCTGAGACTTCATAGAATAGAAGATTCTGTAGAATGATCTTGGCCTTGGTGTGGGATGGAAATAGATGAAATCAATGAACATCCGGAGTCTCTAGGAGGCCAAAAGAGAGGTTTAACGGTTGTGGGCATGGGAAAACGAGTACGCCGCTTTCCTCAATGCACAATCAGAGCTTGTGTTGCATCTAAAGGGGAATCTGGTGGAGGCTTAATAATATATAAAGGGAGCCTCTGAGGAGATGGATATCATACGAACTAGTGAAGAGCAGGCCTAGATTGCAGTTGATGAACTACACTCCATTGCTGTTGAGGAGGAGCAGAAGCTAAATAGGAAACATCAGATCCTGTATGCCACAAGCCTGAGAGTGGAGTTGCTGTAACACTCTATGGATGAGGTCAAACCATTCAAGAGAGGGGCCAATCCTTGGGTGTTGTAATGCGTGTAAAATTTTTAATGTTCTTTCATGATTTGATCGTTTATGAGGGATTCATGCATGAGTTCTTTTATTTGTTTTGGTTTTCTGCATTTTGATCACATTCATGAAATATCCAATGTTTAATCCCTAAGTTCATGTGGTTCGTGCTCGATGTGAAAAATAGGGATGACCACTTCATTATTTCATCTGAATATGGGAGTTGTGACCAAGATTCCGGAATATAGGGTTCGAACAACCAATATAGATTTTCGGGAGGAAAGAGGGAGGCCTGACTGATGGATGAAGTTCTCAGAATAGTCGAATTTTTATTTTCCCAATGTGCTTTGGTGCACGAGCGAGGTAATCCCAGGGGAATTAGAATCAATCCGAATATAGGGGAGTGGAAGGTGTGAATTTTTGGACCCGTGATGCTCTTGAAAATGGACCAGAATCCCACAGAGCCCACTCACAGGGGATGCACTCAAATGGTCCACTAACTAGGCTGATTTCATGGATATCTCCTCCATCTAGATGAGGATTTATTTCGCCTGCATCAAGATTCGTACCCATGGATGACTGGCATTTTACCAACCCGGGAGCATCCTCGACTACCACTAAGCCAATGGCCTTGTGGTAGTCGAGGATGCTCCCCGGTTGGTTAAATCGTAGTCAGCCCTGGGTACGAATCTCAATGGAGGTGAAATAAATCCTCAGATGGATAGAGGAGATATCCATGAACTCAGCTCAGTTAGTGGCCCAGTTGAGTGCATCCCTAGTGAGTGGGCTCCGTGGGGTTCTGGTCTGTTGTCGGGAGCGTCACCTAGTGGTACTCGTAATGCTCCTGATTGGCTATTATGCCTGAGGTATCTAGTTTGAATCATGGGGGAGGCGTATTAAAGCCTAGTAGGGCCCAGGGAAAGTACTTTTCATAGGCCCAGATAGTGGCCCAGATGAGCCTAGTACCTGAGTGCGGGGCTGGGGGTGCACGACCTGTGACCTAGTTAGTGTCGTATCGTCTGATAAAAAAGACCCATTTTGTTCGACTTGTGACACTCCCAAAAATGGAACAAAACCATGTAAAGACCACTAACTAGGGATTAACTCAACTAGCCCACTAACTGGGCCGAGTTTTGTAATTTTACCCCTGCCAGTGGGGGATTTAATCTCACCTCATTCAAGAATAGAACCCGGGGATGAGTAGAATAATAGCCACTAGAGGCGAGATTAAATCCCTTTCTAGCAGGGGGACAGTGCCTGAAACTGGCCCATTTGAGTGCATCCTTAGTTAGTGGAATATGTGGGGTTCTGGTCCATTTTTAGGAGCATGACAGGTCCAACACGAATCACAATACCCAAAATTTAGAACACTGTAGGGATGGTGTGACAATGAAGGATAACTGTTGACCGTGTTCAAAACATAGTTTCCCTATTGCGTTAGCCTGAAATGGGGAGAACAATTAAGGGCCGACCACTGACCATCATTGAAACATAGGACCTGACTCAAAATGTTATCCATTAGTCTTCTAGAACATTGGCCCAGAACAGTAGGTGATCCATCGGGTGAGCATCCCTATTGCTAGGAAGTTCCTTTAGACGTGAAATAAGACGAGGGTTTGAATAAAGGGTATGCAAAGCCTGAAGGGTGGATTGATGGGTTGTTCAAATAGAGTCCAACAGTCGTGAAATTATTCCACTATGGTGAAGACACATTAGGTGGGCACATCGGTTTGATCAGGGATCATACCTACATCGGAATAGGACCTCTCTGGCAAAGACCTGGAATGTTCTGTTGTTTTACATAATACCAATGAGGACGATAAACATGTTGTTTAAACGTCGTATGGTGAGGACAGTTCAAATAGTTTAAAAGACCTGGGGATGGGCCCAAGATGTATTTCTTGAGCATTTATACTTATCCCATGAAGATGGGAATCAATACAAACATACTTCTCGAGCACAACATGGCCAGAGACCAACACGAGTAGGGGGAATCCTCTTTGGCGAGGTAGCAGATGTATTCCATAATTATCATGGGGAATCATGAACATGTTCAAGGTCGAACTATAGTTTAATGTCATGCATCGAGGACATGTGGAATCATGTAGTTTAACGTCATAAAATAGGATAGAGAGTGTAAGTGGAGATCCCAAAAAGGGAGTATGTGATACAGTAGCTAGAAACCTGACGTCAATGAGGACATACGTAGTCTGCAACAAAACATGAATCCCCAGAGGATTTTTTTATGTCAAGGGACCTAAAGTGAAAGTTAGGATGGGCCCAAGGCAAAGTTGGTGGGAATTCCTAAGATCCCATCAGGATGGAAATTAGGACACACGTAGTTCTGATATCACAGTTTAACATCGTGCGGGGAAAAAAGCCTACGTGGCACAACTGCACCAGTACACACCCCACCAAAACTACTAAGCCCATGTGAGTCATGCTCAATGTGGGAAACATGAAGTAACGATAGGATTTTCCTAGTATAGGGAGGCACACATTAGGAGTGATATGACACTAGGTAGGTGACGTCCAACTGTTACTGACCAACCTTCTTAATGCATATAGATGTGCGGAGGTGTAAAACTGAGTGTTATAGAATTCCACTTGAACATAAGGGAGTGGAAATATGTGGGTCACAAAGCCTGATATATGGATCAAAATGATTATGGCATGACGATAAAGGATAAATGTGGACCATGTTCGAAACACAACATCCAATTCGCGTTAGCCTAGCATGAGGACATACAATTGAGGGTCGAACACTGACCATGTTCAAAACACAGGACCTGTCACAAAATGTCATCTGGGGTCTTCTGGGGATTTGTACCGAGATGGTAGGTGGGAAAATGTGGCATGCGACTTGGTCGTAGGGTGGTCCCTTCAGATGTGGGAGAGGATGGAGATCCAAATAAAGGTCCCATGAAGGGTGGACATGAAACTATGGAATGTCCATGTGAAAACTCCACACTTTCAAATCTTTAACACAACGCATTTGAGTATGCCAATATGAAGTTTCAGATAGAGGAGGTTGAATCCATTTCCAAGGACAAGGGTCATAGGGTCACATGATCCTAACATAAGGTCATAGAGTGTACAATTAAGAGGGGACCTGGTTTATTGGAATGTGCGCAGGGTGGCGAAGTATCCACACCTAATGCACAACTCCCATAGGGAGATCTTAGTTTAAGAGAGTCGAATTCAGAATAGGCTGGGAAAAGACAAGGGAGTCCCATGGTGCAGCTGTTTCAAAACCCGATGCAAATGAGGAAAAAATCCCATACCATATGTTCCCAAAAGAGTTCAGGACAAGGGCCAAAAAAGGGGGTAGGATTTAAGATTCTTGGGGATGGTCCCACAAACTGAATGTTTGGGAATTCCTGTGTATCCCATGAGGATGGGAAACGAAACACATGTAGTTATAAAGTGTCATGGTAGGGTACCAATTCTAGAGACAATATTTTCGTGCGAGTCTGGCCCACACACCAAAAGAAGCAGCATTTGATAGATATTGTTTTCCCTTTAGGATGTATGTGTGTGTTTTTTTGTTAAGTGATAAACCTAGGACGGAGATTCCAGGAATTACTATAGGAATCAATCTATATGCAGGAATTGAAAAATGGAATGGTGGATAACCACTACCAAACATGATGTCCCCTTGAGTGGGGACATCACAATGTGGTGCTGTTTTTCATCATGCGACTAGGATGATAGTGTCATAGATTAGAGTCGTATGATAGGACCAAACCTTTCATTTTAATGTCTACTAGTAAATAAGAAATATTTTAATGTCATGTGGGACTAGGAAGCATAGTTTAAGGTCATATGTATTAAACACTTATAGAAGAAATGAAGTTTTAGTGGGGAATGCGCATGGCGTGATAAATCATATGTGACGTGAATGAGGACACTGAGTGCACCCCATACCACACGCAATACCGGGAAAGATGCCTTGGGGCCTCGGGTCCAGAAAAGGTTAAAGAATATGGGGATGAACCTGAAGAAAAGATGTCTAGGTGTTCCAATGTATCCCATGAGGATAAGAATCAAGCCATATGTAGTTTTGAGAGTGCAGTTTAACATCATACTAGACGAATGGACGGAAAGGCTAGATCCTAGAAGGGGATTATGTGGCGAGGATATTGAAAACCCAATGTGAATGAGGACATAATACCATATTTCCACCCCACACAATCCTATGAAGGTTTTGGACAAAGGTCCAAACAAAAGATACAATTAGGGGGAACCTGAGCTGGTCCCGAGGACAAGATGCCCGAGCGTTCCTACATATCCCATGAGGATTGGAATCAAGCCATACATAGTTCTAGGAGTGTCGTGCAATTTTACGTCTGGCTGTAAGGATGTGAAGCGATCTTAGTTTCAAGGTCATAGATCTTAAACCATAGATAAGCGAGACTCTTCCAAACAGGTATAAACCTCTAGCAAATCCCTAAGCCCATGTGAGCTACGCTCGACGTGGGAAACAAGGGTGGAAAACGATCTTTGAAGAACATGGAGTACATGAAAAGGGGAAATCAGTGCGGAGCCCTGAATGATTCCTTACCATGACCATGTCCTCCTAATGTGAAAACACGCATTGAGGGATATCACCAAGAGTGTCAAGATTCCACTTGGACACGATGGAGTGGAAAAGGATGTGAATCACGCAACCAATATTTTAGGCTTGATGGGGTTGGCATGATGATGGAGGAAAACTATTGACCATGTTTGAAACAAAATATCCATATCATGTGACCTGAAATGAGAACAGAAAATGACCATAGAGAGCTTACCATATTCGCAATGCGGGACTTGTATTAATTTTCTGTTTGAAAATATCAGAGATGTTAGCCCAAGGTGGTAGGAGAGAACTAGGGCCTAGAATCCATACCATTCATGGGTCCTTTCAAAAGTAATAGATAATTAGAGTCCAAATAAAGGGGGACATGAAGAATAAAAATGGGTGATAACATGTCTACGTAGAATCTAACGCTCTAGGTCCTGAACCAGAGTGCTCCTGGGCACATTGGTGAACTGCCAAAGAGGGTCGGTGGGGAAAAATCAAGAGAATTTGACTAAAAAAGATGAGTGTATAATTGGGTAAGGAAGATATCTCAGGGGGGAGAGGTACGTGGCGTGGTTGTTACAAATAGCCTGATGTGAATGAGGACATGGATTCCACACCACACCATATACCTCCTCCCAAGGAACGCAGGCTAGGGGGACATAAATATGAGTAAGCTTCAATGAAATAGGACTGGACCTGAATACTAAATGTTCAAGAAGTCCTACGTATCCCATGAGTATGAAAATAAAGAAACATGTAGTTATGGATGATGTTGTGCATTCTTACATCATGCAGAAAAGACATGAGATGAAGGAGGGAAGTCTCAAGAGGATATGTGTGGCATGGAGAAAATAGCTGGATGTGAATGAGAACATGAAGTCAATACCACACCACACAATCCTTATTTATAACATGATCCAGGGGGCCGAAAAGGTCGAGGGACCTGAGAAGGGAAGTCCTGATCAGTTTGAAATTCAACGTCTTGCGGTGAGGACAGAGAATGATCTTAGTTTAAGGTCATAAGGCTTGGACCATAGATACATGACCATTTATGAGGGTATTTCATTACCAAATCTCTTAATCCCACATGAGTAATTCTTAGTGTGGGAAAAATGGAATATTATCTAGCTCTCCCCAACATATAAGGGTGTGACAATGAGGGAAGGAGGTCAGGAAGGGTCGATCTCAACCAAATCCACACTCCTGCCCGAGGAAGATGGATGTTTAATGGGATAGAAGGGAAAATTGAAGCATTGAAACCAATATTTGGCACATTATGGGGTGGTTCTATTGATGAAGGATGGTTTTTGACTGCATTCAAAATGCAGCATCCATATCACGTGACCTGAAATGAGGAAAAAAATGAGTGTCGACCGCTGACCATATTCGCAATGTGGGACTTGTATTAATTTGTCACTCGAGATCCTTGAGGTATTTGGACCAAAATGGTTAGATATCCCTAGGGCATATCATCCATGCTATTTGGGGGTCCTTTTGGATGTGAAAGTTGATGAATACCCAAATAAAGGGGATGCCTGATGCATGAATAAGTCTGTGCAGTTTCAATGCCATAAAGGACAACGAAAGAGGTGGATATCTCCAAGGAGAGGGATACATGGTGCAACTATTGCAACCCCCCTCATGAATGAAGGAAAAATCCTACACCACACCATGTTTTCCAAACCAAGGGGAAATTATAATGTTTTGGGCTGGGCCTACAGATTAAATATCTAGGCATTCCTACGTATCCCATGTGGATGGGAATCAAGGAACACACAGTTATGAAAGGGTCATGTAGTTTAATGTCATGAAGTGAGGACGTGGGAAGATATAAGAATGAGGAGTGGCACATGGTGTGATCATCGTATCCATGACATGATGTGGCCTAATAATTGTATGCTACACCATGTTGGATCGTCCAAGATAACTAAACCCCAGGGGGATAGTCCAAGAGAAGAATTTGGGGGCTGGACTCTAAGACAAGGCATCCGAGCATTCCTATGTAACCCATGAGGATGTGAATAAAGCCATATGTAGTTCATAAGGATGCAATTTAATGTCTTGTAGGAATATTATACGGTATTTTTACTTCCTTCATCTCGGACAGATCACAAATTTTAACATCGTGTGGAAAGGACATCACAATTTATGGTCATGTACGATCAGATACAGTTTAATGTCTTGTGGGAAAACATATAGTTTAATGTCATACGGGACAACAAATCAGTTTAATGTATTTTAGGATTTAACAGTTTAAGGTCATGTGGGACCATGCCAAACTCATGAAAAGTACTTCTTAAGTAATTTTACATTGGTGGGATGAGTTTTACGCTCTCCATCCATGGTAACCAGAGGGTACGCGCAATTGGGGTAAACCTTGTGAATAATGTAAGGTCCTTCCCATTTCTGCTCTAGTTTGTATTGTTTCCTATTGGGTACCATTGGTGTTCTTAGAGCCAACACCATGTCACCTTTCTAGAAAGATAGGATGTGAACTTTCTTGTTGAATTCTCTGGCTATCTTTTTCTAATGACTTTCTAGATTTTGCAGTGCACAAAGCCTTTTCTCATTGAGAACATCCAATTCATCCAGACGGACTTAAGCTTCCCTTTATGGTGCCTTATAATCATATAAAGTTGTTCATAATGAAAGAAATTGAATCTCAATGGGATGGAAAACCTCTTTTCTATACACCAATGTGTATGGGGTCACCTGTTTGGAATAGTGAATTGTTTTCCTATAGGCCCAGAGTGCGTTGGGGAGCTTGTCCGACCAACTCTTTTTGTTATGACCAACCATTTTCTGCAGGATGTTAGAGAGAGTTTTTTTGAATTCCTCGATCTATCCATTTGCTACTGTATGATAGTGGGAGGTATGGTTAGAACAGATTTTGTACTTGGAATACAATTTCTTCAACTCGGCTGCCCGAAAGTTGGTTCTGTTATCAGTGAGGACGGCGTGAGGGACTCCAAATTGGTTGACGATGTTGAATATCACAAATTCAAGGATAGAATGGGCCATAACTTCTTTAAGTAGAACTGCCCCTACCTACTTGGAAAAGAAATTCGTAGCAGTTACGATGAACCTGCACTGGTGATTTTTCACCGGTGGATATGGCCCCACGACCGAAAAGGGCCAAGATTACTTTGTAGTATGGAGAGGATATGATGGATGATGTAAAAAATTAGCATGGATTTGGAATGCATGGAACCTCTTAGCAAACTCGATACAGTCACAGATCATGGAAGGTCAAAAATACCCTAGTCTCCAGATTTGGTAAGATAGCTTCGGCCTGGTCTAAGGAGCCCCACATCAATCAGTATAAACCTTCTACATGACTTGAGAAATCTCACCTCCTTGAACGAAATAGAAGAGGAATCCTTCAAACCCACATTTTTAGAGGATCTAATCAAGACTGGGGTCACTCTGGAGTGTGAATTGAAACACACAGCGTCAAATCCACTCATGCTAGGCTCGATCTTCTGAGAGACCTTTATGCCAGAGTTACTTGATAAAGGGGGTCCTCCAGTCAGGATTCACTTCTAACACTACATCAAGGGGACCTGGGGATGCTTACGTAGAGGTACAGATGATAAGGTGTCTTACATACGGGTTATCCTCATTGTCTGGAATGATGGGGTAGATGAATCTCCGGTGTACCATGTGGATGATCAAATCATCCTAATCCGACTCTACAAGAGATGCATCTAGGATGGCCAAGGTGTCGGATCAACCGTTCTGGGATCGAGGGACATGAGTAACTTCTATCCATGACTAGAATTGAGCCATCAGTTGGAGGGTGTGTTCCAACAGTGGCACGAGCTCCGACTTTCAAATGAAGTTGTCACCATTGATCTGTTTGATGACTAGTTAGGTGTCCCCTTTCACATGCCAGTGGAGAAAATCAATCTTGAGGGCCATCTTGAGGGTAGTAATGAGATCCTGATCTTTTCCTCATTATTGGTACAAACTTCTGACAATAGGAATGAATATAGTAGAACAACTAGTACTGGGGTGATGAAGAATATACCCAAGCCCACCTTGTTGAGTCTGTGGTCATTGAGTCTTCTACCGGTAGGGCTTCGTGAAGCACAATTGAAGTGAATTTTCCAACACAGAATGGCTTAGTCTACTGAGAGGATTGCCTCATCTAAAAAATCAAGGTCCAGGGACCAGTCCATGAGAGTTGGATGGGCGACAAGGAAGTCTTCCAATGCTTTCCCCTTAATAGCCTTCTGGGGGAGGGACCTAATGAAGAAATGATGGAAAATGACTTCCCATCAAGCTAGATGGCTTGTTGACATGGGGAGTTTCTGGATGTACTTCAGCGGATTCACTCGGGACACTAGCTATATCTCATGGTGCTGCAAGTAATTTTAAAATTTCCTCATTGTTACTACCATCACAAGCCAGCTCTTCTCAATGGAGGATTATCTGGACTCCGTATTGAGGAGCATGAGGCTGAGATAGTAGAGACTGTTATATGTTCTCTCATTGTTCTTCTAGGCTAGAAGGGTATCGAGAGATCATTCCAGGGTGATCACATAAAGAACCAGCTGCTTTCTAAAAATGGGTGGAATCAGGACTAGTGGCAGTAATAGGTACTACTTGATTTCCTCAAAATCAATTTTACATTCCTCATCCAACTAATAGATAGTGTCTTTCTTCATGAGCTGAGAAAAGGGCTTACACTTGAGAGCCAAATTCGTGATGAATCAGCATATGTAGTCCAAGTGGCCTTGAAATCCTCAAAGATCCCGAATGTTGCTCAGAGGAAACATCTAACTGATGGCCTTAATCTTCTAAGAATTGATCTTGATGCCTATATATCTAAAAACGAAGCCGAAAACATTCCAGAGGTGACCCCGAAGGTATAATTCAATGGGTTCATGTTCATATGGTGAGAACGGAGGAAACCAAAAACTTTCTCAAGGTCTTTGAGATGGTCCTAGCACTGGTGAGATTTGACCACTAGATCTTCCATGTATAATTCCACCAATTTGATGAGGATTGAATTAAATATGTGATGCATGGAATGCTGATAGGTGGAACCTGCATTCTTTAGACCGAAGGAAATGACCTGGTAGAAAAACGTACCTTATAGTTCCCTAAAGGCTTTAGAATCTTCATCATCAGGGGCCATTTAAATTTTTTTATACTAGAAATACCCATCCATGAAGGGGAGATCCTAAAATTCAGCGATGGAATTGATTAATAGTTCCATCATAGGAAGGGGAAAATCATCTTTCAGATAGTGATAGTTGAGATCCCGGAAGTCGATGTAGACTCTGATCTATCGGTTTTTCATTCTGACAGGAACAATGTTGGATAACCATCAAGTGTACTAGACCTCCTTGATGAAATTGGCTCTGATGAGCTTATCAAACTCATCCTCAACCATTGCACCATGAGAAGGGTGCATCTTCTTGGGAGGCCGTTTTAACCGACGATGATTTACTCGAAGGCCGAGGTGATGTACAGAGACCTAAGGATCTAGTCCTGAAAACTCATCATAACTCCCAAAAAATACATCATATTGTTGCTTCAGGAAGTCCATGTAGTAATATATCCTTTCACAAGAATAGTGGCACTGATTAATGTGGGCTTCAGATCCGTCTTGGTACCAAGGTTTATCGGTAGTAATTCATCGACCGTGATGGAGACACCCTCATCAAATGCAGGGATGCATCTCCAAATAAAATTTTTCACTTATGGAGGAGGGATCCTCAACGGGAAGAGATTCCTCTGAGTCAATAGATCACGATGGGAAGCTGGTGTCTACCTGAGTAGTAGTAGACACTGCATCGGGGGACTCCTGTGCTGCAGAAACCATAGTGATGAAAGCTGTAGATCTGATCCCATTTGTTCATCGGCGCTAGGGGCCACACGTGATGATATCAAAGCAATAGTGGTGCGTCGGTCTGTGACGGTTTATCCCAGCCCAGTGGAACAATCAAATATGATGTATTGTCATTGCGATGGGGTGGACGTCTCGATACCTTGTGGGAGTAGGGGGCTCTGGGATCACTCGACCCTAATTCAGGTAAGAATATGAGGTGATATTATAACATTCCATAGAATTGATAATTTTCTTACCCTTGTTCCAGAAAAAAAATTAAATTTCCCCAGATCCAAGGTTGTAGCATCCAATTAGTGGATCGAAAAAATGTTGGCACTATCTAGGTCTGTCCATGGGTCGGTCGTAGTCGTAACTTTTTCAAAATTGTTAGCCTAAATCTATTTATCCTTACTCTTGTAATAGTGGTAATCCAGATAGAGGGATTCACCAGATTAAAATGGAGATGTGTCACCTTGGTGTACTCTCACTTGACCATTAAGGGAGTACTTAAGGTACCAGTTATATGATGAAGGGACCACCGCATGTAAGTGAAGCCAATACCTTCCCATCAATGCGTTGTAAGAAGTGTCCTATGAGACAACCATGAACTTGGTGATGGATACCAAACCACTAAAATGGGTCTTCAGGAAGATATTTCCAACTGGTGTTTGTTTCTTCCTTCCATAACATAGAGTTTTCAGGTCTGAGGGGCTCAGATAATCCCAAGACAACCCCAATTTTCTGAGTGTCCGGTTTAGGATTAAGTTGATCCTAGAGCCTATGTCGAAAATATAGTGATAAACCTCCATGACATTGAAGTGGCTGGTGATTTATGGTGGGAGGATATTCCCCTGTATGGGAGAACCTTTATCTTCTTCAGATAAAGAGATAATGGCTAGACATTAAACATACTCGACTACCTTAGCATGGAAGGCTTCTGCAGCTGCTACCTCTATCTCAAACTAGAGGGGGTTTCTTAAAGCTTCGACGAGGCCTTCATGCATATCTGCTAACAGAAAAATAGCTTCAAGGGTAGAGATCCTCATAAGAATTCTAGAAATATGATTAATGATATCATACTTCCATTCAAAGAATGAACTTCTACGTATAGGAGGTAGTTCTACGACAGGGGGTATGACGAGCCCTTTCGGCTAAACCAACGGCTGACTAGTGTTGGGAATATCCCTATGATCGCTAGTTGAAGCTCGTAGAGTGACTACTAGATGTGGGTTAAATGAATTAGGCCGATCCATAACATATCATGGCTGATCAGGGTGGCTCTGCTTGATCAAGTAACACAAAAGACGATGAAGGCAGACCTGATGACACCAAATGAGAAGGCTATGCGGGCTAATATCTACGATGGGTTCACTATATGGTTTTGGTGGCATAAACAACCTGGCTATAAGTATTGATTGAGGCACTCCAATGAAGCATATAGAAACAGTTCCATTGATGTTGGCCATGGCTGAGGACATTGGGATGATCCATCTAGAACTCATCATCGTCAGGAATAATGTAGGGGGTTTACAAGATCCACGGTGTTAACTGAAGAGTACCGTTGACCATCATTTGAAGATTCCTTCACCACTGGAGGGATTATATGGGTAAAAACCATCCCCGGGGGCATGAATTCACTGAAATTACCGGATGATGATGACATTAGTGGGGGAATTTGTTTTCCATTTTTTTGCTGATGTTTTCTCTTCTGAGAAGAGGGTGGCTAAGACGTCAACACAGAAGTTGTGGCTGCAGGTGACACGACGTCTTCTGAAGGCTCATGTCGATTTAGACGTAAATGAATAATATCATGGGAACGGGATACTACCTTACGATCCATCAATTCATCATACCTTTGGGGCCCATAGTTAAGAACCTGATGCCACTCACCTTCCCTATCACAACTGTAGATTGGATTCACGAATACACATGCCACCTGTGCCGGAGTGGGGCCTAATCTGACTATGTTGTTATCAAACTAGTCATGAAGCCCGTATTTAAACACATAGAACTATTTGAGGGTGTTCCCTAACATCCTGTGATAGGGGCAATAGTTGGGGTGATCCGTGAAATTTGCCTCCTCAGGCCTCTGACATTTGGGAAACTGAAGAATTCCCTTCTCCAAGGAACATCAGAAATAACTGGGGACTTGAGGTGCATTGAATAATTAGGTCTATTTTCTCCTATAAAGGAAAGGGGATCTAGGTGCTTGGACCTGATGAGGGTCTAGAGGAGCATCTTGAAGAGGTGGATCCTGGTTATCTCGCCTAGGTGGTGGTGGCACATTACGTGGGGGCGCCTACCGATTTTATTGTGGGAACTACTAGTATAGAGGATTCACCTGAGGTTGTGGGCCTTTGAAAGGATTTGGAGTTGGATCCATTGGTAATAACTCCAGTTTCATAGGGGCCTATATTTGGTCCACCTCGGCAGACTCGGCCTCAATGGTCCTTTTTGTAGGAACTGAAGGAGGCAACAAACGCACCTTATTGAACTGTTGTAAGGATTCCTCTAGACGTTGGGACTTTTTAGAGAAATCCCAAAATCCCCCAGGGTAATTCAGAGTAATGAGATATTGTACCAGTTTGGTTTTTACATTCCGAACACACTTTTTCAGCAGCTTTTCCTGATTCAGTGTCATATTTAGGTAGTAGTTGATGCCTTTCCACCGAGGGAAAAAGTCCTCAAAGTGATCATCATGCCTTTTTTTTCACTTGAAGAGGTTTGTGATACTCTTCTTCTGGGTGGTAGAGCTAAACTAGTAAAGGAACTATCTATAGAGATCTTCCCAGCCAGTGACCGACCCAATGGGTAGCTGGTTGTACTAGACAAATGCATTACATTCTAATGTCTTTATGAAACTCTAGGGTTTTTCAGCCTCCTACTACACTGGAGTTCCAAGAATAGGTCCACACCTTGAGATGAAGTGGTCCAGATGCTGTAGTGGGTCTCTTGTCCCATTAAAGGGGGGAAAAGTAGGATTTCCAAAACTGGGGGGTGCTAGCATGTCATCCACACATTCTGAATATGGATTTCCATTAGGAAGAATTGCCTCCTGTCGGGTTTCCAATGCCATGAGGCGAGCAATGATCCCCAAAATCATATCATCTTGGTAAGGATTATTATCTTGATGAGGGTCCCTGTCCCCCAGTGCGTGGGAAGGTTATTTAACATGATAAGAAAGCTCAACAGCTCGTGGAGTGGCTGGTGGGATGAAATGCAGAGTGACTGGGGGAACCTAAGCTGGGTCCCGAGAATTATCACACCGCTCAGGTGGATTTTGTGACACGTACTGCACCCTATTTCCATAACCTATGGCTTCTACCCTATCTATGTGGCAGGATAGTCAGGGTCACCTGAGAGAAAATCGTTGGGGGGAAAGTTATATCTTCCCCTACTGCCCTGGCCGAGGATCACTGTAGTCTAGTCGCCACTCCACGATGCGTTCAAAAAGGAGGTCGTCGACTATCTTCTTATGCTCCATGAGTTTTTGACTGAACACCACCTTTTAAGGATCATATTCCATCTTCTGCACTGAGCCAGACGTGTCAGAGGTTTTTATGGCCCCAAGATGCTCTTTTCCCTTATCGAGATCCCGACTGAGGACTAATTACTCGGTGGGAATGGGAAGACCCAATAGATTTATTTAATGGAATATAAACCATCCCAATAGATCTAATAGTTATGGAATTCCCCCGGGGGGTATGTCCTCTCCTAGGAGCTATGTCTCGGTCTATTACTTCGATAGATTCCCCATGTTAAATACAAATCTTCCTATATTCATATCATCAATATCACTTGGAAAATTGGGTTGGCACCAGATAGAACTGAAATATAGGGCAGCATACTACCCCCAACCATGGACATGAATGTGGGGGGAAGCCTCCATGATAATTCTGCAGAGCACTTTAAATCACTGAATGCATCATTACTGGAGGGTCCAATGGCAACCAGGCGACTCAGGGCACTGGGCCACATGGAGCGCAGCCAAGTCGACCATACGACATTTTTGGTCAATATATTCAAAGTATTCCAAAGTCTTGGGGTAAGACACAAACTAATAATAGATATGGAAGTGCGTTACCTAGAGGGTTTGAAAAAAACGCGCGAATTTCTCATGGGTAAGTGATTATGGCTCACTGAAGTTCATAATTGTGATTGGACAAAACATCTATGGGAAATGATCAGCTGCAAGGATGTCCCAAAAGCTCCTTGGATCTATATCGGGATCTGGACCTTGATTTTCCCATTCATCAACATGGGGCGACTGTGGGATGGGTAAATACACTATAGAAGACCGTTGAGACGGTAGATTGACTGGTGGAGAATACGGTGAATGAGCTGACAAGCCGTCGCAAATCAGGATGTCCTGTGATGAATGTAATGACTGATCAACCACATCCTGGTAAGACAAACTAGTGACCACAGCTTCCAGCGCAGGTGATACAGTTACTGATGGTGGGCCATGCTGTTTTTCATCCTTCATTGGTCCCTAGAATAACTATTCATGATCTCTTGTTGAGGTAGATAATAACCATGTTGATGGTAGGGAGGATTGCACGACCATAACCTCAAAAGAGGATAAATCTTACACTTCCTATATGTATCTATGGAGGGAGGCAGGAATCCACTAGACCTCACATTCTAGAATGATGTGTCTGATATGCCTCATTCCTTCCCCAACCCCTCACACAGAGGATAGAGGTGAGGGTCCATTGCCAAATCACATTATGCCTCAGAATATGAGAAGTAGACGGGGTTAATCATGGTATGAAGCATCCCAGTATTCTTATTATGGAATCAGAAACCCACCTCCTATCCTAGTGTAGTTCTTCTAGACAGGTTAGGTTTTTAACATGAGGACCCTCGACCGAACTGATATTGTTGTGGAGAGGACTTCCACTTTGGTGAGCTGGGGTGTGAGGAGCACCTGGAAAATGTCCAAGGGAACACGAGGAGGACCTCCGTGTCCACTAGATGGTGCATGGAAGGAATCTCTTCTGGAAGTCCTGGTGTGGGTAGGACCTCCGCTGGAGTTGTTAGGAGCATTGTCAGGGCCTCCATGCTTATTTCCTTTGGTAGCATTGGTATGAGGAGGTTCATTTTACAGGTCGAGTTGAACACTAGTAGGACCTCCATGTTGGGTTCCCATAAATCAAGGCAAACCTCCACTTCTCTAAATACTAGGATGGGGAGGACCTTTTTTTTGTTTCTATAAGGACACGGGGAAGACCCCGATGCTAATAGTTGACCGGATAGGTAGAATCTTCACATTGGTGACCCATGACAGGAGGAACAACTCCATACCTGAGGTCATGGGTGGAGAAGAGGCCCCCGTAATTGGTGTCAATGTAGCGGGGAGGATATTTTCTTGGATTGATGGTGGGAAGTGGAGGACCTACACACCGATATTGGGAGTAGGTATTACCTATTTTATCATTAGTTATGGTACAAGGGGGACCTCAGTATTGGATTTCATTTCCATGGGTCGACCCGTGACAGATGCCACCTGTGTCGGTGACTAGGAGAATCGACTCAGCCCACCTATGAGGTGGTTGAGGACTTGATCCGGGATGGGCGTATGAGTTCCCCTAGTTGTCATTAATAGAGGAGTAACGGTATGCATCGGTGTTGGTACGGTCCACGAGAGCCGTTGATGATGACACCCCCTGGTGGGCACCCACTTCAGCCTGCGCCCGATGCTGGTGTTGGGTTAACCAGAATAGGGCCGATGGTGTAGGTGAATATATCACCTGCTCCTTATCCTATGGGGAAATGTGTCAGCACTGACATGGCCTATTGGGATCCCTCCTTGGGATCCCCTAGAATGGGATTCCATCTAGGCTGGCTCAGACATCCCTCACCTCATTGGCATAGGCGAGGGATTTATCGAAGCGTTCTGAGGAGAGGCTCCCAAAATGATTATACATCGGAGTGGGTAGCAGTGGCTCCCTGTGCGGCCCTTGGGGGAAGAATTTATGATGAGGTGTAGAAGCCTCTAGGTATTTTTAGTCCTTATCCTGAGTTGGGATAATCCCCTCATCCTCGTATCATCGAACGAGATCGTTAATTACCCTTATCTGCAAAATCTAGATGGGGGGATGGGGCATGGGCGTCCAGCAGCCATAAAAATAGAGGCTACCATGGGAGAGATGAGGCCATTCGAGATTTCCATGTTGACATTTCACATACCCCGACATCGGTGGGTGGGCAGGGATTGGTTTCCTTTCATGACATCTTGGGTCCTGAAACGCAAGAAATTTTATCCATTAGTGTTGAAAGAAGGAAAGTGATGTCCAGTTCCCTAGTGCTATTACATCATCCTTGGTAGGTAAGAAGGATCCACATTGACAACGTCGCAGAACAGGATGTCCAAAATTCAAATGCCCCAATTTTTAGTTATTTTTATGCAAAACCCACTATTTTCTTGGCGTGACCTGATATTGGATAACTAGATCTGGTGACATTATAATCTACTAATGTCTTGAGCACTACCAATCTACACATTGAGGATAAGAATTTCATGTCAGGTTCACCATTAATATTTTTTATGCTTTCGCTGGGGCACACATCCATCTATCGAGGATGCGCTATTTGTTTCCCCGCATTCCCTCTTCCAAAAGGTGGGTGGCATCCGTCGCTTATTTAGGGACGTTTGATCCTTGATCGAAATGGGATGATGGGATGTTGGTTCATCCTTCTGTGGATTCCTCCTCGGAACTCATTACCTACTCTGGGTATCCCTCATAGACATAAGAAATTGTTTGTGAAACTCTTCCCAGTGCCATGTCTTAATGGATGCCGGTTAATTACACTACTTCTGTCAGGACATTACAAGGGGTCCAGTCAGGGCAGTAACCTTCAGCCGAGGAGTGGTCATGTTGGACATCACAGACATGTCTTGACACTAGAACACTGATGCGTCTGTGTTTCATCCCCTTATGATATGGCTTCTTGAGGGCACATAAGCCTGAGGCATACCATGTTAAATGTGGGGAATGCTATATGTCTCTAAGGTTTTCTCATCTTCCCATGTTTAACACAGGGTACACCATGAGTTTAACATCTACCAGAGATGGATTAGACTGATCGGAACACTCATAAGAGTGGATCATATGGGTGCAACCCTAGGAGAGAACACTTATGATGTGGCTAACATGTGGTTAGTTTACCTATTGCTGCTAAGAGTAGTGAGAAAGTTGGTGACATGATCTCACAGTGATGTGGCAGCCAGGGTAATAATCAGGATGGATATGGATGGTTGAGAGGGGATGTGGAATGAGATAGAACCATCATGAGGATAATGGTGATTTTGGGATTGATCCTCATAGGGAATTACTATGTATTCTTGTGATAGAAAATCAAATTCCAAATAGTTCGGTGGGCTGATAGGACACCTAAGGAGGCGTCCTGTAAGAATGGACACATGGATTTGATCGAGAGGAAGTAGAACCTCCAGGTTGGTACATGACCATCCCAAAACACATAGTATCGAGGGAGAGACCATGATGGGGCATGAGTGATTGGATTAAACTTCATATTGTCTTCCTATGTATCCCCATGGTAGAAAATTAAAGTCTACATAGTTTATAATGGGGCATAGAATTGGGGTTTTCATAGAGGACAACGACCCAATGACATGCTGGGGATTATGCATGGTTAGCATCTTGAGTTGGTCTGATTCCCTAGGGGGGGTGGGTGACCAAATATATACGTCCAAAAAGGGGACTAAAATGTCTTACCACTGGATGGGGGTCACAATGACTTACCTATTATTGGGGGACACAATTTCTTACCATCGATTGGGGAACACAATAGCTTACTGTCGATTGGGGGACACAATGACTTGCAGTCGATTGGGGGACACAACAACTTACCGTCGATTGGGAAACAACAACTTACTACTATTTAAGAAACAACATATTACCACAGGTTATGAAACAAATTCATTCTGAAGGTTGGGGTTGAACCTCATGAAGAATTCCTACATACCCTTTCTAGGAGACATGGATCAAACCCACGTAGTTTTAATGTATACAATTTAGCATTATTTTGGATGATGGTGAACTGACGTGAAGTGGTTAGGACCAATGGGTGTTGACCTTAAACCTTATGGAGGTTTCCTACATACCTTACATAGGATACAATGATCAGTGTCCATGTATTTGGGGATGAGATATAGTTTAATGTCACACTGGACAAAGGTGAATTGACATGAAGGGGTTAGGACAAGTAGGTGTTGGGCTTGAACCACATGGAGGTTTCTTACATACCTTTACTAGGAGACAAGGATAAAAGTCCACATAGTTCTGGATGGTTTGGGGCTTACAGGATAAGGCAACCTAGGTAAGGATTCCATGGTAAATGATTACTCGAATCCCACATGATTCATTCTCGGTGTGAGAAATAAGAGTCAACAAAGACCAAAAAATCACGTCATCAAAGGTGTGTCCACGAAAAGTGGAGTGGGTATTACACATGGTTAATAGCCCAAAGAGAAAATGGGGTCTTACACTTAGTTTGAAGCCCAAAGAGGAAATAGGGGATTTTGTATGGTTAGAGGCCCAAGGAGATAGAGATTGTGATATACTCCAGGATGGAGGCCCAATGGAGACAAAGCCTAGAGGGAGAGGGATGGGTTAACGAAGGTCCTTGTTCCCATCTCTCCTGTAGTCTATGGAATTGAAGAAGAGAGGAGGATAAGTGGTGCTACCTCCCACAAGAAAGGCTAGGGGATTACACCAGGATGGTTTCCATTCCATGAAGACAAATTCTGCTCTGACAAATAGAATCTAATTCCATGTGAGGATGATCTCACTCTCATGGAGATGAGTAGGCGTGGAGAATGGTCGAGGTGGGGCACCCAACATATGATGTATGGGGCGAGGACACAATTTAATGTCATGTGATGAGGATGATGGTTCTTGGATGTTTAATGTTCTATAGCTCGAATGAGGCATGTTCACTCGACATCCCAAGGAATCACATAACTGATACCCACCCACCCTTGGGGAAGGGAAGGCATCAATAATGTCGTAGTGAGGGGGTGTTGTGGAGTGATCCACTGAGGGTCCTATGTTATCATGACTATGATAAGAATAAATATCCATTAGTGTGCCTATGAGAAGAAGGATTAGGCTAAGAAACACAAAAATAATCCCCACCTAAGGGACATTGAAATCACATCGTACAAACCTGGAGGGTCTTACAGGATTAGGGTTTTCAAAGCAAAGGGGTTCACATGAAAAGACCTTATGAATATATGGTTCTCCATATAGGAGAGGGACTTCGTGAAGGGGTATTATTCATGAAGTGAAGTGTCCTAGCCTAGGAATAGAGTTTAGGTGCATATGAAGGGTGCTTAGTTTAGTGGAAAGGCTTTCACGAAGTAGGATATAGGGAAGCAAGGGTACCTTGAAAATCATAACAATGTGAAGTAATGTGCTTTGAAAAGCATAGTGATCCCGCCTTAGCATGTGGTTCACATGTGAATGGAAGGTACTTCGTGAAGCATGAGTTCTTTGTGAAGATCCGAGTCCCCTTAGAGATCTCATTACGTTATGATATCCTGTGGGCTCCATGAAGGGCATCCATTTTTGAATAGGTCTTGTGTTTGAGCTAAGGGAAGGGTACTTCAGAATTCTAAAGTACCTTGAAGAGGTCATTTTTTTGAGGTTTCAGAGAGAAGACAGTGATTTACAATTTGAGAGATGAGAAGGTTAATGGTCGGGGTATCTTTCCTTTGGGATCGAGGGGAGCCAGATATTTATAGGCGAGGGGCAGCGCGAAGCAGGGACAGCTTGGGACGAAGCCACATGGCACTCGACGATTGGTTATAGATTGTGTCAAGTTCTTCGTAACTGTGGAGTTGATCGTTATCCTGTCCTTGGTGTAGAGATCTTCAGGGTTCTCTGCACGATGCTCGCGGAGGCTTCCATCAGGTTTGAAAGGCTCACATAGGTTGATTCGGCTCCCTCCGCAACACAAAGCTTCTGGTTAACTGCGTCATAATCGTGGAGCCTCCTACCTCTTTACTCCAAGACTACCAAAAAGGGGGCTTCGACTGCACACTAACCCCAGTGCTGCGGGGCTCTGCGAATGGCGCAATGATAAGGGGATCTATGATTGGGCTTCATGAGGTAGACTTTTGGGAATTGATTTTCTATTTACATCCTTTTACTCTAAACATATTTTGGCTCTAATGACAATATATATAAAAAACAAAATCAGCACCTTTTAGGTCAATTAGTCCACCACCCTCCCCAAGGATCACCCAAAAAGTAACACATCCATGTAGAATAAGGTAATATCAATTAAAAGTTGATAGAGACACCTTGAAACCACTTCCCCATATACTTTTTTCTACCATCCAAAAATAAGTCATCCTATCCCAAATCTTCCATATCAACTGATAAGGAAACCATGTATATTTCATATCTTATGAAACCAATCACATATAAAATATCACACCACAAATCCTATTTCACATTTCACAACACCAAAAAAGAATCACATATTGTAACTGGGGTATTAGGGTTTCATGAATGTGGAGGACATACAACTCATTTCCACCTCCTATCATGAATGATGCCAACCACATATCTCCTCATCCACTACCAATATCCCTAGAAACTTCTTCTGGAGGGAGATAAAGAGAGGGGGTAGTCAACTATCCATATCATCCCCATCCTAGATGTTTGGGAAAACACATCCATGGTCTTTGGGAATCAGTAAAATTATTTAAATCGAGTGGGGTGTGTTGGAAATACAAAAAACAATACATATATACAATAATATCACACAATCCCTCACCTATGGGTTCACACAAGAAACAAAACCACAACCATAGTTAGGAAAATATGATATTAAACCACTAAGAGTTGTCTCTAATTCAAGACAACCAAATATAAGTATCAATAAAGTTCCACAAACATGGTTCTATTTCCTATTATCAAATTTTACAATAAAGATACCAAGCTTTTTTCCTTAAATTATTATTTTAAAATCACACCAATGATATATTTATCTATAACCATATTGATATAATAGAATCATTATATTTATACTAAATCACTATATTGAAACCAAAACATTAGGAAATCATATAATACCTATATAAATAAGTAAAAAACAACCTAGGACAACCAAATGCTTATAAAAAGGTCACCAATCCACACACAACCAATGAAACCAATCCATATACAACAAATCAAGCATAGAACAATCATATTCAACTTAGTATTTTTATTTTATAGATTTAAGTATTTAACCATTTAAAGGGTATTATCAATAAATCCATATCTATAAGTAATAATCAACAAAAAAATAATAAATCCTAAAACAAAATTAGTAACATCAATTAAATCATTAACCACATTCACACCACACCATTAATTTTCAATTTCATTAGTCTATATTATTGTCTTCATTATGAAAATTAATACGACTCGCCCAATGGAAATAAAAATAAAGATAATTCCATATTTCATATAAAAGGGAGGGAACTCAAATCCTATAGCTCATAATACGATTTCATATTCTCTAAACAAATCCAATATAAAAGAGGATAAACCACATAGACATAAACACACAAGGAATACTTGAATAAATTTGAGACATAATGACATATTATCAAAATATCATAAGAATAATCCTATAAATAAAAATAGAATATCAACTATGATATCAATAAGGAAAAAAAGGAATAACTTGTGGTGAAAAATAAGAATAACTAACATAGAATCATCAATATCGAATCTCTGGATGTCAAGGATGAACACCAAAAGCTCAATGGATATTTGGGCTCCCAAAATCTATTGGGAATGAATTGATGTTTGAAATAATCATAGGGAGAATGAGGAAAATCATAGGATGGTCATAAATCATAGAAAACCTAGAAATCACCCCATTTATGGCATAAATAGAGAGTTCATACTGTGAACCTCCCATAGTTCAAATCCGAAAAAATACATGGAACTCAATCCAATAAACATAGGAGGGATATCACACCCTTAATAAACATTTAACATGATTAATTATTCAAATATTGAACCCCTGAAATGTTCACCATAAAAATTCAAAATCTGAACAATATTAAATATTTTGAATCAAAATCAAGAAGAACATGAATCCCAAGTCATGAATCCACCTTACCAAACTTCATTCATTCCATGATATTGATATTCATGATGTTAGTTGGTGATTTATAGTGTTAATCACCACTTAAAGTTATATATTTAACGCCAGCTACTATTCTCCCTTACTTAAACTGATTCCAAGGCTTTTACCACCCAAAAATCACAAATGGTCTAAAAGGGCCCATCCCACTACAAAAACACTTTTTATGAGTTTTAGAAAAAAAATTACTTTGGAAAACATAAATCTCATGGATATTCTAAAATAATCTTAAAAGGAATATATTATAAAAATTGAATAAAAATAATTTCCTTTAGAAACCATGAAAATATAGAGATAAATTTTCATATAAAATGATAAGGGTAGTAAAAATATATGTTCACATGGAAATACTAATAGAGATTATTTTATTAAAAAATACCCATATAGAAAATGTTAAAATTATTTTCCTTTACAAAAATTTCAAAAAAAGTCAAGGTATTTTAAAATGACATTTTAAAATTTCAAAAAAAAGGGATGTCCAAAAAATGTGGAATAAATGATAAATTATTAAAATAAAAATTAATTCCCTTTTTTAATTTTAAAGATACTTTTATTGAAAAACACATTGCTTTAAATGGTTATAAAAATTTCATTTTAAATCAAGGGGAAGATGAAAAAAGACCACCAAGGATAATAAAAGGGTAAAATGATTTTGATATTATATATAAATAATATAATAATTTCTTATATGAGTTATCACATTTGAGATATCATGATTTTAAATTGATATTGGGAAAGGAAACCTTATAACTTGGGTAACATTGAAATCAAAACCCTGAAAATAGTAAGAGATTGAAAATATAATTAAAATATAATAGAATAAATATAGTTCAAGATATAATATAAAAAAATGTATCATATATACTATATAAAAGTAAATTGGTTCATATAAAGAATTATTTCTCAAGACATAATAATTGAGACTAAGAAACCCTTTCAAGTGACATAATCCTTAAGGTAAGAATAATATGATAATGAGTTAAAAATGAATAATTTTATAAACCTATAAGAGAATTATGAAATATAATAAGAATTATTTATTAGTTATAATAAATAAATCAAGGAACAATAGAGTTAAGAAAGAAAGATTGTAACCCAATGGAAGAAAATTGATTTAGCAAAAATCCTTAAATTGTTTATAAATTTTTAGTAAAGAAAAAATGATATATAAAAATTAGAATAAACCATTGATTAGTATAAAATATAATAGTCATGATAAAAAATATTAAAGTGGAATTATATACACCATTCCAAAGAAAACATGGTTTATTAAAAGAAATATGTCTTAAGGGGTAAAAATTGGAGGCAATAAACCCTTATATTGTCCCTGATTTGTTATGGGGATGTGCCTAAATTTCTGAATAATAAAATTAAGTTTATTATATGCCTTATTAAAAAACATACTCATCCATACATAATTTAAAATAAACCATTTATTATCATATTATATTTATGTATTTTATAGATCTTGTTATGTTTGCGTGAAATTCAATCGATGTCGGCTTATTTCTATAATTTTAGGGATCAAAGATAATATTTTAATAATAATTTAAATAACTAATATAAACATTATATAAAAATAGAAAAATAAATATTTTCTTATTAACTTGTATTAACATTATTATTTATGTTCTGGTAGTCATCGATGATAGAGTTTTATAACGTTTTTCCTTTAGGCGGTTAAACTAACCCAAAACATAAACACGTAATATATAGAGGGTTGACTATGGTTAAGGAAGTTCAAACTATCATTATAATGGAATAATTATTATTATTGGTAATTTTGTGAATCATATTTTATGTTTTCTGGATAAATAATGAAAAAAAATAAGAAAACAAAAAACATTACTTTGTGGAGGTGGTTATCCACTCAAAGCACAATCAACATTCTTTTGTTTTTATAAGTGAATGGAAAGGAATAAATAATATATTTCCCATTAATAAAAAAATTATAATAATGATATATAAGTAATTATTTCACTATGTTTATGGTAGTTTTTAAAGAGAAACATTAGGAAGAGAAGGTAAGAAGTAAGTGATACAAACTTTGGTACCTTAAAAATTTTCTTGAATTATCCTTGGAAACGAATAGATTAAGATAAATTATGGTCTGAAACATATTTATTTAGTTAAATGTACTTATAATATAGTAAAATTTTATAGGGTTTATATGAAATTTATAATTTAATTTGTAACCTTAAAAGGGTGGAACTGATCCCGTTTTAAAAGTGAAGAAAAGGGAACTTTTTTGAAAACCCATTATAATTTAATAATTGAATGACACTATTAAATGTTTAATGATTAAAAAACTTTTAAATAATGATTTTTTTGGTGATATAGCTTTGATAAATACTCTAAAAACCATTTTTAATATTGTTTTAAACTTGTTTTTAATCCTTTTACCACTTTATTTTACATTTTACCATTTTGGTTTTAATAAGGGTAACTACTTTTTACCATAGTAGTTTATATTTTATTAAAAGTATAAGGTAACCATTTTAACCAATTTTTTGTTTTATAAATCAATTTTTTTTTTCATTTAGTCTAATCTTATTTGTAGATAAGGTAAAATTTACTTTTAAATTAAAACATTTAGTATATAAAAAACTATTTTGAATAAAAATGTTTTTTTTACCATTATGTGTTCTTAATATCATTTACTATTAATTATTAATTGAAAAAGAAATAATATATTTATGTATATGTGTAAAAATCCTATAAAATTTTTTATATAAAATATATCAATTTATTTTATTTTATAAAAATTACACAACATTAATAAAACAATTCATGGATAATAATTGTTTCACCATTATTATGGTCATTAACTTTCATATTTGTAATAAAAATGTTTTGCATAGAATTATTATTATCCTTATTACGTATAATGACCATGTTGAAATAAAATATGAAATCCATTTTTTATATTTCAATCCCATAAGTGAAGAACATTAGTTTTTAAAATATGGGAATAAAAATAGTTTTTAGTGTAAAATATTACTTATATTTCTAAAATGTTAATCATGGGTTTTATAAATCATACATAATATTTTTAAATTATTTATTTTACATTATAAAAATATTTTTTTAAAAAAATATGTCTAAATACTTTAAATTTATAAATGTGTTGGTATTATCGAAATCAATATTTTTTCACTATTCAACTAAAAATCAATTATTTTAGAAAAATATCAATAATTAATCACAATCTAAATATGAAATTATAAATTAAAAAATAAATTTATATTTATCAAATTCAATTGGTAGTATATATATGTATATATATAATTTAAGGGAAATAAAAAATATAAATAAAAACTATTTTTATTAAAAAATGTCATTTTTGAACATTAAGAGTTATTAATATTATTTCATATCAATTCATAATTTAAAGAATTATAACAAATAATTTTGTATATTAAAATATTATATATTATTTTAGTAAAATTTTAAAAGTGGTGAATTAAATATATTAGGTTAAATTACACAATAATTTTAAAAAATATTTATTTGAAAAAAACAATTCTTTTAAATATTATATATTCATCATCAAAATATAATCATTTTAAAAGGATTAATATCATTTTATTTTCAAGTAGTTTTATTGTTATTATATTTTTCTTAATAATAATCTCTGAATGCGTCACAACTTGTTTTATTTTTTTGTTGCATGTGTTTAGTGTTGTGTGGGATAAAAGTTATAAAAACAATATTAATTTAAAGGATCCAAAATATTTAGTCATTACATCCTTCCCACATAAATAAATTTCATCCAATATTTTTAATTTTTACATATTTATAGAATTTGGTGAGGGTATTATGAAAATATTCATCATTCAGGATATAACTTCTAATATGACATTTACATTACATTATTAGTATATATAAATTAACTTATCTCTCCTATGAAAACATTAATTATCCATACAACCATTTACTAAATTATGTATATACTATAATAATACTTTCTCTAAAATATACCTTTCATAAAACCATTTGAATCTCCAAGACATTAAACCACCAAGAAATCAAATATTCATCCGAAACATAACCCTATTTTAACCATAAAATGTATTAACTACTAGTTAATAATTTCACACAATCTTAAATATATATCATAATGAAAAAAATGAGATAAAAAAATTAAAAGATATCATGGGCCACTTTTTCATTAAATCAATATTCAATTACAAGGCTATAAATACTATCTAACTCACTTTTATCAAAATAAATAAACTCTTTATTACCTCAATATCAAAAATATATTAAATCTAAGAGTTTCCATACCTCAATAATGTGTTCTCTAATAGTTATCCAAAAACATATCCTTGTAATTAAATCACCTATAAAGGTTATAGATACCATTTAATATATGTTTCCAAACCATTGAAGAAAAATTACCAAATAAAAAACCTTATATGTTTCATATAATCCTTATAACTTTTAGAATATACTATAATATATTCAATAAATAGCACCTAGTAATGAAAATAACATAGAATACAAAGAATTAACTTTTATTATTATATTAATCTCACAAACTTAAGTAAGACTAGGAAAAACCTTTTCCATTATAAAAATAATATACTATGATTATCAAACATTTAATTATTCTCCTTATTCGATTATAATAACCTGTGGTTTATAGATACATACCTTTCTCATCTTCATTTTCATGGTTCGGTTTCAACCAAATACTAAAAACCAAAAGATTATGATAATAACAAAAATATGAATATGGAAACATCAATATGAAGATGTATTATAAAATGAAACTTTCATTTAATCCACTAATAATTTAAGTTCAATATACTTTTATTTAGGTTAGGTGCTCTTATACTTATTTCCCTAATCTCAAAAAGAACAATCCTAAAATTATCATGAACTTTATTATAATATTCTAAACCAGAAAAGAATTTAAATATATAATCTCAAATTTCAAATTAACCTTTATCCATGAAATCACATATTAATAAATATTCACCCTTACTCATGAAAATGTATGTTTTAATTTATGTTATCCATAGTCACTCCCAATTAGGTTTTCTAACCTAAATATTTTTAGATCATTCATAATGGGTTTTTAAGAGAATGTAAATTAAACCAAGAATATCCCCTATGAGTTTCAAAACATGTGTGTTAGTTTTTCCTCTTTTTCATGCACAAGGTGATGATTTATTTAATACAAACATTCCCCTTTTAGTTTTATGACCCCTAGGAAAATCTTTGATTGGGCCTTCATCCACTTGTAGTATCCCGATAGAGATGATTTCTCCAAGAAAACTACACAATCTCTAACTTAACATAATTTTAGGATGTTATACTATACTTAAACACATAATATAGAATTTTCCATGTGGGTTTCACTAATTTTATCTTATATTAATTCGAACATAACTAAACTAATCCCCAAAAATAACTAAACACATATTTGATAGCAATTCAGGCACCCTACATCGGCAATCCTGAGTCCAGTGATAAAAAAACATACTTTTACAAACTAGCTTTGATATAAAGTGAGATGATCCAATATAATCTTTCACAAAATTCACATTAGTATTACATATCAAAATAATCTCACACAATTTATAGAACCTTTTGGTTTAGTGTCTTTGAGGATTATCTGTAAAAGAAATTTATTTTACAAATCTTGTGAAAAATTCTTCATAATAAAACCATTCTAGACTCCCTTATAGTATTCCCATAGGTTAAAACCATCTTCATAAACTAGGTACAGAAAACATAATAAATGTGTGAGATCATATGATCAGTAAGAATAAATATAGGTGATAATAATGAAATTTTAGAAGTGAGAAAAAATGAGCATATGGGTATAATCAAGATATATTAAAAGGTATAACAAAAAAAATAAAAGATCATAATTCATGGAATATGGAAAAATTCAGGAATCAAATGAGTTTTCAAACACTTCTCAATAAACATGATCCGTGAAATCATAACACAACCAGAATAATAAGAATAAGTCTATATAACAAACATTAGTATATGGAAACATCACATTCATGGGTCACACATTTGAAAACATGCTTTCCAAACAAATTATTTTTTCCATGTCTACATATCTCATGGGATATACAATATTAACCAAATAATTGAGGGGTGATATAGGACTCCGCCCATCATTCATCCATACTTATGTGTGTAACTTGAAATCAATAATTAATCACAGCATAAATAACCCAATGGAAAAACATGACTTCCAATCATCACATCATAAAGAACCCATGGAAGGAAAATGGGTTTAATATCCTTCTCAAAATCATTTTACATAATAAAATAGTTTATAATTCCATCAATAATCTTAACATGATATACCCATGGAAAATAAACTGGTATTCAAATATATTCAGTAACATTATAGGTAAAAACCCTTTAATCAAGATAATAGAGCATATAGTATTTACACCATATCGATAAATAATATATGGTTAAGTTAATAATTTCGCCAGTTAATAGATTTATAGAATCTATGTGGAAAATCAATAATTAAAGGATGAAAATAAAGAGTGTTTAGATTGTAAAAGAATTAGAATAAAACTCATGTTCATACCTAAAGGAGTATTAAGAATCTTAAAGGTAGTGATATATCATTACTATAAAACAAAATTACATTACATAATCCATATATAGAAATAATCTGGATAATATAATTTTAAGAATATCTATGATGAATAATAATATATGTCAAGGGAACATGACTAAGATTAAAATCACTTTTTAGGATATTTAGAAAAAAAATAACTTTGAAAATAATAAATATCCTTCATCTTTTGAAATAATTTTAAAATTAATATTATATAAAAATAAGAGAAAAATAATTTCTTTTAGAAATAATGAAAAACTAAAAATAAAGTTTTATATAAAATTTCAAGTGTGGTGAAAAGATAAGTTCACAAGAAAATGATAAAATATTTTTTTTCAAAAATGACCCATACCAAAAATATTAAAATCGTTTTATTTTTAAAAAAATTAAAAAAAATTAAATGTATTTCAATATTTTTTTTAATTTCTGAAATAAATACAATGATATCCATAAAATTTGTAATCATAAATAAAATAAACACATAAGATCAAATTACCTTTTTTATATTTTGAAAGTAATTTTCTTTTGAAAACTGAATCACTTTAAATTATTATAAAACATTCATATTAAATTAAGGGTAAGAGAAACAAATATCACTATGATAACCATAAGGTAAGAAAATGGTTGTAATTTTAAATTAAAATACTATAAAAATTCCTCGAATAGTTAATCACATTCGAGAGATATTGATTTTAAAATGAGATTGAGAAAAGAAACCCTACATCTTTAGAAACATTTAAATAAAAACCCTTAAAGGATGAAGTGATTAAAAATAACTTCAAAAAACATTAATGAATGATAATTTGTGATATAATATAATGAATAGGAAGTATATACACCATATAAAGTAAGAAATTGTGACCAAGAATCACTTTAAAGTAAGATAATCCTTTACGTAACAATCATTTGATAATGAGGTTATATGGAATAATTGTAGAACCTAATAAAATAAGGAGTAAATAAAAAATAAATTATTCAATATATAGAATAAATCATACTTGAAATAATAGAGTTTAATAATGTGGTTTGGAACTCAAAAGAAGAAAAATGAGTTAGAAAAAACCCTTTTAGATTTTGTTATTTTTCATTAAAAACCTCAGGAGAGGAAGAACGTGGACTAGGACACTGAATATAATGAAATATAAGATAATTATTTGAAAAAATATTAAAATTTAATTATATAAACTAATCCAAAGATGACATGGTGTATAATAAGAAATATGCGTCATGGTGTGAAAATTTGATAAAAGAAACCCATACCTTATTTATGATTCGGTCCATACATTCCCATAAATTGAGAAATAATAAAATTAAATTAAATATATATCTTAACAAGAAAATTATTCATCTATATTTCATTTAATATAAACCATTTATTATCATATACATGTTTTTAATATATAATAATTTTTATGTTTTCAAGAAAATTGAATCTGTGTTGGCTTATTTTGGTAATTTCATTGATCGAAGATTATATTTTAATAATAAGTTAAATAATTAATATAAAATTTATAAAAGAATAAAATATTTATTATTTTATTATTAAATTATAATAAAATTAGTATTTAAGTTTCTATAGTAATTCATGATAGAGTTTTACATCATTTTCAAGTTGGTCGTTAAATCGACCCCAAACAAGAACACCCTATATCTCGATGGATGTGTATGATTAAAAAAGTTTATAATATTACTATAATAGAATAATAAGTAAATTATATATTTTTTAATTTTTTGAATAATATTTTAATACTTTTTTATAAATAAAGAAAATAAAGATGAAAAATGAGAAGTGTTACTTCGTAGAGGTAGTAGTCCGTACTATGCACAATTAACATTATTTTGTTTTTATATGTGGATGGAAAGGAATAAATAATGTTTATTCCATTAATATAATGATAAATAAATATAATAATGATACTTCGTTCTTTATATTATTGTTGTTATGTTAGGTTTGGAAGAGAAATATTACAAAGAAAATGTAAGGAGTAAGTAATACTCATTTTGGCACCTTAATGTCTATATTGAAAGTATACTTGTAATCGAAGGAATTAAGATAAACTATGGTGACCAGGGAAATTAAATAGTTAAATTAAATTTAATTAAAATAAATTTTTTCATGTTTCCAAGGGAATTTTTAATGGAATGTGTATCCTTCATATGGTGGAAGTGATTCAATTTTATTAGTGAAGAAAAGGGAACATTTCTGAACACCTATTATCTTTCAATATTGGATTGAAACTTTTTGTGATTCAGTGATTTTAAAATTGGGAAATAATTTATTTTTTGTGATATAATGTTGAAAATCATCCACAAAACATTTTCATGCATGTTTTAAACATGTTTATGTAATTTTTCCACTTTATTAGTACATTTTACCATTTTGGTTTTTACCTTGGTAACTAGTTTTTAACCAAGTAGTTTATGTTTTATTAAAAATACAAGGTGTCCATTATACCCAAATATTGATGTTCTAAATCTAAATATAGTCTCTATATAGTCTAATTAAATTTATATATATTTTAAAATTAACTTTTACATTAAAAAATTTAATATAAATAAAAACTATTTTGTAGGAAAATTTAGTTTTTACCGTTAAGTGTCCTTCTCATTCAGTATTGATTTGTAAGACCTGACCCATTTTGGCCCATCTGGTCAGCAGAAAACCAGGGTTCCACAATCCTAATATTGCCTCTATAAGATAGGGGATTATAATAAGTTCCAAGAAGGAATAACAAAAATGGAAGGCCTTTGCCTAAAGTACCTGCACACACACATCCTACCATATCCATGTATAAGTGAAGAGGAATAATAATAAAATATAGTAATATATAAAGTAAAAACCATGAATGTAATAACTTTTAGGAAATACAAAAGGGTACAAAAATGTAATATGAAATGAATATGGAAAAATACATGCCTGGTTTGAAATTAAGTCCAATCTGAAAGAAATAGGAATGGGAGAAAGATACAAGAGTTTGGCTTTTAATATCCAAGCCTTAACCACCGTTTGTCATCAAATGAACCTAAGTAATCATAATATCTAGTAATTATACCACCATCCATTGTCTACATAATAAATGACACATGCGAGAAAATCACATGCAAGGGTGAGAATATATTTACCCAATTGGAAGCCCCAAATACTGAAGAGGGAATAATATAATACATGATATATGTAGAAAGATAAACCTAGTGATAGGGGAGTGGAAAACAAAACAAAAGATATATATATATATATATATGTTCTTATATAATAAACCCAGATAATTGAGAAAGGGGATATCTTTCTCAAATTCGATCCTAGTATGATGTGTCTCCCTCTAGCTACAAAGGTCCATAATTTATTCCCAACATCTCACATGTCTATCCAAATAATTCATATGGAGGGGCTACACCTCGACACTACTCCATGACATGAGGGAGTGTAACCTCCAAAATATAGAGGGCCCAAAATCTGCTACAACAGGGAGATGCCACTTAGTAGACAGAGGACCCAAACCTTTTTAGGGGAGTACCATATTTATAATTGTGTACAGAATATGGGGGACCCACTCTCTAGTGGGATAGGGGAGTCCATCCCCATAGATAGAGGACCTGAACCTATGGAGGGGGTACCATCTCTATATCTATAATTATGATTATAGAGGACCCACACCCATATAGGGGAGTACCGTCTCGGTAGATAGAGGATCCATGCCCTGGTGTGGCATGGGATTGCCACCTCTTCTTATATAAAGAGTATATAGGACCCATGCCTTGGTGAAATAAGTGAGTATTGTCTCTATGGATGAAATAATTGTACCCTATAATAGTAGGGGAGCACAACATTTTCTTTGAATAATATGTTTGGAGGACCCATGCCCTGGTGTGATATGGTAGTACCATATGGATGGATAGAGGACCCACACCCTGGTGCGATAAGGGATTAATATCTTTATATGAAAAAAATATATGGAGGAGCCACACCCTGGTGTGACAAGGAAGTTCTATCAACAGGGATAGATGACAAGTTCCCTGGTGTGACAAGGGAGTAACATATCTAAATATAATCTCTCCAATGATCCTTCCCGATTACTATCATCATCAAGCATTGAAAAAAGGAGTGTCCCACTAAGAACAGCTTGCATCATATATCAAAAGATACTATAAAGCTACTATCTTATTCTATGAGGAAAAAACAATCAGGGAAGGCTACTCAAATGCCAAAATCTAAGTCCAAAAGAAGGAGATATAAGACAAAGAAGTTGTAGAGGGAAGTAAAAGGCAGGTATGGGGGTCCAAATGACATGTGACCCCACATCATCACCTGGCCGTGTCTTTTATGAACATGGATTTGTGTCTATGTCACTATTCACAGTGTGTATAGGGAACACATGATGTGTATCATCCACTAGGGGAATGAAGCTATGCTCCTGGATATTCCCATATCTATCAAGCCCTATCATGTACCTAGACATGTACATGGCCATACTCAAGTATCGATAAATGCCTCTTCATATGGTCATGCCTATTTTTTTTGGATGTTCCCATGAACATGTACTCTTGGAGTAAATTATGGGAAACTATAACTAGGTCACATAACATACGAGTTTCCCACATTGAATGTGATACTTATATCTATGCAGAAACCATATCCTCCTGAGTCAGGGTATTACATGGCGTGTATTCTTCTAGACTACACGTCATGTAGTCAGGGTTTTCACAGAAATATATGTTATTTAACACATTCTAAAAATCATGTTTATCTGCCACCAATTAAACTTTTTTACAACCATTAATCAATGGTGGTCACCTAAATCCATTTATTTGAGCCGTCTGGTGGCTGAAAATCAGATCTTGATCACCTGTTGTGACCACCTACAGTGATCCATCATGCATCCCACATACCTCCCGTGACACTGCCATCACCGCTTAAGTTACCAGATCCCCAAATCCATCATCACTACCCAAAATCATCTATAATTAATCTATAAAAATCCAAATATCTGATTTTGTGCACATACACAAGGAATCTTTGGGTTCCATCACACACAAATCTTTTCGAGAATAGAAAAATCATCACATCGTGGTCCAATGAGGATGAACGAGAAGAATAAGTGTGGGAAATGAAAACGAACAATGATAATATCATCATTGGACCCGATTTATTATACAATAATCATATAATTTTGGATTTCATGGCATAGAAGATTAAAATAAATCAAAAATTTATTTACCAAAATTGGGCACGTGGAAAGGGAGGGTAAATTGAAGATCAAATCAGATCAATCAAATCCATGATGAAACATTTAATCCAGGGTGGAAACCACATTTATTTATCTCTATCTTGATAATTGGCTGATAATTGGAAAATAAAACTTCTCTTTCTATGGGGAAGATCTACTGCATTCACTATCTGTTAATCCACCATGATCTAATCATCATTTTTCATTAGATGTCAATCTACCACCAAATAATTTTCACATACTCTTCTCATATATAGAAAGGGTTATTTCGATAAGACTTGTAAAATCATAATTATAGAGTATTTAATTTTTTTTATTTAATAAAAAAAACAAATAGTTACATTTTTTTTCAATTAAATTCACCTATCAACGACAACCTCAATCAGACGTCTAAAATAAACCTTCCCTCAGTCATTCCTAGGGTAAACCCCACACTCTGGATTTAACCATGGTCACATATTATTGATTTGATAATTCATTCAAGAGATATTATATTATTTCTAAAAAACACCATGTGTTTGATATAAATACAATTAATATTTTTTATAAAATTTATTCTAAGATCACCAGGCCTTGGAATCACACGTCGTCTCCGCGTCTAGCTATGAAAATATTCCTTAATATATTTCAATATATTACTAGGAAAAAAATAGTTTATTTACATGATTATCTGTTGAAGGAGGGATAATATACTTTTATATATGTTTAAAAGTCACATCAATTTCATTATATAAATTATACCATTTTAAATTATTTAAAAAATTTGCACAATATTAATAAAAACATTCATTTAGAACAATCATTTCACCAGTTTCATGGTCATTAACATTAATCTTAGTAATCATAATCTTATTCCTAAAAAATAATATTTTAATTATTTAATTATATGATATGTTGATCTAAAATATGAAATACATTTTTTAGATTTAATTTATATGTGATGATAACTAATTTTTAGTATAAGTAAATAAATATAGATTTTAGAGTAAAATATTACTTAAGTTTTAAAATTGTTAAACATGGATTTTATAAATTGAAAATAGTATTTACGAATTTTTTATTTTGCTTTATAAATTTCTATTTTTATATAAAATGGTTTTAATAATTTTAAATCATAAATGAGACAATATTATTAAATTGGTATTTTTTTAGCAAAATTCACCTAAAAATAAATTACATTAGGAAAATATCAAAAATTAACCCCAAGAAAATTATAAAATTATAAATTATATAACGAGTTTATTTTTATCAAATTCAATTTAAAATTTTTTTATATTTGTTTTTTAAATGAAATTAAAAATATAAAGAAAAATATTATTTTATTAAAAAATTTCCTTTTTGGAAATTAAGTGTTTTTAATATTATTTTATACCAATATATTGTTTAAATAATTTTAACATAGTTGTTTATATATTTAAATATCAAATATTATTAAAATAATATTTTAAAATTGGTTAATTTAATTTATTTGGGTAAATAACTCCATACATTAAAAGCTATTATTTGGAAAAAATCCATTTTAATATTAATTATTAATCTCCTAAATATAAGAATAATAAATTTTTTAATATAATTTTATTTACGAGTGGTATTATTATTCTTATTTTTTCTTAATAATAATCTTCCAATACATCATGACTCATTTTTGTTCAGTGTTGCGTGTGACCCATGTTATTTAAGATAATATTAATTTAAAGGATCCAAAATATTATATCATTACCACCCTCTTATGTATGTTTTTTCAAAGGTGGTTCCGTGGTCAAAGAACAAAACACTAAATTTATTATTAAAATAATGAATTACAAGAGTCTAAAAGATGGGATTCTTTTACAATACCTATAATAAAGGGTAGTAATTCAACTGGAAGTTCCTCCAACCATGTGGTGACATGGTTGACTCCAATGTTTGAAAGACCATCTTCCACCTTGTTCACTTCATGAAAGTCATGTGTAATAATGTAGTTGAAGTCCATGAGAGAATGAAGAAAATCCATCCAGTGTGATGTAAGAGGCCATGTGAGGTTCCTCACATCATTCCAGATGGCCTGTACGATAGTAATTGAGTCACTTTCAATCCATATGTGGTTCTAACCATGTTTCTTGGAAAAGGAGATATCATAGATCATGCTCATAATTTCAGCCTCTCGAGCCGAGGAGATGCCACATGTTCTATAAAAGTATCCAATAATCTGTGTGGATTGATTTCTAAAAATGGCGCCACAACCCGAAGGGACCTAGTTGATTTTAAAAGCACCTTCAACATTAACTTTGATCCATCCTGGGATCATAGATTTCTATAACACTTCAAAAGTGCGTCTAGGTTGAGGATAAATACAATTAACCCCAAGCCAACACAGAATCTTGATGTCCTTTACTATGTTGTTGAAAAATACCTTTTTTATCGAAGCAACATTCCGAATAGCAATGAGGATCCGCATCTGAAATTAATGTAAGCTAATTGAGTAGTTTTATGAATAATAACATTCCTTTTATACCAGAGTACATGAAGGAGTTCAAAAAAAAAAACAGTTAAAAAAGGATCTTGATTTGCTGAGAGGCTTCAAGATCCACACAACTTTGTATCTAAGAGTTGATTGAATCATTACGTAACCATCTTCACTCAAAAATATGAAGCACATAATTCCAAAAATTAGTAGCAGTAACAGAAGAGAGAAAAATATAGTTAATGTTTTCATGATGCTGGTTACAAAGATGACATTTAGAGAAAAGCTGGATCCAAAAAGACTGTATGCAAGTGTCAGTGGGAATCCTCTTATGAGAAATATTCCAAATCAAAGCGAGTCTGGAAGGTTTTAACCATAATTTATAATTTTTTTTAATCCAACTAAGAGTGTATTCAAAATTAAAAATACTATGATTGTAAAAAAATTTTGGGTCAAGAATGCCATTATGAGCAGGTTCCCATACTAAAAAATCATCAGTGTTGGAAAAAGGGTAGTTGTCAATGACATGAATGATGTTGTCAGGAAAATTAAGGTTGTGAGTGCTAATGACCTCCTTGATAGTATGGTTAGTGCAATCAAGAGTTTGGTTAGGGGGAATCATAGAAATGAGTGGAGAACCAGCCCATTTTTTCAAGCTATAAATTCATTGAAGATTATCTTCTCACAATCCACCTAGAGTTTGACATGATATTGGAAAAATTAATCGTAATGGATGTATAAATGGAAGATGTCATGTAATTCAAATTTCCCTTATTTATTTTGTCAAGAAATATATTTTTAATCAAGGAAACGGATTCAGTGTTATTATGAAATTTTTTTTAGGTGAGTCTGGATTGTATGGAATTGTTAAAGAGTTTGAGATTTTTTATATCGAGGCCACCCTTACCCAATGGTTTGCAACAAGTAGATGAAGGAATAGTCAACAATTTTCATTTCATGTGTGGCTCCACTCCAAAAAAGGTTTTGAATGGAAATGTTAATTTTTTTAAAAATACTAGAAGTCCATTTATAAATCATCAAAGATTATAACATTTTAGAAACCATCGTGGATTTTACAAGACTAATCCTACTAGCCATAGAGATGGATTTTCCTTTTCCATATAATAGTTGGTGAAGGATTTGGTCAAAAGTAGTAGAAAAGTAATAAGATTTTGGTCTGCCTTACAATATGGTAACACCATGATAGGTGAAGGGATGATATCCTTCTTTAATTCCTAAATCAGTAATAATATTGGATTTTCTATTAGCAGGAAACATTTTCCCAAAAAGGTAAAGGATTTGTTCCAATTAACTATTTTACCAGAAATCTCTTCATTGTGTGAGAGGGAACATTTGAGATTTTGGAAATTCCATTTACCCCTTTGTAAAAAATAATAATATCATCTGCATATAAAAGGTCTATTGGAAAATTCAAATTCCTATAATCCTTAATCAGCTTAATATAGTTTTGTTCAACAAGGCGAGTGATCAATCTGCTTAGGTAATCTTATACAATTGCCAAAATATTGGTAGAGAGACGATCAACTTGTCTGAAACCTTTGGTGTATTTAAAATACCCCTTAGGAGAACCATTAAGAATAATGGATATGTTGGCCATGTTGAAAAGAGTTTTAATTCTAATGATAAATGAATCATTAAACTCAAAGTTTTGAGTAACATTGAAAATAAAATACCAATCCATGGTATCAAAGGCCTTCCATATATCAAGATTAATTCCAATATTTCCTCCTATATTGGTTCTATTTATAAGGTTAGTTCGTTTAAAGGAAAGTCAAATACAATCTTGAATGGACCTACCCTTAACAAAGACATATTGATTCCATGAAATAATTATATTAATAATATAATAATTTTTGTTGGAAAGAAGTATGGGGATAATTTTATAAAGGGTATTGATTAAAGCAATTGGTCTGAATTGGTGGATTTTTGCAGCATTATCCACTTTGTGAATCAAGGAGAGAAACTGGGCATTCAACCCAAAAGGTTTCAAACTATTAGAAAATAAAACCCTATCAAGCCTTCAAATGTCAGTTTGAACGATATCTAAAAATTGCTGATAAAAACCATTATTAAAACCATTAGGGCCCGAATCACTATTAGGATTGAAGCTAATGACAGTGTCTCTGATCTCATGATCAAGAGAGGTGCTAATAAGAAAAGAGTTATCCATATCATTGACCACAATCGGGATGAAATTTGGAAGATGGTCCTTGATAGAGGTAGGACCATTGAAGATATTTTTAAAATAATATACTACAAGATTGGAAATGATATTATCATTATCAAAGAGGTTTTCCCCATCTCTCAGGAAGTCAACAGGTCTATTAGATTTCCTAATTCTTTGAAGGGAGTTATAGAATTTAGTTTTTCTATCACCATCAGTGAGCCATTTGGTTTTGAATTTTTTTTCTCCTGTTATATTTAAAGGTGAGAAAGGAAGTACGTTTCATAGTAGTATTGATTTTATATTGTGGATCAGTGAAAAAATTGGTGTCAGTAGTGATGTTTTTAAGTTGGGTAAGTTCTTCTTCCAAATTAAGAATGTCTTTATCAATTTTCTTGGATTTCGTACTACAAAATCCTTTAAGGATATGTTTGAGATTTTTTAATTTAGCGGTACAACAAAACACATCATTACAATGATGCATGGTAGACCAAGAATGATTAATAATGTTAACAGAATCAGGGTTAGAAGTCCAAGTGTTGTTAAATTTGAAGGAAAAAAAAGCTTCTGGTGATTGATAGAGAGATTTATCATGATTGGATGGTGGTCAGAGTTTAGTTTTGAGAGGGTTGTCATAGAGATGGCATTCCAATTATCTAGAGCTATATCATTTGTGAAAGCTCTGTCTAATTTTCTAGCCACCACTCTATTATAATGCCTTATGTACCACATATACTTGGCATTGGTAAGATTAATTTCAACAAGGTTGTTATCCTAAAAAAAAAAGATTTAAAATCCCTTGAATATATAGTGGAGTGAGTTGGTAATATTTTCTCACTTGGAGAAAGGATAACATTAAAGTCACCATCAACAAACCAAGGGTTATGAGGACAATTTCCTAAGTAATAGATGTTATTCCAAAGTTGTCCTCTTTCTTGGTATCTATTTTTAGCATAGGTGAAACAAAAAAAACGTGTGAGTGGTCAATAGTAAAATCATAAGTGAACTCCTGCTCTAATATATGGAATGTATTGTCATTTTGAAGAGTATAGTGAGTAAATATCCAAAGGGTTTCGATGAATGAATAATTTTTATAGGAAACTATGTAGTTATAACCAGACTGACAAAGGTGGGAAAAATGAGAGGAGAAATATATATTAGTTTCTACCATTGCAAAAACATTAGGATGATTATAATTAATAAATCTTTTTAAAAAAATAAAAGTTTCAGGGTTCAAAATTCCCTAACAATTCTAAAACAAAATATTCATTAGAAACTGTTTTTTGGTGTTGGAACCCCCTTTCTCTTATTTCCCGAACCCTTCCTCCTGGTAGATCTTCTAGGATATTTTCTCGATATTGGAAGGGATATATTTCCCTTATTACTCCTAGTAACAATAAGATAAATGTTATTAGGAATGATAGCAGAATATTCATTAACCTCAGCATTTGTAGGAACCTAAACTGTAGTCGATTCCTTGCAAGGAAGAGTGTCTACAATTAAATTTTAGTGGGTGAATTCATAAAGTTCAGTAGATTTTGTGTCACTATCTTCTCTAGAAACCTAAAGAAGTAGGCTAAATGTGACTATAGGAGAAGCATGAACACTGTTATGTTTTAAAGTGGGCTGTATGTTAGGGTTACCGGTACTGGGTTAGAAGAATGATAAATTTATAGAAAGTAATGGTCGATATATCATGATAAATAGAAATCCCATTATGATAAATTAGGTTAATACCATATTACATGTAAGGGTGGATACTCTGTACATCAGGTTTATATTGGGGGTGATATGCGAAGGTCTCCATATTCATAAGGTTTATCGATGTTGGTTGGGAAAATGGTTAAGTGTTGGGAGATTTTTTTTTTGTATATGTTTTATTAGATAATGTGTAATTCTTACCATGTGAGGGTTATACATAAAGGTTAATGCACACGATTCTCTTGGGGAAATACATAACAGTTTAAAGTAAATCTAGATTTCTCCAGAAAACTATGAATGACACGTAATATGTCAAGTTTTTCTAAAATATTAATTTATTGGATAGATTAAATATAATAGCGTTGTTAAGCTATTTCACCAGTAGAAGAATGGGTGTTCCATAATTACCATCTTTATAACATTCTCCCATATTCCCCCTAAGATAAATTCATTGATTCTTTTCCATTAAAATTTTAGTTCACTTTGTAATATTTCATTTGGAATGGCTAATGCCATATCTTCCATATATGCCTTCTTATTTACTTATTTCAGGATTTTATAGATCATGTACCTAATAATGAGGGTTTGGGGGGTTTTTAGGGTTTAATTGGGTCATAATACAATCAATGATAAATAATTTAGAGGTGTGGTTCATTAATCATGAGTTATAAAGTCTTTACCATGTTGCGATATTCATAGGCAGTTGAATGGCCTACTTGCATACATGTGCGTGATTCAGCCATGTAATGTTATGTTTTTGGTATCAAATACACTAGTAAGTCTAGAATGATGTAATTTATCCCATGTAGGGTAGATATGAGTGAAAAAACATGGATATGACTAATATGTTCCCAATTCAGATGATATATGTAGGGAGTGTGGTGTTTGGGGTCAATTATGTCCTAGGTAACCAGAGGGGTTGGTAAGGGAGAAGACAATGGGCTATCCTTATAGTTCCATTACACATGGGATGTTCCATTAAATAGCTATTTATTTGTTTATATTTCATTATTACTATTCTCCATACTTCTTATTGCATGGTATGTTGAATGTAATGGTTGTAACTGCGTCCTGAGTGAGATGGATGTAAATTGTGATACGGAAGCACAAGATTTTGACGCATGGCATCCTTTGAGTAAGAGGAAACGTTCATGGATATAAAAACATATCCTAGATTTCCTATATAGTAAATGAGTGGGATATCTTCACATGACCTCAAGAAAACCTCTTCACACACCAATGAGCATAGACTAGAGGAAAGATCCTTAAAAAACAATGGGGTGAATTTTCCTTAAAAAACAAGGTCCCCCAAGGGTCTTACTCAAGTCCACAAAAAATTCAGCAAGACCCATATGTGTGTTAGATAAAACCAAAATACTAGTAGATATAAAAAGAATTTAGGATCACTCCTATAGTTCAAAATAGTAAGTAGTAAACTATCTACATGATACACCCATAATTAAGTAGAAACATGTAAACATTGATTCATCATATAGTAACACAATGGCTCACTGGAAAATACAAATTTTTAAACAAAACCTAAAAGTATAAAATTATAGACTCTGAAATAACCCACATAATTATAATATTGAATACTTAATATCCATGATTTTTTAACAAAAACATGGTTATATCTCTAAATGATTCCTATTCCCGGAGATAAGACATGAATCTTTACCCATATATATTGAATCCCCTTCTGTGTACATAGGTTTAGAGTGAGTCCAATGAATAAGTTGGAACCATAAATTATTAAATAATTCAATGTGTTGATATGAACATGTTTATTTTCATGAAATATATATAAGGTTTACAAGTCAATCCCGTTCTACACAACAACCTAAAAACATAACACATAATGTATATACAAGTATAGATGTTAGTTTAACATGTTCTAACTAAGTCACAATAACACCCGACTGTACCTGCTTTGGATTAATGTCAGAAGAATGAAATAATTACCTCATACCAAAAAACCCAACCCATAACTGAAGATTCAAGATAAGGTGTCTAACTAAGTCTTGGGCCATACCCAAAGGTTCAAGATAGGTTTCCATACTAAGTATTGTCCATTAACCTCTCACTCTGGGTATGCCTCATCTCAATTCTTAGATGCATCACACCAAGCCTCAACCACTTCCATATCCTCGTGAAAGTTTTCAATAAGTAAATGGGAACCAATACCCTATCACTCAGGTTAGTCCTTTCTACTACCTAGTCACTCATGGAATGTTCATGCCTCATGATCTTGACCACAACTATCTTACTCAAAGTAGGGATTTATAACACCTCATAATATCCATTCTCACTTAGGGGATATCATTTATTCATACCCACCAACCTCTCACCCAAGAAATGGTCATAACCATCAGACTCGAAATAGAAACAATAGACCACAATCAAATTGTTGGAACATGATCACAATAATGACAAGTCACACAACTAGTCTCACAAGGTCACAAGATAATCACCTAAGTGTGTTTCACTCAATACCTATACCAACATTCCAAACACATCCCCTAAACCATATCAACCCAATATGGGGTCTATCTCATCCATCTAAATAAACCTTCAACTTTTCTACTAAAAGAAACATCATGACCAACACCCATAATGTGCACTATTATGAATCAACATACACACTAGGAAACTCAATAAGAATAAAATATTTTGAAAAAAATACATCATCCTCATGATGTAAAATCTTAAAAAAAACTCAACTAATACCTTTAGTCTTTCCTCTAGAAACAAATTAAAAACACTCTTTTAAAACCATTGAGAAGAGTAATAACACACTATCATTACTCACGCTAGAAACTTAGCCAAAATAAAAAAAGTTCTTAGAAAATCAAATGCTTGTTTTGAAATTCCCTTTCAACCCCATTATTGAAATTATCCCATTTTAATCAAAACAATTTTTAAAATAAAATTCTAAAAAGGAAACCTTTTGGTCTTTAAAACCCACTCACACCACCGAGAATTTCATATAGAGGTCCACCAACACTCAATAAACCAAGAAGCAACAAGTGAACTATTTAAAAAACAATACAAACAATGTTAACTGTTAAGAAGATGTGAGCCTATCCAAATCTATGGTATGTTGAGTCAATAAGGTTTCCTTATGAATTTTCCATTCCTCTATGTTTTGAAAATCACAAATCCCTTATGTTAAGGAAAATTATATGTTCCCAAAGAATTATATTAATAAGGAAAACTTTCCTTCCCAAAGAAAATTTTATCCTTACGTATGTTTTCATTGTTCATTTTATAGTTTATCTAAATATCACTCATTTTATTCATAAGTTTAGAAATCCATTTTACATCTAAAACCACAGACTCCTATAAATAATTTGTTATAAATAATTCTATTTTCAGACTCTGAATTCCTTAGAATTAAAAAACTGAATTCTTCAGAATTCAGATTTCAAATTCTCTGAAATTAAGACTCCAAATTCTCTGAAATTTAGACTCTAAATACTCAAAAATTCAGACACTAAATTCTTTGAAATTCAGACTCTAAATTCTCTAAAATTCATACTCCAAATTCAATAAAATTTAGACTCTTTTTTCTCTAAAATTTAGACTCTGAATTCTATGAAATTCATACTTTGAATTCTCCATAATTCAGAATCAGAATTCTCTAAAATTCAGACTCCAAATTCTTCATAATTCTGAATCTCAATTCTTTAGAATTCAGAATCTATATTCCTTATAATTCAGACTCTAAATACCTTAGAATTCAGACTCTGAATTCCTCATAATTCAGACTCCTAATTCCTTAGAATTTAGACTCCAATTTCCTCAGAATTTAGATTCCAAATTCATTGGAATTCAGATTCTTAAATCTATATAATTTAGATTCAAGATTCCTAGAAAAACAGAATCCAAATATCCTTGAGTTATAGTCTTTTAATGTTTATTTGGTTAGAATTAGAAATTTATTCTTCCTTAGACTCTGAAAATTATATTTGGTTAAGAAACATTATTTTTCTTAAACTTGTTATAGTTATGAAATGATTTCATAAAATATGTTTCTATTTAATTGTTGTATGAGTGACATATGTACAGGTCCCTCTGAGATTCAAGGAAAAATATCACTATTAGAGGAGGGAGCCAACCGTTGGAGAAGTTCCTATAAATAGGAGCTAATTTGAATGAGCTCGATAGACATAGGCTTACCTATTGATCACTCTAGAGAATTCATTCTTCGGAGGTAATTTCTAGAGAGAGACTCTCATGCCCTGTGCGTACTGAACATCTTGTTCAGATTTCTTTGTGCGACTCTGATTGTTGCTGTGATCAATCAAGGACTTATAGGGATAAAAAGAAAGAGTTACCGACTACCTTAAAGTTCAAGGTCTTTCGGCGATAGGAAGACAGATGTGCCAACTACCTTAAAGTGTGAGGGCTTGTGGGGATATCAAGACAGATTCAGGTATTCTTATCGAGGGCTTACCCTGGTGTGGGTAAGATGAACTTTCTTGAAAGTATAAATCAAGGGGCCTTTATCCAAGGTTGTTGGATACCTTTCTCTTTGGGTTGAAATATTTCATACTTGTTACTTGTTTTAAAGTATATTTCTACTGTATTTTGATAAAGGAATAAATCATAAACTTATTTAAATTTCTTGTACTTTTGTATACACTAATTAATAATATTCTATATGCTTTAAGGTAGAATACTTTCCTTGTATACTTTTATTAAGTTTCATTTCTTGAACCATATTTCTGGAACCTATAAAGTTGTTATAACTAAAAGTGGTCTTGTGAATTTACCTTGTTTAACTTTGTTAAAAATTGTTTTCCTTAAGGTAAAAAATGAATAACTTTGAACTTATAATTCACCCCCTCTTGTAATTGAGAATCTACATTCATATTTCGATCCTACAATTGGTATCAGGGGAGGTCTCCGAAATACATATATTCACATATATGTTTTCTTTCTCAAGTTTTCATTGTTCTAAATTTTTTCCTTACTTAAGGATTTTTATCATTGTTTACAAAATTAACTATTAACAAGTTTTTGTGGAGAGATATTTTATTATAATGGATGGAATGAATGTTGGATCTATTGAAAATATAAATTATACTAGATCACCTATATTTTATGGAAATGATTATGAGTATTGGAGAGATAATATAAATAATTTTGTTATTAATACTAGGGTAGCCAATTTTGTTATGTATTCTGAGGATTAAAAGATTCTTCATAAGGAAGTTATAAATATCACCAATCAAGAAAAGTCAGAATATCAACTAAAATAAAAGGTATGTAATACTTTGTTGTGTTCCATGAACATGAATATATAGAATCAAATTTCTCTTTGTGAAGCTGCTTACTATATCTGGACAAAATTGGAGGATACTCAGTTTGGTACGTCCAAATTATAGAAACTAGAAGAGTAATGTTAAGAGAAGAATGTCATGGATTTATATTTCTTTATAGAGAGCTAGTTTGAAAGTGAAATAATGGTTTATGATAATTTTTAATAGTTTACAATCTATAGTTGAGAACGGTTTAGATGATGAAACACTAGTGGATAGGATTATAGATATCATGCATAGTGAGTGGGAATCTAAGAGAACAACTATTGATGAGAATATGATAGTTTAACAAATTAGTCTTGATGAACTTTTTGGAACTCTTATTCAACATGAAACAATAATGAAAAGATATACTGATATGAATAAGAAGAAAAATGGAAATGGTAGTGTAGCCTTTACTACTACTAAAGTCAAGAATCCTGAAAGGGTTACAAAATCCAAGTATAATAATGTGACTGTTTTATCTGAATCTAGTGAAAGTGAACATTCTGAAAATGAGCTAGATAATCTTTCTGGAAGGATTAACAAGATAGTTGGAAATAAAGACTTTCAGTATAGATATAAGAAGAAAGAAAGAAAAGAAAAGAAATACTCAGAAGTTACATGTTATGAATGGAAAAGATCAGGGCATATTAGGGTGGATTGTCCAATGCTGAAGAAAAAGTATAGAAAGGAAAATAATTCTGAGAGAAATAGAAATAAATATTACAAGGATAAAGTTAAGAATGTTTTGAAATACAATGGCACCTAGAGTGCCGGTGGAAGAGACTCTTCTGATGAATCCTTAGAGTATGATTCTTCTGGTCAGAAGAATCTTGGTCTACTATCTAGGATACCCATTAAAAATAATTGTCTAATGGAAATGGTACACAATGCTGAATCTATCACTAATTTATCATTAAATGAAAATTATACTAATGATAAATATTATGAATTTTTAGAAGAATAATATTCTTCTGATGAAGATGATACTTTACCTTCTTACGAGGAAGTGTGTAGGTTTTCTAAACTTCTTGAGAATGAAAATTTTAAACTCATGAAAAAGATTGACAAAGAAAATTTGATAATTTCTATTCTTACTAAAGAAGTATGATCTTGATAAAAAAAATTTGATTTAGAAATTATTTCTAAAAACCTTGAGGAAGATAATTATGAGAAATATAAACTTTCTAAGGAACATGAAAATGTAATTTCTAAGAGAAATATTTTAGAGACTAACCCTAAATCTAAAAATAATGTTTCTGAGGATAAAAACATAGTTATAAAACTAAATTCAGAAATATTTTGCATGAGGAAGTTTTTGTAAAACTTTACCTCTGGTAAAGAAAACATTGAAAAGTTGTATTACCAAATTCGACCTCTAAGGAATAGTTCTAGATTTGGATATACTCATTATAAACCAGTTTTCAGTAATAACTATTTTTTTCCTCAAAGTTCTCTATTCTGTACTAAATTTCAGTGTAGTGGAAATTTGGAAAAAATCGTTCTTTAAATAAAATTCAGTCTTTAGGTTTTCATATACCTTATTTTTCTAAGAAAATTTGGGTTCCTAAAAACATTCTTTTTGAAATTTCTGGATCCAAGAAAGTTTGGATTCTAAAATTCCAACACTCTTATTTTCAGGAAATAAAGATAGTACCAACATCAAAACATGGTACATAGATAGTGGATGTTCCCATCATATGAATGGTAACAAAAAATGATTGTAAGTGATTATCAAGAAAAAAGAAGGAAAAGTAGAATTCAGTGATAATTCTCAGGGAGAAATTATTGGTATAGTTAACATTGTGCTTCTTGAAAAAACGTTGATTTAAAATGTTTTATTTGTTAAGGGTCCTATGAAAAACCTCATGAGAATAAGATAACTATATGATGAAGGTTACCTTGTGAATTTTAGGAATTACAAATTATTATTACACAATTCCAAGGATGAGTTTATTCTTTCTACCCACAGGAATGAGAATGTATACACACTAAACTTAGAAGACCTTAGAAGCCAAGATCTAACTTGTATTAGTGTAATGGAAGATTAATCTTGGTTATGACATTGAAGTTTAGGAAAATATAATCTTAGGAACCTATGTAAACTCTCAAAGAAAAGACTAGTTAAGGATCTACTGGAGCATATATTTTATTCTTCAAAAGTTTTTGATCCTTGTCAATATAGAAAGAAACATAAATCATGTTTTAAATCAATCAGTGAAGTCTCAACTAATGATGCATTAAAGTTAGTGCATATAGATATTTTCATTACAACACAAACTAGAAGCAATGGAGGAAATATTATATATTTTTCTTAGTTGAGGATTACACTAGATTTAAGTGGGTCTATTTTATAACAATGAAATATGAAGCTTTTTCTTATTTCAAAATTTTTAGTGCCCAAGTTAAAAATGAGAAAAACCTTCCATTGAAAACTATTAATAGTGATCATGTTGAAGAATTTCAAAATTCAAATTTTGAAACATTTTTGTAGTATAATAGGTATTACTCATAACTTCTCATCTTTAAGAACCCATGACCAAAATAGTGTTGTTGAAAGAAGAAATCAAATTCTTCAAGAGATAACTAGAACCTTATTGAGTGAATATTCTATAGCTAAACACTTTTGGGCTGAAGATGTACGTACTGCTTGTTACACTATAAATCATGTTTTGATATGACCTTTTATTAGTAAAAACCCCTATGAGTTATGGAATGGTAGAAAACCTAGACTTTACAACTTCAAAATATTTGGTTGAAAAGAATTCATTATAAATACTAATGATAATTTACATAAATTCATACCCAAATCTGATCAAGGGAGTTTTTTATGTTACTCCACATCTTCTAAGGCTTATAGAGTTTTAAAAAAATACTTGTTCTATTGAAGAAACAATGTATGTTAAATTTGATGAAACTGATCCTTTAGTTTTTAAACAACCTTAACCTACATCGTTGGATGTGTTTTCAAAAACTTATTATCAACCCTTGATAGAAGTTACTTATGTTAAGGAAAATGTTCAAGAATATAATTCTCAAGCATTTACCCAAGAATATTTCCTACCATATGTTGATGAATAGGTTTTATAAAATAGAAATAATTTGTTTCTTCATAATAATCCCCGTGATAGTATCATTGGTGATGTAAATAAATTTGTTGGTGATGTAAATCAACCTGTAAGGACAAGAAGTTACTTATGAAATAAAGTAGAACATCTAGCATTCCTTTCCCAATTAGAAACAAAAAGCACAGATGCTGCTTTAGGTGATATGATTAGATTAATTCCATGTAAGATGACCTAAATAAATTTTAAAGGAATATAGTATGGACCTTGGTTGAAATACATAAGGAAACATCTGTTATTGGGGTAAAATGGGTCTTTAAAAATAAGTGTGATGAAAATGGAATCATAGTAAGAAATAAATCTATATTATTTGATAAAGGATATAATCAACAAGAAGGAATAGACTATAAAGAAACCTATTCTCTAGTAGCTAGACTTGAATCTATCAGTATTTTACTTTCCTTTGAATCATTCATCTTCTTTAAACTTTTTCAAATGGATGTTAAATGTGATTTCCTTAATGGATATGTTCCAGAGAAAGTTTTTGTCAAACAGACTCAAAGTTTTGAAGACACAAAACATCCTGAACATGTTTTCAAACTTACCAAAGATTTATATGGACTTAAACAAGCTTCTAGATCCTAGTATGATAGACTTACCAGAGTTTTGTTACAAAATAACTATGTTAAGGGAATTTATGATCCAAAACTTTTTATAAAGAAAGATAAGAAAAATGTTTTGATTTTTCAAATTTATGTTGATTAAATTATATTTGGTTTAACTCAGCAATCTTTAACCGATTAATTTGTAGATCTAATGAAATTTGAGTTTGAAATGATTATGATGGGTGAATTAACATTTTTCCTAGGTCTTCAAATTTCACAAAAACCAAAAGGGACTTATATATCACAACATAAGTATATTAAAGATATTAATTAAAAGTAGGTATATGGAAAGACTAAGATTATAAGTACACCCATTTGTACCTCAAATTTACTTGATATTGATGAAGCTGGGAACTGAGTAGATCAAACATCATTTAGAGGAATGATATGAAGTTTACTATACATGACATCTAGTCATCTAGAATTAATTTTTATAGTATTCTTATGTGAAGGATATCAATTCAATCCTAAGGAATCTCATTTAAAGGAAGTGAAAATAATTTTTCCCTATTAAATGGGAACCACAGATTCAAGACTCTTACACTTCATGAAATGATTTTGTTTTAAAAAGTTTTTTGGATGTTGATTTTGGTGGATGTAGAATGGATATGAAAAGTATATTTGGAACTTGTATTTTATTTGGAGATTCATTAGTTTCTTGGTCTTACAAAACGCACCACTCAGTATCACTTTCCATTGATGAAGCTGAATATGTAGCAGCTGGAAGTTGTTGTTTCCAAGTGTTGTGGATACAACACACACTCAAAAACAATGGTATGATTTTTACCAAAACACAAATATTTTGTGATAACACTAGTGCCATTTCCCTCAGTAAAAACCCTTCACATCACTCTCGTGAAAAACACATAGATATTAGGCATCACTTTTTTAGGTACCACCAACAAAAATGAGATATTATTCTTCAATTTATTAGAATCCAAGATCTACTTGCTGATATTTTCAAAAACTCATTACCCATCAACAGATTTTAATACATTAAACAAATGTTAGGGATGATAACCACAAGGAAATCTACCATATTCACTTTTTTTGAAACCTATATCCTTAGAGTAAGAAACTCCTTTTCATAGTGGGATTATATTTCCTTGTTAATCAATTTTTTTTTCATAGTCAATTATTTTTTCCAAATAAATATTTTTCATAATAAATTTTTTCCAGTAGTTCAAAATTTTTCATAGTTAATAAAATATTAATTTCAAAATTTTACTTCCTTAAGAAAATTTTCTGGAATCTAAAGTACTTCAAAGAAGAATTTTCCTTATTACTATTTTTTCCCTAGAATTCTGGAAGGTATGATTCCTTTCTTAAATTTTCATAATCATATTTTACACGTTGTTGTTTTCATCTTGTTTAATAATTTTTATTTGGGATCCAATTTTCCTTAAATCCATATTTTTATCTTAATAACCTCAAAAGATTAGAACCTACCAAATTCCTTATTCGGCTATTATCTCAACTGTCAGGTCTGATCAAAATTATTTCCACCATTGGATCTCTTTGGGAAGATAAACCGTTGTCTCAAATGCCTATATAAAGCTCCCCTAATGGTTGTACCACATTGATTTTTAATGATTTGGCATGAAGAAACCCTACTACTCTTCCTAAAACCCATTCTGATTCTTCAGGTTTTCCTCAATTTCGAATGTTTGTGGAAGCTTCTCCTCAGAATCAAATGTCGTCTTTAAAGGAAATCTCTGAATGGAAGATATACAGAGAAAGGTTAGTAGATCTGAAATTCTTTGATAAGTATGATTCTATTATCTCAAAAAATATCATGTTTAAAGGCTGAGAGAGATTATGTGTATCCAAACTAAAGGCACATGATCTGTTTTATCTAGAGTTGTTGGTAGAAATATATGAATCCATAAGTTTTTTTTAATAAAGAAGGGAGAGACAAGTTTTTTTAAGATCTATAGAAAGACCTATTCTCTTTCCTAAATTAAGGCTGTCAATCTAATTGGAAATCCATTTGAAGGTGAATCTGAATTCTGTACCCATATGTTACTAGATGTATCAGGATCATTCGATAAGAAGAAGGCTATGTAATGCCTTGGTTTGAAAGATGTGAAGGATCTGAAGATTATACATCTCTATACAAATATGCAGATTCTTGAATTAAGGGTTTAGGGATTTCTCATTGTGAGAAAAGGTGACAAGGATACCCTGAAGAAGAGTGATATTTAGGATTTGGACTTTCTGGTGAATATGAGAAAGATTATTTTGGTAAATTATGTTTTACATACAATCCTGAATTTCAAGAATATAACTTTGAAATCTCAAATCATCATATATCTGGTTATTCTCTCCATGATTATATTCCTTTGTCTAGAATCATTTAAAATCCCTTGAAGTTCTAATCCAAGGAATTTCAAGGTCATGTTTCTTAGTGATGACACTCTCAGAATGATAAAGGTGGGATTTTATAGTGAATATATAGATTTTTATTATTTATCTACAGCTGAAATAGAATCCCTATCAAAGAAACATGAAGTGGATGAGACTTCAAATAAGGGCGGAATGAGGAGTAAGGTGAAGGAATAGGAAAAGAAAGAAAAATCTCCTACTACTAAGTAAACTCAATTAGCACCACCTAATCCAAAAAATAAAAAGACTTATCTGGATTAAGCAGTTGCAAACTGGAGAGATGACAAGAAGAATATGAAGGAAGGGGAGCCTAGTTTTGGATTGGATCCTGCTGAGTAAAAATCGTTAATGTTGAAGGCTATTGAGGATCTTGAGAAGCAAGAAATAGAAAAGAAGAAGAGGAAGAATATGTTGAAGGCTGCGATTGTTCAATTCCTTCTCAAGTATACTAAGAATGCATCTGAAAAAATTCAATTTCCGGAATCGTTTTTGCAAGAATCACTTTCAGTAACCCCGAGAAAGAAGATAGTGATTCAAGAACCAGAAGAAGAAGAAATAGTTTAGGAAGAGGAAGGTGAAGAAAAACAAGAAGAAGAATAATAAGAAGGAAGTAGTGATACAGATGAAATTATAATGAAAGTGGAAGAATTTCATAAGAAGGACAGTACCTCTAAAAAGTTGTCAATCCAAACATCTGAAGCGGAATCTTCAAAACTTCCTACCCCTGTAAAAGAAGTAAATGGTCATGAACAAGTCAATAAACCATCTAAATAAGAGATTATCTATCATGATTTCATTCAACCATAGGATCTTGTGGTAGGTGTCAAGAAAGAAAATAATGACGAAGATAAAATAGTTTAACTATTATATAGTGAGAATGAATCGCCAAAAGCAACTGAAATCACTATGAAATCTAATAAGGGAAAACTGGTATTGGTTGATACTCCTAATAAATCCATAGTGAGAAATAATGATGTTGCCGGCTCATCAATTAGAAAAGTAGAAGAGATAGAAAAAGAATCCTCACCAACAAAACAATCTGATTCAAAATCGTACTTTTCAAGACATGACTTTGTAGTCCAATCTTTGATGAATTTTGTTGATACCATTACCTTATTTCCAAGTACTGAATCGAGGTTCCAGTTTCTTCAGCACTCATTTAATCAGATATCAGATTCAATTACCATGCTTATAGATAAATTTGTCAAACTTGAGGCCGATTGTAAATCCTTCTTCATTGGATATGAAGCTCACAAAAGATCATGAAATGAGATCACAAAGTGGTCTAGAAAAACAATTAAAGAGATGAGAATCCTTGATGATTTTCAAGAAAGTGTGAAGGATTCTTTTGACATAGAAGATGGAATGTTCAAAGTTATTTATAAAAGTTTTTGGGAAAAGATATGTCTTGAAAAGACAACCCGGAAGATGGAAGTCAAAGACCTAAAAGTGAAGATTAATTTAGTGGCTATAAATTAGAAAAGGGAAAGCGATTTCAGAATAGATTTTGAAGAAAAACTCAATAAGCAAGAAGAAGTTTTTAAAGCTCATGTAGAAATTCTTAAGGATCTGGAATAAAAGGTCAAAGCCTTAGAGAAGAAAAATGTAAATTAGGATTAGCTGCTGAAGAATGTTGAAAAAGATCAAAAGGAGCTTAAGAAGATGAAAACCGTTGTGAATAAGCTAATTGCGAAGGATAAAGAAGGATAATTTTTCCCAATCCGATCTTTTGTTTTATTTTTTTATTTTTACAAATCATTTCAATCATAATGAAGTTTTTTGGTTTCCTTTCATATATTTTGTTGTTTAGTACTAATATTTCAGGTAAATTTTTTATTCCAATCCATTTATTCCTTTTTGAAATTCACAAAGGGGGAGAGAGGAAAGATAAAAAGAATACTAAGTAAGGATGTGAATTTCCTATGTAAGGGGGAGTCTATCTAAGGGAGAGTTTCATCAAAGAATATTTTCTTTATATATGGAAAAGAAAAATATATTTAAGGAATTGAAGAATATGATACTTAGGGATTTCAAAATCTAAGGGGGGGTTAGTTGTATTCACCTTGTTTCATAAGTAAAGGGAGATATGTTTTTATTTTCACGTCCATAAATAAAACTCTAATTCCTTATATTATTTTTCATAAGGATATCTGTGCTTTCAAAAAAGGGGGAGATTGTTGAGTCAATATGGTTTCCTTACGACTTTTCCATTCCTATATGTTTTGAAAATCACAAACACTCATTGTAAAGGAAAATTATATTTTCCCGAAGAATTATCTTAATGAGGAAAATTTTCCTTCCCTAATAAAATTTTATCCTTACCTATGTTTTCATTGTTCATTGTATTATTTATCTAAATATATCTCATTTTATTATTAAGTCTGAAAATATGTTTCACCCCTAAAACCTTGGAATCCTATACATCCTTGGTTATAATGTATTCCGTTTTCAGACTCCGAATTCCATAGAATTAAACAATGAATTATTCAGAATTCAGATTTATAATTCTCTAAAATTCGGACTCTGAATTCTCTAAAATTCACACTCTGAATTGTATAAAATCCAGACTCCGAATTCTCTAAAATTCAGACTCTAAATTATCTGAAATTCAGACTCCAAATTATCTAAAATTCCGACTCCTAATTATCTGAAATTCAAACTTCAAATTATCTGAAATTTAGACTCCAAATTCACTAAAATTCAGACTCTGAATTCATCAGAATTCGGACACAAATTCCTCAAAATTCAGACTACGAATTCCTCAGAATTTAGACTCTGAATTCTTAAGAATTTAGACTCTGAATTCCTCATAATTCAGATTCTAAATTAATTGGAATTCAGATTTTGAAATCTCAAGAATTAAGATTCCAGATTCCTTGAAAAATAGAATCTGAATATCCATGAGTTATAGTCTTCTAATGTTTATTTGGTTAGACTCCAAAATTTATTCTTCATTAGACTCTGAAAATTATATTTGGTTAAGAAAACTTATTTTTATAAAACTTGTTATAGTTATGAAATAATGTCATATAAATTATTTCTAACTAACCGTTTTTTGAGTGACACATGTATTGGTCCCTTCAATATTAAAGAAAAAATATGACCATTGGAGGAGGGAGCCAACCGTTGGAGAGGTATCTATAAATTGGATCTCATTTGAACGAGAATGATAGACAGAGATTTACTTGTTGATCACTCTAGAGATTGCATGCTTCTGAATTGATTTCTAGAGAGATACTCTCATGCCTTGTGCGTACTGAACATCTTTTTCAGAGTGCTTTGTGCGACTCCAATTTTTATTGTGATCAATCGAGGACTTCAGGGGATAGGAAGATAGATGTGTCAACAACCATAATGTTTGAGGACTTCTAGGGACAAGATGATAGAGGTGCCGACTAACTTAATGATCGAGGGATTACGGGTATAGTAAGACAGATTTCAATATTCCTATCAAGGGATTACCCTTGTGTGGGTAAGATAGACTTTCGTGAAAGTATAAATAAAGGGACCTTTATCCATGGTTTTTGGATACCCTTCTATCTGGGTTAAAAGATTTCATACTTGTTACTTTTTTTATGTTTATTTATACTGAATTCTGATAAATTAAGAAAGTATAAAATTTTTATAATTTCTTGTACTTTTTTATACTCTAATAAGCAAGATTCTATATGCTTTAAGGTAGAATACTTTCCTTGTAAAATTTTCTTATGTCACATTTCCGGAACCATATTTCCAGAACCTAGAATGTTTTTAGAAATAAAATAGGGCTTGTGAATTTAAATTGTCTAACTTTGTTAATCATTGTTTTCTTTAAGGTTAAAAACGAATTTTTTTAAACATACAATTCACCCCCTCTATTAATTGAGCATCTACATTCATATTTTGATCATACATGGTAATGATTTAACAAGGAATGGAATTTTATGTAAATAATTAAAATGATGGTATAAGAAAATAAAATCACTAAATTTAATTTTGGATCAATATATACATAGAAAATAACCTCAATCGATGATCCATAATCTAATACAATATTTTACCGACCTCCTTCGAGTCCAAGAGAACCTATATCAACTAAAAATGGCATCAAATTTATAAAAAAATTATTAAAAAACAAAATCTCAAATTTGTAAAATAGACACAAAAATCAATAGATAGTCTTACAATTCAAAAAACCTTGAGAAATAAAGTTCTATCCACTCCTGAAATGAAATTACAGATAAGATACACAAAGGACCCAAATTAAATACCCAAATAAATATCCACTTATCCAAAATTATTCTAAAATAATAAATAAATTTTTAAGGAAACATACAAAATTAAAACAATGTATGAATTCTTAAATACCTCTTCAAAAAACGTCCTTTATACACCCCAGATGAAATCAACACCAAGAAGGATGATTTCATGATGTTCTAGTGAAATCCTCTCTCCAAAACCCTAGTTAGCAATCTAGAAACAAGAGAGATAAAAAGTAGGAATATGATATTGATAAGGGGAGAGATATTACCAAAAATACATGCCACAAACCTCCCTCAGACCATTTATAATGAAGGGGAGAATATGGATATAATAGGAAAGGTAAGTTTTCCCAACACTTTACTTGCATGGCCCAAAAGACCATCTTTTACATCTAACAAAATTACCCATTAGTTTGGTCAAAACATGACCATCATGTTACATTGTGACCACCATATTGTAGAGGGTCAACTACCCTCAACTTGACCTCATCATTGAATGACCTCTCTAGGTAAAAATATAATGCACCCTAGAAAAAATCGCAACTCGAGGACCATTCATTTGTAGTTTGGCATCCTTATCTCTCATGGATCGAAACCCAATCCCCAATAAAAAAACACCCCCTCAAGAGACCCATCATGGACTGATCTACATATTTGTTTCAAAAAGTGCTCCTAGATAGAGGGTATTTCCTATAGACAACACATGTCCTGGTGTGACCCTTCCTAATTAATTTCATGAACTTCACATATAGCCAAAATTGCATCTAGTGTCACCCCAATCCTGCCTTGAACTTCAACCTAGTACCAGAGACACCACCCAAGCCTCTAATAATGTTCAAAAAATATTTTAGAGATGTTCTAATTATTTTAATCCAATTCCATGTACCAATTTTCAAATTTTCTCTACTTTAGGACAAAAAAAATTCAAATTTCCTCTAAAATCCAAAATGTATAATGTTTTTAGTCATTATAAACTCCCCATAAAAAGTTATTCTTATCCAAAATAAGTTTAGGAAACCCTCTAATCATAAATTTTGTCCTAACTTGGTTTCCAATTCCCTACTTACACACTGTGTTTGATCACCGGATGCAGATCACACTTCCACCGCACAATCCCACACACTGAGCACACTATTCATTGGGAGTTGAGATACCATATCAATAAGAATTACATATTTCTATCCATGGATTCCATTAAATATGAGGTGTTTTTTTCATTGATCTATTCATAATAATTTCAATCCAAGTTACACCTCGCTGCATCTAATCCCACACCACGCCCCAAGTTGGGTTTCTTTTAGCTAACATTCCAAGAAAATATATAGCCCCACCTGTTGATGTACTATCACTTCACCTATTAAAAATAAATTAATTCATGGAAGCATTATAGAATCATATAAAATCTCAAAATTAAGTAAAAAATTTAATCTCAATGTAATCCCATGTTGGATCCTTGGTTAAATATATATTTCATCAAACACCACGCATGAGTACAAATGAATATATGATCTAACTCACTCTCAGATTCCACCAAAACCACAACAAAAATAAAATGAGGGTTATATTCCCGTGAATAATTTTATTTTACCCTCCATAATATTATATTTATCACAACATTTCTGAACCCAACATCTGATCTCAACTGCCCACATCTTTTTTCTATTAGATTTAACTACTGGATGTGGCCACTCACTTCATACTCGAGTAATAATATGAAACCTAAATAAAAAAACACTAAGACATAACTCAAATGAAAACATAAATTTGAAACTGATGTGTAAATGTTCTATTCAACAAGATGACTATGGTTCTCCCCACTAATAGGTTTCACTCAAAAGGAAAAACCAACCTAATTGTTCCCCCACCAAAGAATTTGCTTACCAAAAACATATCATAAGTCATCCAAAATTTGAAACTAATAAGAAAAAATTTGGATACTCTATGTCAACAATAAAAATACATCTCTTGAACCTAAATAAATTGATATAATATAACATCCTCAACATACCATCCCTATTCACAACCAAACAACAAGGCCATCCCCCCACTAATGACTGTAAAATAATAAAACCCCAGTTTATAGAGGCAGTAGTTTATTTTTCCCATAACTAGATAAAAAAATGATTTTCAACCAACTATATAACCATGTTCTTTTAAAAAAATGGAATATGATATGATAACACAATTTAAGAATCTAGGTCATTCATAAGAAATGCATTAAAAACCATGAAATATGGTTTATATAGGTATCAATTTGTTATTTAAAAACCATATGAAATTGTTTACACACACTAAATAATACATATATTTGGAAATAATCCCTCGGAATCCATATGACTTTCACCAAAAAAATGAAATCACCAAAATCCCCAACCTAGCTAGCCTCTTTCCCAAAAAGAGATTTTATTTTCAAAACCACTTCAAAACCCATTTAAAATATAATTTTTAAAAAAATTTATCGATATTTTCTAAAGACCATAAAATCCTATCTATTTAAAAATTATTTGGCCTCTGAGAAATATCATGTAAACCTGACATAGAAAAACCATTCATGCTCACCTCATACTACTGTATTAGTTTTCTTTTCAGAATCAAGTTTTCTTCTTATCAGAGTTTTTTATTCCAAAACCAAAAATCCAAAATATCACTACCTATAGTGGAAAAATAATTGTAGTCATAATAAATAAAATAATAACATAAAAAAATATTAATCCAATAACCACTTATAATATAATCAAGAAAACATCGATTATATTATATGGAAATTTAGTTATAAATAGATTATAAAAATAAAACATGTCAAACAATACTGACCATATGCACATATTTCATTCCAAAATCATGACACTATTATGATTCATAAATAACCCCTAGCTATTAAATGATCCATATAACTCATTATGAGTCTTATCTATCCCATATTTACATTCTCAGTCTCATTTGACACATCACTCACTCTAGAGTGCATAGTCCCCACCCCAGTAATCCTCTAGAAACATGGGTTTCAACTAAAGTCATGCTATATATTCATGAATTGATCAACTTCTTGAGTCTCAAAAATCCATATTTGCCTCTATATAACAATAAACTATCCCAAAACATGTTCAAATACAATTTGAAATGCCTCGAACTAGATCACCTAAACAGAACGTCAGTGTGGGATCTTCACACATCCTCAATCATTCCTCCATATATTCCAAAGGCCTTTGACATCAATGATGGACTATAAAAAATTTGGGGATACTATTCCCATTAAATCAAGTCCCGAGGGCTGTTCTTGAATCTACAAAAAATTTGATATGACTTCTCCATATGTTAGACAAACCTAAATTACCTATAGAAATAAAAGGGATCTAAGAGGCCCTCCTAGAGCCCAGATTAGAAATTAGTTTACTATGTACATGATGTAACCAGAGATAATATATTAGGAATATATTAACATGAAATCGTCATATAATTAGATAATTGATCACTATCCAATACCCAAGATGAAGAAAAACTAAAAGTAAACTATACTTTTCTCTGACCCAACTCACATAATCTTCTTGTTGAATCCTTAGCCTGAATGACTGACTAACTAATCTAGGTATATATTTCCAAGAGATACGTATACCCTTAGATAAAGCATTATGTTTTTTTTTTAAAAAATCCAATCACATTCCATCTACACTAATAGGGTGTGAGTCCAATGACCTTGTATGAAGCCCCAAATCCTGGAAAATAACGAGTGCTACAATGATCAAGTTGAAGTAAATGAAATATATATTATGTGTCAATATCATGATCATGCCACACACCCTCCTAGAAACAAAACACCTAATGAACATATAAGCATAGATGTAAGGTAATCATGTGATAACTGAGCCACGTCGAAACTAGATGATAACTAATTTGGATCCATGTTGAAAGGAATATGGAATTGCATCATTCCATAAAAACTATCCTATACTTGAAGATATAGGTTACGGTGCCTAATTAATTCCAGACCTATACCTAAAGGTGAAGGGTAGGGTTTCATATAATGTCCTGAATACTACCCTCTCACTCAAGGTAGGACTCATCTCGGACCATATATTCTTTACACCATGCCTCAACCACCTCCATCATCTCATGGAAAGGTTCAATAATCACAAGTAGACTAATACCCTCTCACTGACAGAAATCCCTACCAGTACCATCTCACTCAGGTAAAGTTCTTGCCTCAAGATCCTGACTACTACCCTCTTACTCTGGTTAGAGTATCATAACACCTCATACTACCCCTTATCACTCAAGGGAGGTCATCTATTTACATCGTCTACCCTTTCATTCAATATTAGACCACAATTTTCAGTATCAAAATATAAAAATCATACAGCAAGCACATAGTTGAAACATGAATGAAACCGAAATAAGGCACAATTCCTATATGTAACATCCCATTATTGTTTCAGGTATTACAAAACCCTCTTGTGTTAAGTTATTAATATCTCATGTGGAAAAAATGATTTATCAGCATTTTTTCGATAAATTTGTTAAGGATGGTAAATTCCAATTAACTTTTTGGAATGTTCAATTAAATATATTTGGAGTTGGACATTAATTTATTGTGATGTTATGAGGCCCACCAAGCCTCGATAAAGACCCCATAAAAATATTAACTATATGATATTAAGAACACACTTTTTCTTCAAAATAGTTAAATAAATCCAAAATAGTGCATCATATGAGAAATCCGAGAACACTTTTATATCCGAAATATGGTTTTTACTCTAGGATGGGTATAACATTTGAAGGCATCAGGAATTTGGATGCCTTTATCGTGAGATAAAGTTATCAAATAATATTTAATATATTATTTTATAAAAAATTATTAAATATCTCCCAAACAGGGTTTCATGTATCAAATCTAAGACCACTAATGGATTCAGAATGATGGGTTTACCCTAGTCGGGGTATAACATTTGAAGGAATTAGAATTTTTAATGCATCCCTTGTAAAATTAACACTTTTTATTTTAATTAAATAATTGTTCCAATTTTTAATTAATAAATCATTAATATCTCCTAAATGGTTCATCGTTTGAGAAATATGAGATCACCATTGTTTTTGGAATGAGGTTTTTACCCTGGATAGGGTGTAACATTCATGCGCAACAAACATTTGGTATTTTTTTTTATTTTAAATAATTAATTAATTAACTTAATGGAAATTGTTAAAACACTTTTCATCTTCTCCATCAAATGTAATTCCTCCATTGAAAATTCCGAATGAAATCTAGAACAATATTTTTTAATAGTTTTGGTGATTTAAAAAAATAAATGACTTAATGAGATGGAATTAAACACTCCTAATTAATTCTTTCAGTTTAATGACTTGATTAATGGGCATTTTGGTTTTTGAGTGGAGTTATGTGTGTAGGGTGCTTGAAATAGCCGCAAGCTTCAAATTTTATTGTAGAGTCGGTCCTTTTAAATATGGTCAAACCTGATACAACATACATGCAACCATATATTCCTTAAAAGGATGGATGTAGATGCTGGGAGGGTTCCCTCTTCCTTGGTGTGGGATGTCAAACTCCATTTTGTTCCTCCTATGCATAGCACCCCAATTTGGTTCATATTTTATTTTTTAATTTTTTTATATTCATTATTAATTATTTTCTAATATTCTCTCTTAAATATATTTCACTATATTGATCAGCTTTATACGCCATGAGTATCGTTGAATTCATATCGATGAGGAGAAGAAAAATAATATTTTTATATTGAATGCATCAAGGTATTCCCCAATCCAATTTTTCACTATATTAAATGGATTATTTTAAATAAATTATCAATAAAAAATCACATTGATTGGTCAAGTGATAATTTATAAAATTTGCATACGACAATTACTTTGAATTACTAATGAAAAATTACATTTCTTATCGAAAATAATTATATAAATTTATTAATAGATAATTATAAGAGAATTTATCATGTGACAAATATTATCAAAATTATCATTGAATAATTACATATATTTTCAATGGATAATTAACATAATTTTTGGCTGATAATTTCAAGATTATAAAATGTTAGTTATTAATAATATTATAATGATAATTTATTTGAATTATCAAAGGAAAATGACGCAAATTATCATAAATAATTACCAAAAATATTATTAAATCATAATTCCAAAAAATATTTGAAAGATTATTTGTGAAAAAAATTCTCATAGAATAATTTAAAATTAATAATTTGTAATGAATAATTATTAGAATATAATTATTCAATTTATTAAAGGATAATTTCTAAAATATTCTTTGTTTTCAAATGATTAATTAAATTATCTTGAAAAGATAATTTATTATCACATGTAATATTTCAATCAATAATTTGAAATTATCCATTAGAGATAAAGTTTTATCGCATGTAATATTTTAATTAATAATTTAAAATTATTGATGAGAGATAAGATATTATATCATGTAATATTTTAATCGATAATTTTAAATTATCCATGAGAGATAAAATATAATTACATGTAATATTTTAATCGATAATTCTAAAATTATACAGGAGAGGGAAAGTTTGATCACTTGTAATATTTTATTTCCTTGTGAAATAAAATAGATGTTTTGGTTATAGGAACCCTTCCTGAACACCGAACATTGATGAATTGATTTTTATGATAATACGGTCATGAGGAGGTGTATTGAACCAGACAGAGTGGGGTATCTTTAAGTTGACATCGATGACCATGACATAGGTTGTTCTGTCCCAATTAGCCAAATTGACTGTCCTTGAATTTCTTGATTTATTTAAATTATTGATTTAAATTCAATTACTCAAATTTCATTTCAATTAAATAGATAAAAACCCAATTCTAGTGAATCAAGATATTTGAAATGGTTTTGGCATGGAAATTTTGGAAACACAATATCCTATGGAATTGGGTGTGTTTATAGAAATTGTATGATTTAAATTGTTTAATATAAATTATGGATTTGGTCAAAATTATTTAAATTAAATTATTAAATTTAATTATGGAAATAAATTATGTAATTATGGAATAAGTTTTTGGATTTCAAACTGGTGAAAATGGATTAAAAATGTTTTGATAGAAATCGAGTGGTTTTATCTTGTTAAGGTGGCATGTTTTCTATTATGAACTGTTTTGGTTTTAAATATAAAATTTTAATTTAAATGGACGAATGGGATTAATTGTATTTTAATCAGTCTTCAAATAAATTTACCATCATTGATTGTGCAAGAGTACATGCAAGCCTTAGGTAGTTTGTGAGTTATTTGGACACACTCTATGATTACTACAATTTTCCAAAATATACATGTAACATGTCACATCCCTTAGGTGATGGTAACAAATCCTCTCTGACCAGTGTCCATAGGTTGTATGTGTACACATATTGTCGTGATCACTTAGAGAGTGTGGAGTCTTAGAGTCAGAAATACTATTGTACCTATCTGGCAGATGACCATGTCACTTTCTTGTTATTTATATTTGAGATATAAATGCATGCCAATACTATTGAAGTTCTTTACATGCATACTAAATTTACAAAAACAGTTTTATGTAACTTTTTTATTTGAGCTATTGTATTAGAAATATTCCATCATTTGTAAAGCATTTTCTTGAAGTATTTCCCATCATTTTGAAAATGAATAGAATGTTTTATTTAAATATGCTTCTAAATTGCCAAACCCGTTTACTTTAAAATTGAATGTTTTTTGGATAATCTGTATCTAGAATATGTTATTGAATCTTTGATGGTATCCAAATGGGATCAGAATCACACCCTACATTTTTTAGGTGTTTGAAGACTTCATTCTTCTAGGTTAGAGAATAAGTAAGGGATCTCTTGGGGGTGGATCCAGCTGTTGAGCTTTAGTCATGGTGAGTTGTTTCCTTAGGGACCTTGGAAATGTTTTCCCTTTTTAGTACTTTGGTTTTAGTGCTTTTGGGATTGTTTATGCCTTGTTGAATTCAGGTAAATTACTCCCAGTGGTGTTTCTTTTGTTATACATATTTTATTGATTTTTCTTCCTTATTTTTGGTAGAAAATCATTCCACTTTCATGTTCTGTGTTGCTAGGTGCTAGTCACCAACCTATGGGGATCAAGAATTCCCTTAGAGCTATGTCAAGGCCAGCTTAGTTATCAGAATACCAGGGTACCCAGATTGTTTTGTGACAAAATTGTATCATAGGAAGGTTGATCTTTTGTCTTGAAGTCAGTATGCATTTGTGAACTCTTTTGGGAACTTATGAGGTAGATGTGATTGTGTTCCTGGAAAGCTATCACCGTAATAAACCATAAGTCACTAGGGGTGGTTAGGGAAAGACCTCTTATGGTGTAGTTTTAGTATTTTCCCTATTCTGATTTGGATATTGTTAAATCCAAATCTTGTTTGTTCCTTCTATAGAGAATAATTTGTCTTGTTTCACAGTCTGAGGGTTAATCTAATGTCTTCTTATTGAATGATGGTGTTTTTTAACATTATAACCTCGATAAGACATGTGAATTGGATCTCAGAGGAGGATAATGCTCAACCATAGAGAGAGAATCATGTCTTGGATCCTAATCTAGTTGAGGTGATCATGCATACCGTCCAATCCTTGGGGTAGGCACCACCATCAATATCCATTCAGGATCCAGTTGTGGATCCTCAGGGGGGATGTTCTTCAAAATAATTCTCAAGAGTTTATTCAATAGTAACCACTTATTTTCAAGGTCTCTACCAATTCTCAACATGCTAGGGAATGGTTGGGCAGGAGATAACATCTTCTTGAGTTCTTGGAGACATCGAATGAGAACATGGTGAAGTGTACCACCATCATATTTGAGGGACCAAGTAGGGGATAATGGGATATGATGGTGACAAAAAAGAAACCTGGAGTCTTAGAGTGGAAGGGCATAAAGGTTCTTTTCTCTGAACACTTCTATCCAAAATCAATTGTGTTGCCCAATGCTGTGGAGTTTTTCAATATTGAGCAGTCTGATAGTATTGTGGCTCCTCTTGATGTTTAGGGAACTTACACGAGTTAGGCCACAACTTTTACACTCCACATAGAGGCACGGAATCATCAGAACCTTCAAAAACTATGGGGAAATAAAATACATAATGTACAAATGGGTTCCAACCACATGAATTCGAAATAAATATTCTTAACTTAGTGGAGGATTCTTCAGAAGAAGTTTATATTGGTTCAGCGACCGTGATAGGAATCATTAGTATAGCTTAATCTTTAGTGACCACTCTATTTGATACCAGTGCATCTCACTCATTTTTTTTCAACCCATACCATTAATATTATTATACTTCCTATAGAGATTTTATCTTGTGAAATGGACATTAAAACACCCATTAGTACGAAGAGAGAGAAGGGTCTCTATAGTCCTACTTGTGTATTCTCTCTATCAGATGTCAAACTTTCTTGGAGTTTTCTAGTACTAGACATGAAATCTCAAAACTTCATATTCGGGATGGATCATCTCAATTATAATAAATCATGGATTAATTATTATCTTTAATGGGTCTAACTTAATACACCAAGTGTGCCTCTTATCTTTCAAAGAGATTGAGGCCCAAGTTTGAGCAAAGACATACCTTCTTATCCAGAGTTGGAGAAAGTGATATCAGTGTTTTATTTTGACATAGAGAGAGATTTAATGAGTGGAAAACTCCCTCTAGTCAACATTGAGTTTCCTGATGTGTTTCCTTATAACTTCTCTGGATAATTTCCAATTAGATGTTTTTCATGAAGATATGCTTCATTCTTGTGTTCCCAACATTGGTGGGGATTATGATGATCATTTTTGGCTGCTTAAGTATTCTTATAATAGTTACTAGGCCCCATTCAGAATGGATATTTTTGAGGCATTATATGGTTGGCCTTGTAAATTTTCGTTGTTTTGGTTGAAGATTGCAGAAAGTTCCTCGATTGGAATGAGTTTAGTCCAAGTTAAAATGACTAAGATTCAGTTTATTTTTCATAAAATGTTAATAGCACAGAGATGATACAATTATTATACCAATAATCACTTTATTCCTTTGGAATATTCTATTGGTGATGAGTTATTATTGAAGGTTTCAACCCAGTTGGGTCATCAACGACTTTGAGACATGGGTAGGTTTCTCCCCTTTTTGGGACCTTTTGAGGTTGTTGATCAGGTGGGGAAAGTCCCATATCACTTGGTAATACCACTATAGATGACATCGATACATAATGTGTTTTTTGTATCTGTAGATGAATGTTTTTATTTGACCCATATTATGTTATAAGTGGGTGTGATCTTGAAGTGGAACCTGATTTATCTGTGTCTGAATAGCCAGTCAGGGTTTTTGATTCTGAGAACAAGGTACTTCATGGAAGGATTATACCTTTGTTCCATGTGTAATGGAACGATGGTTCTAATTATCACATGGTGTAGGAGAGGGAGGCACTGATGCCAGAGAATTGGCCTCATCTTTTTGACATGGATGATTCTTAGAAGGATTTCTGGTGATAGAAAGTTCTTATGGTGGGGAGGTTGTAACATCCTGTTACTATTTCAGGTATTCCAAAACCCTCTTATGTTATGTTATTAGTATCTTAAGTGGAAGAAAATTATTTATCAGTGATTTTTCGATAAATGTGTTAAGGCCCTTACATTCTGTTTAACATATTGTAATTTTCAAGAGAATATATTTGGAGTTTGACACTAAGTTATTGTGATGTTCTGAGACCCACAAAGCATCGAAGTAGACTAAATAAAAATATTAATTATATTATATTAAGCATTCAATTTCTGTTAAAAATAGTTGAAAACTCCAAAAAAATCATCGTGTGAGAAATCCGAGACCACTGTTATGTCTAACATATGGTGTTTACTCTAGGAGGTGTGTAAAATTCTAAGGCACCGAGCATTTGTATTCCTTGCTCATGAGATAAAATTATCAAATAATAATTAATATATTATTTTATTAAACATAATTAAATATCACCAAAACGGTATGTCGTATGGGAAACTTGGGACCACAAATGGGTCCAGAATGAGGGGTTTACCCAAGGTGGGGTATAACATTTTCAGGTGTTAGATGTTTGAACGCATCGCTCACAAAAATAACCCCTTTTATTTTAATTAATCAATTATTCTATTTTTTAGTTAATTAATCATTAATATCTATCTAACTATTCATCATTTGAGAAGTTTCAGTCCAATATTGTGTCCAGAATGAGGTGTTTACAATAGATAGGGTATAACATTCATGCGCAACGGACGTATGGTATTATTGGATTTTTATTTTAAATAATTTATTAATAAATTTAATTGATATTGTTAAATCATTGTTCATATTATCCATCAAATTTAATTCCTCCATTGACAGTAATGAATAAAACATAGAACATGAATCTTTAATCATTTGTGATGATTTAAAAAAGAAATGACTTAATGAGATGGAATTAAAACTCATAATTAATTTTTTTTAATGACTTGATTAATGGGGATTTTGGTTTTTGAGAAGATGTATGTGTGTAGGGTTCTTGAAATAGCCGCAAGCTTCAAATATTATTGTAGATTTGGTCCTTTTGAATTTGTTCAAACCTGAAACATCATACACCAAACCATCAATTCCATGAAAGGCTGGATACATACATTGAGAGGATTTCCTCTTCCTTTGTGTGGGATACCAAACTCCATTTTGTTCCTCCTGTGCGTAGTGCCCCAATTTTCTTAATATTTTTTTATTTTTATTCTTTATTAATTATTTTTCAATCTTCTCTCTTAAATATCTTTAACTATATTGACCAGTTTTACGTGCCATCAGTATTGTTGAATTCGTCTCGATGACTAGAAGAATAATAATATTTATTTTCGAATTCATCAAGGTATTCCTCGATCCAATTTTTAAAACTTTTAAATGGATTATTTTAAAAAAATTATCAAACAATAATCATATAGATTAGTCGAGTGATAATTTCTAAAATTTCATATAATAATTGTTTTGAATTATTAATGAACAACTGAACATCTTCTAGAAAACAATTATACAAATTAATTTATGGATAATTATAAGAGAATTTATTGTATGACAAATATTATCAAAATTATCATAGAATAATTATATATATTATCAATGGATAATTAATATAATTGTCAAATGATAATTTCAAGATTATAAAAGCTTAATTGTTAATATTATTAAAACGATAATTGATTTCAATTCACAAAGTAATATTACACAAATTATTACAAATACTTATCGTAAATATTATTAATGTGTAATTGCACCAAATATTCAAAGGATAATTTGTGGATACAAATTATCATAAAATAATTTCAAAATGATAATTTGTAAGGAATAATTAATAGAATATAATTATTCAATTTATTAAAGGATAAATATAACACGTTCTTTGTTTTTAAATGATTAATTAAATTATCCTGATATGATAACTTGTTATCACATCTAATATTTTAATCAATAATTTGAAATATTCATGAGAGATAAAATTTTATCTCATATAATATTTTAACCAATAATTTGAAATTATCAATAAGAGAAAAAATAATATCACATGTAATGTTTTAATCAATAATTTGAAATTATTTATGAGAGATAAAATATTATCACATATAATATTTTAATTGATAATTTGAAAATTATTAGGGAGAGGGAAAGTGTTATCACATGAAATATTTTATTTCATTGTGAAATAAAATAGATGTTTTGACTCTTGGAACCCTTAAAGAACACCAACCATTGATGCATCAATTATTATGATAATAATTTAATTAGGACATGTATTGAACCACACAGATTGATATTTCTTGCCGCTGATATCGATGACCTTGATGTAGCTGGTTCTGTCCCAATTAGCCAAATTGATTATCTTAGAATTGCTTGATTTACTTCAATTTTTTATTTAAATTAAAATTGATGAAATTTTCATTCAATTAAATTTATAAAAATACGATTCTAGTGAATTGAGATATTTAATATGGTTTTAGAATAGAAATTTGGAAAACTCCCAATTCCATTGAACTGGGTGTGTTTAGACAAATTGGATTATTTAAATTGTTTAATTTAAAATGTGGATTTTATGGAAATGATTTCAATTAAAATGTTGAATTTATTTGTGGAAATAAATTGTGTAATGATGGAATTGTTTTTTTATTTTAAACTAGTGAAAATAGATTAAAAATGCTTTGATAGAAATCCAGTGGTTTTATTTGGTTAAAGACGCATGTTTTTTTATTAAGAACTGTTTTTGGTTTTAAATGGTAAATTGGAATTTAAATAGAAGAATAAGATTAGTTGTATTTTAAGTAATCTTAAAATAAATTTCCCATCATTGATTATGTAAGAGCACATGCAAGCCTTAGGTAGTTTATGAGTTATTCGGAAACACTCTATGATTACTATAACATTATAAAACACAAATGCATCAGGACACATCCCTAAGGTGATGGTGACGAGTACTCTCTGAACAGTATCCATAAGAAGTATGTGTACACATATTTCTGTGGTCCCTTAGAGAGTGCAGAGTCCTATAGATGGAAATACTATCAAACCTCTTTATTATATGACCATGTTTCTCAATTGTTATTTATATTTGAGAAATAAATGTATTCCAATACATTTAAACTGCTTTACATACCTGCTGAATTTACATAAACTATTTTCTATAACTATTTTATTTAATCCATTATTTTATAAATATTCCATCATTTAAAAATATTTTGCATAAATTATTTTTACAAAATTTTCAAAATTTATAGAATGTTTTATTTAAGTATTATTTTGAATTTACAAACCTATTTACTTTAAAATTGATTTCTTTTCTCAGGATAATCTATATTTGGCATTCTTTATGGAATCTTTAGTGGTATCCTAATGGGCCTAGGCACACAACCTACTTTTTTCATAAGGTGCTTATAGACATTCTTTTTCCAGGTTCAATCAAAGGGATGAGATCTATTGGAGGAGGATCCAGCTGTTGAGCATTAGTCTTGGTGAGTTGTGAACATAGGGACCTTGGGGCTGTTTACCCATTTTAGTACTTTGGTTTTAGTTTTTTGGGATTTTTTATGCCTTGTTGACTTCAAGTACATTACTCATAGTGGAGTTTATTTTTTTATGCCTACTTTCTTGTTTCTTTTCATCTACTTTGTTGGTTTCCAACTTGTATGTTGTGTGATGCTAGGTGCTAGTCACCGAACCGTGAGGATTGGGAATGCCTTTCTGTCCAGATCAGTTATCAGGTTACTAGGGTACCCAGGTTGGTTCGTGACACCATCTCACAAGCTCACCAACTCATTTATGAGGTGTGAATCACTTGATACCTAGCCCCAAATCACCCATATCATCCCTCTAATATTTTTTCCTTTCTATCTAGACTAACCCACCACATTGATACCAAATGTAATGTCTCTAACCAATAGCTATAACACAAAATAATATGCATCAACATAAACACTAGACAACCATAATAATGGAAAAAGCATACCGGCTTTGGACAATAGGGAATCACTTTTAAAAGGTTAAATAAACCAAAAAAATCATCTAATTATCTAAATATTTCATTTATAAACCATGTAAAATTAATCCATTTAAACCATTTTAAAAAGTAATCACATTCTATTATTTCAAACACCATAACCTTGGGAAAATTATTATCAAAAAATTATTTAAAAAAAATCTAATTAATTTGAAATATCATTTCAAGACTATTCTTGAAATCAACCTACTTAAATCATACCCCATTTTAATGTCACATCTTGGAAAGGAATCCACTTTGTATTTACAGTTCACTCAGACTAATATAAAATGCATAATAGGTCTTTCAACACTTGTTCAAACGAGATTTCACCATAAAACCATTTTGAAAGATATACTATCTATATTGACCATTAGGATGACACAAGCCCATCCCAATATATGGGAATGATCACACAAGGCATGGAAGATATTGAAAATAATTATAATAATGGAATAAAAACAAAAAATTAGAAAATAAGAAAGTGATATAATAAATTCAAGTCCACCCATCCCAACCAATGATCTGTAATCAATCCCAAACTCATACCAAGCAGTTATGAGTTTACAAGAACCTATCACCCCCATAAACAACATCAAATTAATAAATATATAATTAAAAATAAAAATCCCAAATAAAAAAATCAATGAAAAACTCATTATACAACATTAAAGTGAAAAAACCATGATAAATGAGGTGTGATCAACTCCCAAACTGAACCCAGACCAAAGACACAAAAATTCACCAAATTATATATGATAATCAATGGTTAAATTAACCCAAATTTGTAAAAACCATTTTTTTTGGAAACCATACCTCAAGTAAAAAAATCATTAAAAATTTGATTACATCCTCTTGATACCTCATTTATGAATCACACCTGAAAACCCCATCAATAAAGATTATCTCACCATGATTTAAAAAAATTATCTCTATAAAACCCTATTTGAAAAAACAAAAATCATATAATGATAAAAAATATATCATGGGAGAGAAAGGGAGAGATATTTCCAAGAATTTTTATGACTATGCTCTCTCAAACCATCTGGATCGAATTATAGGAAAGATGGAGAAGGGGTAAGGGGATTTCAACCTTCTCCGACGTTCGTGAAACATGAAATGAAGAAACAACAAGGGGGTTTCTTATTTTTAGGTACACAAAAGAATATCCTACCCCTTTTAAAAAATATAATAGTATTTTGATCAAAGTTTGACTATCATTTTGTGAGGTGAATGAACCCTTAAAATTTATTCTAACCCCCCTTATCCATTCCTCATCATATTATAACCCCTCTAGGTTATGACACAATGCACCCTAGGCATAACCACTACTCAAGGGAATACCCTTCATGGAATGGACTCCTCCCATCTTATGGAAAAACACCCAGGAACCCACAATATGATCCCCTCTCAAGGGACCTATAGTGGAATTACCTCAATAGTAATAATATGGACACCACCTCAGAAAAGGATTTATCCATCATCCAAAACCTATCAAGAGATGACCACCTCTAGGTCACGACTCTACCTCCACCTACAACTAAAATTTTATCTATGAATCTCCTCATACCTACTCCAACCCTCACCCTAGCACCTGATACACCACCGTAGCCACAAAATACATATAAAAACATCTCATATAAATGTTACAATGGTTAAATTAGTAATATGAGTCCTAATTCATGAAACAACCATTACTCAAGGACATAAAATTCTAATTTACTCTGAAATACACAACACATGATGATGCATTTTATTGCACCGTATTTCATGGAATGTTATCAATGAGTGATAAGGGAAGTTTTTAAATAAGATATGTGGCCTCCGTTGAGTGAATGAAAAGGTATATGACATGATTTGTTATATACCATGAGATAAAGGGGATGGTTTGAGATTTGATAGAAAACCTCCCTTTAGTGATAGGGGACGGTTCGAGACATGATGGTTAACCACCCCAATGTTATAGGGGATGGTATGATGCCTGATTTGAGACCATACAATGAGTGAGAAGGTACTAGTAATGCTATGGGATGTGTGTATTCTACGAGGTGATTCTTCCTTATCGTATAGATCTAGAACACATATGACTGATGTTTGTGTAAGCTTGGTTAATTCATGATAACTTAACTTAGTTTCATTCTTATTAAAAATATATTTTTATCATTTTATAAACTCCTAATTATCTATTAAACATATTCAAAGGACACTTCGATGGTGTCCTTCAAGGCTTTTTAATCGGTCTCTAAACATGAACTCAATTGAATGTGTAGATTTTTTTATCTAGGATACAACCAAAGTAAAATAACCTATATTAGGTTACTGATCATGTGGAGTTAGTAACCAATTTTAGGGGATGTTAGGACACACTCTGGGATCCATTTATCACTTTTCTTCTAATGTTTTTTTTTCATTTTTGGTAAATTTTATATATTGATCCACCACATGTGGGGATCATTTTGACATGGATATATGATAAATTGCATATCATTTTGATATTTCATATGATTTCATTTCTCTTTTGTTTCTACTATGTTATTTTCTCATTATTTTTTATTTATTTACTCTCTTCTATATTGATGATTGATGGTTATTTGATATTGAGGTAATAGTCTTCCCACTACAAGACTTAGGCTTTTACATCTTGTTAAAAATACTCTTACTTATGGGGTGGAGTGCATGAGGTCATGAGATACACTGGATCTATCCAAGCGAATCAGTCTAGGGAAATAGAATATTTTATTTGAGCCCCCTTTTCTTTTAATTATTGTTTAGGTCTTAGTATAGTAGAGATATAATAGTTAGGACTTGAGTGGGAAGTTATGATTGTGTCTTGAAAACACTAAAATAGTGAAAATTCAAGTTGTGAGGAAAAATTAGATTAATTTTATTTGTTGTGCTATTATAGTTTCATGTTTCTTCCTATGAATTATTGTACAGTTATAGGTTTTGTCATTTTTATCTAACCCAAAGTAGAAAGATTGAATGAGTTGACATATTATGGATAGTCACATAAGTTCAAATGGAATAAAATTGATTTCATTTGAATGATATAGGTTTTAATATAATTAAATGAAATTAATAATATATTTAGTGTTTTGATATGCAAATTATTGATGAAATTTAATTAGTTTAGATTGGGTATATTTATAATTCCATTTTATCTTATAGTGACTATCATGCAGGTAAAAGTGTGAACTTAGGCCATAGGTGAGTAGTTGGTAGTTATGCATAGTTGTTTCAAGTTGTCCTTTAGTTCATGTCTCTTTGGGTGTTTGTGTGTGTATTAATCTCTCACATGAATATATTTTTTTAAGATGTAACCCACTAAAGGTGTTTTTATGTCTCTCTCAAGGAATTTAAGAATATAATTCCTTGACAACATCCCGTGGTTCGAACTAGTGATCAAGTTGGGTATAATCCTGAGGTATTATGCACACTTATTTTACCTCTAGATATTTAAGAGGGTGTGATTGAGAATTATTCTATGGTTATTCCAAGGGTTTATGCAATGGGGTAACATCATCTAGGGGTTTTTGTATAGTACCAGTGAGAGGTGGAGGTTCAAATCGAGGTGGACCAACTATGGTGGATTTTTATTGATACTTCCATATGTAGAATACGCTATGTCCTAGTGTATAATAGTTCCTCATGATGAAAAGTATTAGACAGATATAATAAAGAGTATTTTTGAGTTGGTCAAGACAATTGATGACCAAAAGGTGAAGCTGGTGACTTATATACATTAGGGACCTTCCAATAGATGGCTGGGTGTCTTGGTTTATTCTTGGATGCATGGGGGATTATTGTGTGAGGCCTTTAAGGACAACTTCTTTGAGGATTTATTCCCCGATTCACTAAATCTAGACTAAGTATAAGATTCCATAGAGATACAATAGGGGATGATGATTTTGATAGACTATGCTACTCACATATCCATGTTTTTTTATTTTTTTTCCATTGATGGTATGGAATAAGGATCATAATTCATATATATTTGAGATTGTTCTTTGAATATATATGAGGTGTTGGTTTAGGATGTTAAACATAATGACTTCCTCAGAAGTGGTTTACAAGTACTTCACTATAGAGAAGGTCTATGAGGAGGATTTTTAAATAGTATATCTTGTAGTTTTTAATGGTCAAGGGGATTTTCTTTTCAACAGATCTGTAGTAACACCCCTTGATTTCAATATTCAATTCTCATCAAAACAATACTATATTAGATAACTCATGTTACATGAAACAAAAAACTATAAAAATTTGTTAAATACTAAAATAAACCTTTAGTAAATAGAAATATAATAATAAATTACTATACTTATATTGAATTATTCTATGTTTTTTGATGAAATTTAATGATTATAAAATAAATAAAAAATATGATATGAATAAAATTAATCAAATTTAAAAGAAATATTTTTGAAAGAAATATTTTTAAATTATTGTGAACATATCTTAATAATTTAATTTGATCAATTTTAAAAAATTGTCATGATAAAATATAATATTTCACTCAATTAACTAATATATTATCACTCAAATAATTAGAAATTGATAAAAATAACACTTAAAGTTTGAATGGGTAATTTTTCTTTCAAAGAAGTTGTTATTTAATTTTTTAATTTTCATGTAAAAGATAAATTTATAGTTTTAATAATTTTTATATGATGAAATTAAATTAATTTTGTAATTTATAATGTCTAAATTATCTTAGGTTTACTATTTTTTATTTTTATGAAAATGTTGATTTTTGGGTGAATAGTGAAAAATAATGATTTTACAAATACTGTCACATTTATGATATTATAATGATATAATAATAATTTGATATTATATGAAAAAAAATTATTGAAGAAATATATAGTTAATTAGTAATATAATTCATTTAGAAATATAAAATTGAACTTAGAAAACTATTTTTGACATTTTTGAAATCTATGTAGTCTTTTAATCTAATAAAAGAATTGTTTATGATCCAATTAATTAATTATTTAATTAAATTCTTATATTAGATTTTAGATCAATTTTAAAGTGACATAACTCTCCTTTTTTATCCTTTATAAAATTAATATAATGATAATAAATTCTATACATTGTTTTGGTAAAAATTAACTTTTTTTCTTAAAAATTTATTTTTCTAAAATCTATTTTTTATTAAGTTTTTCATACTTATATTAAAATTAATTTTTATCATATCAAAGAATAGAATAAATTTTCATAAAAACCTAACATGGATGTTTATAAATATGTGTCTAATGAATTTATATGATATTTATGAAATAATTTTTATTTTGGAAAGACCAACTATTATCTAATTCCCTCCCCTCCCATTCATTTGAAATTTCTATCCTCTCTCATTTGTATGTGCGGTTAACCACCTCCAAGAAGCAATGAAATTTATTTTTAATTACAAAATAATATTTTTCATTATATATATGGTATAAATGAGTAAATATGGTACTTATAATAGAATTATGTTTTTGAAAGGATAAATAATTATCTACCATCCTTTATTTCCATCTATTGAAAAATTAAAATGTCACCCATGTGTACATGCTGACTACTGAATCCATGAATGAAGTATTCATGTTTTAATAAAAAAATACATGGACAGTTATAAAAGTGTATTTGATGTAAAAATATGATATATATGAATAATAAATATAAATTTATTATACATGAAGTTAGAACATGTTCGACCAAGTAGGAATCCCAAGAAAGGGTTTATATTTCCACATCACTTACTAGAATATTTCTTGGGTAATGTTTATGAAATTTCTCTATAAAAACCTAAATATTTTCTTATATTATGGTTATTTTTGTGTTTTAAATGTATTATTTCCATTTAACTTCTCTTTGTTATTCCAAACCACAGAAATAATGTTTAAAATAAAAGGCGACCTAATTTCTCGTTTTTGGTCAGGAATATTTTCCCTCAATATCCATTATTATTTATTTTCCTTCCAGAATTTTTTTCTCTAAAATTAAATGATTTATTAAGGTAAATTAGGTTAAAATTTATTCTCTATTTAAAATTTTTAATGTAATATTTTCATAATTTTTCATACAGAGCATTTTTTATTCTCTTTATAAAAATGTGAAGAAATTGTTTTTTTATTATTTACCTTTTGAAAAAAATTTCCCATTATCATAACTATTATTAATTATCTATATTACATTAAAAGTTTGCATAGGTTTTAAATAAAAAATAAATCCCATTATTCAATGAAATTTTCAATTTTAAAAGTTACCACAAAGAAAAAGATATTATTTTCTCAAAATATTTGAAAAGGAGGTTTTATTTTATTTATGGGTATTTTTATCAGACACTAAATTTTTTATTACTTAAGATTAGTTTATTTAAAAGATTTCATTATTATAAATTATTATAATATTTTTTATAATTATAATTTACACCTCATGATTTTTTTTAAAAATTATTTATATCACTATTTTTTACAACAATGTTACTAAGTTTTTAAGGAAGTTGTTTTCAATGTTTTCTTCCATTTTCCTCTCTAGTGTATTAATAAATGTGTTTTGCATCCATTTTAGAATCATAAAATCCTATTAAAGTTAATAGTATTGGCTTACTAGTAATAAAGTATTTTATTTGATAAACACAAGTGGAATATGTGTATGGTATAGATTCACCTAGGGGTAATAACCCTAAATATGTTGGTTTTTTACTAACCTAATCATCACATATTGTATAAATAGTGATCCTTACTGCACACCTGGGTTGAAATTCCCAGTGGATATAATTTGGATATTTCACACTATTTTTTAAGAACCAAAATAAAGTATTTGAATAGATTTTATATATCATTATTGATATCAATGTTGACTAAACCTCAAAATCGTTACAATATATGGTATAAATTGAAAGAATATTACAAAGAAAGTTATTCTATTTGATGGGGAAATATTAAAATTTCATATACTTGATTAAATATGTATATTTATTAATTATTAAGTATTATTTATTATATAATTTATTGATCATTAAATATTGGAGGAATTTATTAGACATGTGTAAGTGATGGGTTTGGACCATTATAACCCCTCGATGAATCGGTAAATCTCATGAGACAAATAAGCTTGGGTATTTGGAATGTATATTTTTTATTTATATAGGATATCATGAAATTAGGAATTTAGAGTAAGATCATAATATATTGTACTAAGGCCTTGAAAATAATATTACGATTTCTTGACAAGATCCCTTGACATAATATTTTTTTTCATAGCATAAGGACTTTAGGAAAAGAATATTATTTATTATCTCAAGAATTAAGATATTTGACATTATACATTACATCATTATGAAATAATTTATTTTTTTCAATGTGATTATTTACATTTTTATACTTTGATATATTTTATTCAAATGTTTCTAATTAAATGTAATATTTATTTATTATTAAACATGTCATATTGATTTTTTGTTATGTATTCATAAAATATTCCATTATATGTTGTCTTTTTTTGAGCATTTGATCTCACTATTTATTATGTGTTAATTTCCCTAAGCTACCAAAAAGAGATGTTTGAATTATTTTAATTAGGAATAAATTATTGTACAATAATTTCATTTGTTGTTTTTAATGATTCAAATGTATAATGACAATCATGTATGTATCCATCCTCCCTAGAATGCTAAACTATTTAGTCCCATGGGATGTAGTTTAGGTTGTAAAATTTGGTAGTAAATAATGTTTAATAGGTACCTTGTGAACAAGATTTTGGAAAAACATTGATTTCATGAGAACTAAGATAAACCCATAGATTGTCCAAAAACATTTTGAGGATTTTTATATCGTGGATAAATATTCATAGTGATATGTGTTAAATAAGTGTATGAAATTATTTAGAGATTGTGCCTAGTGGGATTAATGAAAGTGAAAATTCTATTCTTGTAGTGTATTGTTTTGAGGGAGATGCTAATTAATTTTGTTCATTTATTAAAAAAAGGAGGAAGAAGAGATAGGGGGAATGTAATGTGATTCATTTTACGTAACATAATTTGAGAAATAATTTCCTCAAGATCAATAGGATAATGTCGAAGTAAAGTTCCTTAATTTAAGGTTGAAGCAAGTGGAAAGTGATGATATGTATGAGAAGAAATTTAATAGGTTAACAAGGGATTATATGGATTATATATGTAATCTAAAATTTAGTATTGAGAATTTATTTTATAGTATTAAGATATTCCTTTGAAGGTAATTAGTCTCTAAAAATATTTAATTATAGGATGATATCATATCAAGTTCTATTAGGATAAATAATGAATTATTAAAGCCTTATATTTTCAATGGATATCAATAGAATAAAATTATGTCTAAGAACTAAGGAAATAAAAATGAGGTGAAGGATAATAAGGTAATGATGAACCTTTAAACCTCTGATAATTATGGAATTAATCACCATGGAACTTGATTAATGATAATGATATTATATTATAAGTGCATAGATAAGGTTTTTTGGATCATGAATGAAAGGAAAATAAATAAGACACCGATGTACAATGATTTTAATATAAAGATATGTGGAATCTAATAAAATTAAGACCCCAATAATTAAGGGATATTTGGAAAAATAGGTTGAGGTAACAATTACAAGCTTATGAAATTATTGTAGATAAATTTGATGTCCCTTAAGTTGTGATAGTAGGTACTTCGATAAAAAGCTCATGATTTATTTGATATTGTATCTAAAAACAATTTTATATTTTCATGGATATGGAATAAACCCTTAAAACTCATAGGAATGAGTTGTTAGTTAATAAACCTAAGGGAAATCAACTTGTAATGAGAATATATTGAGAAATATTTTTTAATATGAACAACTATTCATAGTTGCAAACATGGTTTTCATACCTATTGTTATCATTGATGTAATTCTGATTTTTTGGTGTTTAATTAATTTTGAGATAATATATAACTCAATTTATGTAAATTTGGGGATATTATTTTATAATTTTAAGGATATAATTTCTTTAGATGTTTTTTTACTCACACTCACTATTTTTGTAGTAATCAGATAAAGATAGGATGAATAACCTATCATTATTTTATGGATCTTTTGATCCAATAAGTGTATATTTTTGTGCTTTAAGAAAGAAAAATTCATCATGTTTATTAATTATTTAGAATATTAGATGAGGAAAATATGGAAAACAGATGAAGAAACACAATCAATGAATAAAATTATACTTATAAAATGAAAATAAATCAAGTAAGTATATTTTCACATATTTATAATCTTAATGGTAAAGTAATTCCTCACATCAAGAAATAGGAAGATAAGTTTATTGGGTATAATATAGAAAATACCACTTTGATATCAAGTTATTATTTTGAGAAATCATTAACATGTATGTTTTTTATAATATTACATGCACGGTTAATTTTTTTTTAAAATTAATAAATGCTATGTTTCATAGTTAGAAGTTATTTGGAATGATGAAATATACATATTATATTATGTATATTTCATGACACAATCATTTTGGGGGAAAAAATTAAAATTGTGATGAAATAATTAATTTATGGTTGATATAATGTTAGACTATGAGATTTTAATATGTAATTCTATTTTAAATAGTACTATGTTCGATAGCCTACATTAGATGCAACAACGAAGTAAAAAAAGATGTGAAATTTTATAATAAAATTTTAAAAAATAGAAATAGTATTAAATTAAAAAAATAAAATTATTTTATTTTATTCTAATTGATGAAAATTAATTATTATATAATAATTAATTAACATCATATGATAAAAAATTATTTAATGTTAAAATGATGTATTTTTCAAAGAATAATATTAAAAGTGTAGTGCATTTTATCCTAAAAAATCAAATTGATCCCTTTTAAAAAATTATTATGATAATATAAAATATTTCAATTTGCGAACTAATATATCAATTCTCAATTAATTATAAGTTTATATGAAAAACACTTAAAGTATAAAAGATTCATTTTTCAATAAAAAAAATTTCGTTATTTTTTTTCATGTAAAAGGTAAATTTATAATTTTTATAATTTTAATTTTTTTTAATTAAATTACTTTTTTAAGTTATCATGTTAATATTAGTTTAGTATTAATTTTTGAGATCTTCTTGAAAGGATTGATTTTTGGGTGAAAAGTAAAAACTATAGATTTTACAAATATTTTCAATTATATGAAATTATAATGATATAAAAACAAATTTAAATTTTATAAAATATTTTTTCGAAAAAAATATATCAATTAATATAATATATTTAAAAATTTAAAAATGAACATATAAATCTATGTTTTACATTTTGAATCTCTAAATAATGTTTTATTTTATTAAAATATTTATTTTGATCCTTTTATTTAATTAATCCATTTAGTTTGATTTTAATGTCACATAAATATAATTTTTTTAAATAAAAAACAAATTAATATCATTTTATTCAATTCTATAAATTGTTATGGTAAAAATTCACTTATAGTGTTCAAAATACATTTTCAAAAAAATATTTTTTGTTACATTTTTCCTAGTTATATTAAGATTAATTTTTTTATTTCCTATATAAATTTAATACTAGAAAATAAATTCCATATGTTGAATCAAAATATTAAAATTATTTAATAATTTCTATTTCATTTATTTCATAATGAATAATTACCATGGTAAAAATATTGTCACAACGAAAAGGGATAAAGGGGTTAATAAGGGGTTTAAAGTAAGAGATAAGTCTTCAAATATCAGTAAAACATGTCTAAATAAGATTTTTCTATGTATTTAGAACTTAAATTGTCCTATTTTCTACAATTTGAACATTTTTCCAACTTTCCCATGAATATGACCATATACTATTTCAAATCTATGGATATTTACAATATAAATGTCCACATCCTCTTCACACTTATCCACATAACCTTAGAAAATTGTCTCAAAAACAAATATTCCCAAATAACTTCTAGAAAAAATTATCCCCGACCTATTGGTTCTATAATTTCCAAAAAACCCATCCAAGAATCCTTATGGTGCATGTCAAAGGAGATTATCTGTGGAAGAGGTGTGTTTTTACCAACCTTTTTTATGTTTCTTTCTTATTAAAACTCTAAAAAAAAATTAACTATAATGAAATAATTAAGTTAGTATCTTTAATATAATTATTTTTTTATGTTAATAGTAAAACCATTTTATTTATCCTTTCTATATAATGGAAAATGAAAATATCGCCAATGGGTACATGCGGACTACCACCTTCATGAAGTGATGTATTTTATTTTTCATCATCACCTCTCATTGATGGTAATATAGATGGATTTAATGAATATATATGATATTAATGAAATAATTTTTATGATTTAAAGATAAAATGTTATCTAATTTTCTTCCCTCACATCCCTTCTAAAATGGAAACATCACTCATGTGCTTATGCAGACTACTTCCTCCATGACTCGATGTAATCTATTTTTTGTCGCTCCCACACATGGAGGGTTATATAAATTTAATTAATGAATAAATATGGTATTTTCTAAATAATATTGGTTTTGTAAATTTAAATAATTATCTAGATTCCATTATTTCTATCCATTGAACAATTAAAATATTCCTTATGGGTACTTGAGGACTAATACCTCTATGAATGATGTATTTTAGTTTTTATAAACACCATACATAAATGGTTTTAAATGTGTATTTGATGTATAAATATGATATAAATGATATTATTAACATAATGGAGGTGATGAAACCATGAAATTGGTTCAAGGATCTGAACCAATGAATAAAAACATGCTTGAGAAAAGGAATAGAAAATTCCAAAATAATTGATTTTATGTAAATGGGTAAAAATAAGTTATAAATAAATGATACAAAAAAAAGATATATATATATACATGTATGTATGTATAGATAATATATTTAAGAATAATAAATATAAATTTATTATACTGGAGGTTGGAATAAAACTAAACAACTGGGAATCTAATGTAAGAGTTTATGTTTCAATATCACTTTTAATTGGGACTGTTTATGATTACATATCCTTTGGGAGAATTATGTGAAATTTCTCTATGACACTCCATTTAGTTTCTTCTAATATAGTTATTTTTATGTTAAATTTTATTATTTTTATTTTCCAACTCTTGGGTATTCAAAACCACCGGAATAATGTTTATAATAAAAACTGACCTTATTTTTTTTTTTTAATTAAGAATATTATTCCTCTATATCATCATTATTTTTTTATTCAATTATATTATTCAATATTCTTAATTAATTTTTTAATTTAAAATTATACTAATTTTTTTACTTTCTAATAAAATGCTTTAAGGTAATATTTTTATAGTTTTCCATACATGTGTTTTTTTAATCTCTTTATAAAAGTTTGAAAAGATTGTTTCTATCAATAACTTGTTGATTGTAATATTCAACCATAAAATAAATTATTCAATACCATGATTGCTTTACATTTTTCCATGAGTTTTCAAATAAAATATAAATCCCATTATTTTATTAATTTTTCTTTTTTATAAGTTACCAGAAACAAAGGGATATTATTTTCTCAAAAAAATTGAAAAAATGGTTACATTTTATTTATCATTATTTTTACCTTAAACTTTCCATTTTTTTACATAATCATAGTTAAATTTCAATATTCCATTAATATAAATTATTTAATGTTATTTTTTTAAAATTTACATTGGATCCTCAAGAAATAATTATAAAAATGATCTATATCTTTATATTTTACAACAAAGTTATAGTGGTTTTAGGAAAGTTTGATTCAATGTTTTCCTTTCATTTACCTCCCTATTGTCTTTAAAAATGTGTCTTTATGTATTTATACATCCTAATTTTTTTTCAAAGAGTGATGGTTTCCTAGAAATGACGTCCTTATCTTGATAAAAACATGTGTTTGTAGGATTTGGCCAAAATGTACCCAGGGGTAATAACATTGAAAAATCTTTGTTGGGTTTTAAATAAATATTTACTTGATGTAAAAATAGTGAGACTAACCATAAACCTAGTCTAAGACTCCCTAGGGATATTCTTTTTATATTTCATTTAATTCTTTAAAAACAATAGTTATGGATTTAAATATATTTTATCTACTACTCTTCATATTAATATTGACTAAACTGTATATTTATTATTATATACAGCTTGTACTGATGAATGCTTACAAATAATATTATTACATTGACTAAGGAAATATTAAAATTCCTTATAATAAAAAATATATGGGTATTTATTTATTATTAAGGAATATTGATTATATATTGTATTGAACTTTATATATTTGAAAAATTCATTAGATATGTGAAAGTGATGGATAAGTCCCATTATAACCCTTGATGTATTAATGGGTCTCATGAGACGAACTATCTTGGATATTTGAAACATAAAATACCATTTAAATATGATTTCTTGGAATAAGACCTTGATGGTAATATTATCATATCCCATAATGAGGCCTCAACGGTAAGATCCTGATTTATTGGTAGTATCCCTTAACATAATATCATTGATATCTTGGCACAATCTTTGATGATTTGATCATGAAGACTTGGATTGAACATTAAAATGTTATTCATTAGGAATTCCATAATTATGAAATTAGTTATTGTTATATCTATGTTTATTTACATTATTATAATTTTCTATATTTCATGCTCAAGTTTTTGATTATATGAAATATATATTTATAATCCACCCTTCCATATTTTTTGTGGGTTATGCATTTATTATAGATTCTATTGTATGATTTACCTTTATGAGAATATAATATCACCATTTATTATGTTTTACTTTCCCCAGTGTACCGATTAAATATATTTTAATGATTTCATATAGAAATAATAAACTTTTAAAGAATTTAATAAAATATATTTAAAATTTTCAAATGTAAAATCGAAATCAAGTATGTATCTAGTCTCCCCAGGTCGATAAACTATTCATTCACATCGTATAGAATATATTATATCTCGTACCAATGTAATAAAGTAAATGATGTATTATGATTACTGGAGCTGGAATTGTTAGAGATGTTTGTGCCTCTAATTATGGTATGAATAGGAGGTTAGAAGAGAAGTTCTATGGTAGTGAGAGATAGTCTAGGAAATGCCTGGGATATATATATTCATCCATGGGAGTAGTACACCGGATGTATTATTAATGAAGGTGTAATATTAATTTACACAACTCATATAATTTTCAGACACATGTATTGAAAATTTAGTCGGGGGGACCTCAAACTAAAAGTAGGTCCTTTTCTGAGAGGTCTTGTTATGGAGTCTGATGAGGGTATATAGGCTAGTGGCAGTAGTAGGTACCTCAGGGGCCATTTACTCGAGTGATATATGGATCACAGGGTTAAGTATATTTTTCCAATGTAGGAAGGGTATACATGCTCAACTAATTTCCAATATACAGAGAAGATAGTCCATCTAACATTGATGTATGGTTTTATGTTTCATCAATTATTTAAATTTCTTTGTTTGATACAAGGGAGAGTCATTATTGTTTTCATCCTTGTATTCATATAGTTTGGGGTTAGCCTCAAAATTATTTCTTAGGATGTTATCTCTTGATACACCACTTTAAATGAGGTTAGAACATGTTTAGAGGTTCTTAACATGTGTTATTGTAGTAGGGGGATACCAAAATTTATGGGATTTACTTGTTCCTTACATGATGAGTATTGAAATCATTTTCATGTTTGATTGAGTGGATCGCTTCTGGGATTTCATCTATTTATACTAGAGGTTGGTATATTTTTCCACACTTAAGGGATATGTATATGTTATTTTTGAAAAGTGGGATGTGAAGTCTACTGGAGAGAGACCTGAATTAATTTAGACTAGTGCCATTAAAACTTAAGCGAAAGGTATAGTTCATATAAAATATAATGCGGTGTCTCTATATACTTTCCCTCTTGTGGTTAACTACTTCTAGGATGAATTTCAAGATTATTTTTTCATCTTCTTCCAAAAATGATGATCATGTTAAATACTGATCTCGTCATGTGAATGGAGCTTAAATTGATTGTTTCATACCATATGGAACCAAACAAGTTTAGGGATCTAATGGTGTAGCTCAAAGGTCATGAGGTAAATGAATCTATTCCCTTGAGTACCTCTCATTAGGGTGAGTTTATTTTATTCACCATGAAAGGGGATGGAAGCCTCAAGTTGTGAATGGATTACAGATGTTTGAAATAGGTTATGGGGAAGAAAAGGTATCCATTTACCATGATAGATGGCCTATTTGGTTAGTTGATTGGAAATATATGGTTATACATGATTGAACTATTATATTTCAACCATTAGTTATGATTTAGGCCATAGGATGTGCCAAAGATGGAAGTTATTAGTAGGTATGAATTATATGAGTATTGATTAATGAAACAACAATATTCATAGCTCTCATGAATTAGATTTTATATTATTACCAAGAATACTTCATCATGTTGTTCATTGAAAATATATTGATATACTCATGGAATATATATTTTCATTCCAAGAACCTAAATATTGTATTGAGTATTTTTTGAGAAAAAAAATATTTATTCCAATTACTAAAATCCACATTTTTTGATTATGGTGGTGAACTTGCTTACGTATGTGATTTTAGTTGTTGGGATCTCAGTTGAATCCGAGAAGGTGGAGTTGGTAATTTATTTTTCACGAACATAGATTTTTTTGAAAGCTAGAGATTTCTTGATCTGGATGGGTATCAAATTCATGCCTATCGTATGGTATGGGCGAAGTAATTTATATTTTCCCAATGCAACATAGAGGCAGACTAGGGTCATATCACATGAGGATAATTATATTCAGTTCAATCACTAATTATAATTCAACTAATATAATTATTTTTAGTTTCTATTTTATTTATTAAAAAAATGGTTTTGGGGGTATTTTCAAAAACATTAAATTAAAATAATGAAATGAAAAATTAAACTTGAAATGAAAATACAGATGAAATGCTGATTAGAAAGAAATGTCTTGGTCCGAGGTTTGATAACATGGCTTCATTAATTATTTAATTGTTGTTTAAATTCGATTTCATAATTCATTTTGTGAAAACTAATTAATGAATTACTTTCCATTGATTTGTTGAGTGTGTGATTTTAGAATGTGTTTGGAACACCAAATCACACCTCCTCCAATAGTTAAATAGGGTAATACCTCTACTGAGAACATTATTCCTACAAGACCGAGCTCCATAGTTTTCCATTTCAACCCTTATGGAAACCCCAAATCCACTGTATGATAGGTTTTACTATGATAATGGGGAGAGAATCATTAATCAATGAAAATGAATGGATTTGGAAATAGTTCCATGGTGGATGAATTTTGCACCCGGGAAATACCCCCCAACCACCACAAATAGATTTTAAACATTTTTAATTAAAGAAAAATTTAAAGAACACTATGAATCCTCCAACAGGGTAAAGCCTTAGGTTAGTCACTTTCCATTGAAATGTGAGAAGAGATCATGATAGAAAGAGGGAATAGAGAGATAGATAATTAGAGTTTCAAGACAAAGAATTATGGAAGAAGAAATGGGAAATAATTTAATTAAAATTATGAATGAGTTACATATAAAATAAAACTACAATAAAAAAACAAAAACAAAAACAAAAAAACAAAAATATTAAATGGACCTTGACCTCCCCTCATTGGTTCCTTAGATGGTGTGGGGATGGTAAGGAATCATTTGAGAGGTAATAGATCATCTCCTTTTATAGGCATATTTATTTCCTCCGAAAGATGATGCATTTTGGACCCATTAAGTGGACAATTCATTAATTTCCCCCTTCATGAATTTTTTTCCTTATTTTCATGTGAGTATACTCTCAAAAGTTAAGCTCATTTTTTCACTAATGTATGAGTTAGGATTTTTTAATTAATAGATTCTTTTTGTGGACTAATTTCCCATGAAGCATCCTTAAAAAATTTGTCATTAAATTGCCACCTTAATGGATTTAAAACACCATGTAATTTAATGGAGAAATGAGCCTATGTAACCTTGTTATATTTTAGGTGGAAGAAACTTAATTTAAGTAATATAGGAATATATGTTCTTCCTTTACTATTGGGGGGTCCACGCTGTCCTCCAAGAAATGTCTTCAACTTCAATGATTTTTAAGGCCATTATATGATCGAATAAGCCCATGGTATAGAAGAGAAATATGAAGGAAATTAAATAATTATTTCCAAAAAAATCATTAAATTTTTAATTATATTTTTAAATAAATCTAAAAAATACCCTTGATGTAAAAATCTCTAGAAAATACAGAATTAAGCACTTTTCACAATTTTTCACAAAACTCATCATAAATCAAAAAGTGATTTATATAAGCACAAATTGATAATTTGGAAAGATTAAAACCATTTAAATTTATACAAAAAATGTGTAAAAATATTATCTCTAACAAATCCCCTGCACTTAAACCATGCTTATCCTCAGGCATGAAATCTCAACATTGAAGATATGAGGGCACCAATGTTACTACTATTTAAATTTCAAATAAATAAAATCAAAAAAAATTCAATGTCAAATAAAATTTTAAAATTCTACATAAAATATAAATTTAATTTCCCAACTTTAAAAGAAACAATCTTATCATTCATTTTTATTTTCCCCATTGAAAAATGAGAGAACTTCTTCATTCATTAATTCAAGCTTCTAGATTAATTATTTTCCAACATTCCAAGTCATGATTTACCTCACTTTCGAATCTTCTCTCTCATATATAATTATAAAATTCAAGTCAAGTTATTCTAATATCATAATAACATGCTCCTTATCCATATACTTGAAAATTAACTACTTTTTTTACTTTGTAAAGTTAAAAGACACATAAAATCATGGGGACTTACAATAAAGGTTCAAATGACTCTAAGGCTTAAGGCTGGTAGGATTTTATGCTTTAAAAATTAAGGTTCAAGGAGAAGTTTTATCTCTTAAGTAAAATGCATGATATAAAAAAGTGCAAAGAAATTATCCCCTTCATAATAGCAATACCCACTTCCCCAAAACTCAATGTAATGGTTATGATCAAGAAAGAATAACAAATGATCCATGCACCCTCTTAAATATTTTTTTATAATTTTTTTGAAATATATGATTAGATCAAACCTAATATCCCTTACCTAACCACAAAAAATTATATTATAATCAGTTTGGAAAATTGTGATTTTTGGCTTTCCCAAATCACAACCAATTTTCACATTTTTTGGGTTTTCTTCATATTCATTTTTTTATTCAAGAGGGGAAAACAATAGAGTACAATGAATGATTCCAAAACTGTTTAAAATTACCACAATATTACTCCCACAATATTTTTTTACAATATAGATCATCATTTACACCATGATTCCTTCACCCCTATACCACATCTTTAAAATATCATGTAAATACCAAGAGTATGGTAGGAATGGATGAAAAATGGCTTGAAACATGGCTCATCCTTATAAAGGTAATTCATGGATTTTCTGGGATAAATAAGGATTAATTTAATTTTGGTCATTAAGTAAAATTAGTTTATCAAAAGATGCAACAATCATTTTAAATGCGTTTTTTCACAGTCAAAGCTTTGTCAAGTTCATATGCTAGTTCTGATCGGTGATATGTCCCAAGACCACTCATGAAATATGTTCAAGAATAAATAAGAAGTACTTGGTTTATAAATCCTATAGGGAATGATATATATGATATTGGACAATAACTCAAGTAATTATTTATAATACCAAATCAATCAACATGAATTTCAGAAATTCAAAGCATGAAAATGGTAGGGAAATTTCATTTACATAAATCAAGTAATTCCCTTAAATCACGAGTCATCCTTTCAAAATCCATGATTCACTTTAAAAAAGAAATTTTCAATTTTCCTCATTCAATTTAATTAACATGGAAATCTGAAAAATGGTATCACTAGATTCCTAATAAACTCATTTCTCTTAAATAAGATGATTAATTCAATTATGGGCATACAATTTCACTATAACACTCAAAACATGTTGTTGAAAAAAAAAATTAAGGAGTTTAAAAGTTTAAACACTAAAAGTGAAATCTATTTTCAAATGAAGCCTAATACTTATCATCCAGTGTTCAAGATGCTCTGTTCTATTATGAACCTAAAAAATATAATTACATAGTTAAGCACAAGTATCGTGTTTTTTCAGCTCAAAAAGATAGAGGGACGGTCCTGTATACTGAACAACTTTTTTTTAAAAATTGAAATCTAAATTAATATAAATCATGTAAAGATAAATATTTGAATAATCCCCCTTGTGTGAACTAATGTTTTACATACTATGGTGGTCAGTAACAGTTGTTATCCATAATCTGATGGTGGTTGGAGCTTCTCTGACAGGAACGAACACATGTGGTTTTTCTCATCATCCACTTATTTTTTCTTATTATGGGGTGATCCATGGAAATAGTACGCTAGATCCCCCCTTTACAATGAGGTATATATTTTATGGTGGGTGTAGGATGAATTATGGACCATCATCATCCTTTCTTGCTACTTGTGAAACCTTCGTATATTCCAGTGCTAGATTCATGGGGGCTTCATCCACTTGTCTGATTTCTTCATTCTCAACTACTTGGATCTCCTGATGGGGATCCTCAAATTCATGTTCAATAATTTCATGGATGTACATGTTTTCCTCAACAAGTGCATATTATTTTTTATCATCTTCTTCCAAGGCTTAATAAGAGTCAGCTAATTCAAAAAAATCCAAACAATTAAGAGTTATACTCAAATTAGTTTCAATAAAATCTAATTAGTTCGAGTTGATGAATGTGTCATCTCCCTAAGGTGGTTTGACTTTAATCTCCACTTTAGTTGATAGTGCCTCCTGGGGTCAATATTCACTAAATTGAGGTAGTTTTTCAGGCTCCTCCACCTTGAGTTTACCCTCAACATTTGGATGACATTAGTGAAGTATGGAAAGAACAACAACACTTATTTATTGGAATTGAATCATTTAAAGTTAATTTGGAGTTCTTAGATCATTCTAAACAAAATGTCTGGTGATATCCTTGTCTCTTGGTCTTTCTGCAACTATTCTAACATTATCAGAAGAGAATCACCCCTTTTTTGGAGTTCCTCCTTAGTATAATCAATTTCTTATTCTTGCACCTGTGAGATATCATTAATTGAATTGAAAAAATAGTTATTTAAAAATATCCTGGTAATTTTTTAAAGTTTTTTTATAAAAAAAATATTTAAAAATATTTAAAAAAATGTGAATTTTGAAAATCTGATCGAAATAACTATTTAGATCCCTAAAAAGTGTGCTAGTTATGATGCACGCCTATCATAGGGCGTGGAAAATGAAAATTTATTTTCCTAATGTAGTAAAATGGTTGACTAGGGTCATCTCACATAAGGAGTATCACAGTCAGTACAATCCTTGATTCTAGTTCACCTTTTCTAATTCTTTTTGTTTGTTTTTATAATTTACTAAAAATGATGATTTTAAGGGTTTTGGAAAATAGTGAAATTAAAATAATTAAATTAAAACATTAAATCTAAATACAGTTATAGATGTAGATATAATGAAATTAGGAAATAAAGAACTTGGTCTTAGGGTTGGATAACATGGGTTCATTCGTTATTTATTTATTGTTTAAATTCAATTTGAAAATCCATTTAGTGAAACCGCATTAACGAATTACTTTCCTTTGATTTATGGAGTGTGTTATTTTAGTATGTGTATGGCACAACAAACCACACCTCCTCCAATGGTCATGTAGGGTAATACTTCAACTGATAATGTTATTGCGAAGTGAATAGAGATCACGATGGAAGATGGAAGGGAGAGAATGGGATTTAGAGTGGGAAGAAAAAAAGGATGAAATAAGGAAATGGAAACACTTTAATATAAAAAATATGTATGAATTACATGAGAAAATAAAATTGGAATAAAAAGAAAAGAAAGGAATGAAAATCCTAAATGGCCACTGGAATCCGCTCTTTGGTGTCCTAAATGAAATGGGATGGATTCATTTAAGAGGTAGGAGCTTCTCTTCTTTTATAGGCATATTTCTATCCTCCAAAATTTGATGTATTTGGGACCCATTAAATGGAAAATTCACACATAGTACCCTTATAAAAATCTGTTCCCAAGTGTATTTCGTATCTCCTATCCAAAATTTATCTCATTTAAACATCGAGTGTATGAATTATGTTTTATAATTAACAGTTGCTTTTTTATGGATGAAGGTTCAAAGAATATTCCTTAAAAAATATGTCATTCAATGGCCACCTTAATAGATTCAAAATTACAAGGAATTTAATGAAGAAAATAGACTATCTACCCTTGTTCCATTACATGTGTAATAACCTAAATTGAAGGATTTTATGATTATATGTTCTCCAATTACTATGGTGGGGTCCATATTGTATACCTACAAAAGTCTTCAACTTCATTTATTTTTAAGGCCTTTATATGATTGAATCATCCCCTATTCTATGAGTGAATGATGAAAGAAATTAAATAATGATTAAAAATGAATCATGGAATTTTGAATTATATTTTTAAATAAATGACCAAAATACCCTTGGTGTAAAAATCTCTAAGGAATCTAGAATTAATCACTTCTCGTAATTTTTCTTAAAACTTATCATTAATCCATAATCGATTCATATAAGATTGAATTTATAATTTGGGAGGATTATAACCATTTAAATTCATTCAAAAAATGTAGAAAATATTAGTTCTATCAGTTTTATTGTATTTTTTTCTTAGAATCTTTTTTCATGGTATTTCCCAGGGTAGAGAAAACTAATAAGGGAGAAAACTTTTAGCAGACTTACCAATGTGAGGATGATTTATAAGAGTTAAAAAAGATATTTATGTTTACCCAAATTATGATTCTTCCAGATTCATGGATCAGTTATATCATCTACCATGATCCCATAGGGTATGTATAATTTTTATTTTTATGTACGATGTTTGAGTGGCTTCTTATGGGTGTCATCAACTATGATCCTAGGAGTGGATATATGTTAACTAAGATTTGGAGATAGTTTCTATAGTTCAAAACTTAATGTTTTTGAATCATTATCTATTTAGTGAGGGATTTTTCATATATACAGATCATAATATCTTATGATACATATTCTCTCATTAGTACTAGAAACTACAATATTGGTGTTAGGTCTAATACATCTTGAAAATTGACATTGACATGGAATATTCCTTAGGGAAGGTAATTTTCATCACATATTATGTTAATATAAAAACATAGGAGTAGAGAGTTCATACATTTTCTGAGTAATGAAAGCTGATGAAATTTCATATTTATTGGAATATTTTCAGTTCAAAGGTTCGAGAGGCTATGAAATATTCTTATTTAATCATTACCTCTTCATTGGATTATTAGGTGAAGGATAGCTAGGACCATAATTTTCATTGTATTATGATTCAAGAATGATATATGGGTGATCATTCAGTCCTAATATGGTTTCAATATAATGAACCATACTTTATATACATTTATATTACTTTAAAATTGATGTATATTCATTACAAAATATAATAAATCCATGATAGGATCGTATAGGTATAATATCATTTGAAACTGGGAAACATAAAAAACTAGTTCATAAAACATATACATTTTCTCCCTCTTATTTTTTCATAACTAGACTTCTTTTTGAAATATATTAAATAATAACCTTATTCATGACCTGGAGAAAATAAACATATGAGATGGTGAACTCAAATTATTATAATGGGTAAAAAATAGAAATTTTAATTATATCATGATCATTGGACATAAGAACATAACCTTTTGAAGTCTTATCTGCCTTATGAAAGATCATGATATCATGTCATGGGATAAAATTTCATAAGAATAAATGGACATAATACCAAAATTTAAAAAATAGGACATGAAATTTTCTGGAATACACATAAGAAAAGAAAAACATTTCATATTAGTCAAGGATCATTTTCAAGACCATCATAGCAAAAAAATTCCATTACTGAACCGAGTTAACTTACCATTCCTTCCCTATATTACTGAACTGGATTTACTTTTCATTCCGGTCATGTCTATATCATGAGATATAAATAATTACCCAATGAATTGGAGGTAGATATAGGTCCCACCCAACTCATAACAAAATCATTCTTACATGTGCCACAAAAATATAAACCACTCATCATAGAATAACCTAAGGAAAAATGGGCTACCTAAACCTCATTCCATCACGATCCATAAAATATATATTGATTTCATAAAAATAATTACATAATAAAAATAATTATATCAATGTAATAATAGGGATATAAAAGTAACCCTATTTCATCTTAAATGGAAAATAATTTTGATAAAATACTTGAAATTAATTCTTGAGGAAAATATTCTTTCTTCTTCCAAACATTTTTTTTTCTCAAAATGACAATGAATTTTAAAAGAAAATAAATTAATTTAAATTAAAAATTAAATATATAAAGTAAAATTCACTGAAATAAGGCTTTATTAAATCATAAAAATCCATTCAAGCTGTACGAGTAAAAACAACATCCTCCTCATGCTTTTGCTGGAAAAGTCAAAAAAGTACCTCGTATCGAAATAACGAAAAACTATTTATTTCATACAATTTAGTAAAAATTTCCTAATGGTAAAAAATAACTTTAGAAAATTTTATAAGAATAGAAATAGTATTACATATTTAGGAAACATTGATGTGGATGATAAATATACCCCAAAAGATAATTACGTTTAAACAATCTCAAATAATAACGAGATTGAAAAAATATGCATTGCGTTTGGCCTAATATACATTGTATATATTCCAACCTCTTGTAAAATGATTTAAATAATGTATTTGACTTATTTTATTATCATATTAATTTTTATTATATCTTATATTATTATATTATCATCCATTTGTTAGTAATATTTCATTGTGACTTCTTATTCAGGTATTCACTGCTTTATGTTCTTATGAAAGTTTTGTTGGATAATATGATGTTACACTTATTATGTTGTAGTTTTATAATTTAAATAATGTTATTATTATAATATATATATCATATTTAATCATTCCATTCATGTATATAATTGTTGTTTAACGAAGATAACGTTGAATGAATCATATTGCTTTGTAGAGACTGTATGTCGTACGTAAGCACGAGTGATGATATCTTTCACTTAATTGTTAAATGGTATGGAATCATATTATATATTAATTATAAAAAATAATTATAATTTTATATTAATTATTTACATCTATTATTCTCATCATTATACACATCCAAATTAAGTATTGTTGAATAACAATTTACTCCACGATGTGGAGACAGTAAGCCGTATGTACCCACACATGGTGATATTGTTATTCGTAGGATTAACAAAAATATGTATAATGTTTTACCATAATTATAATGAAATATAATTATGTATAAGATACTGGATTTATTACTTTATTATGGAAACAATATAAGAAGAGGAAGTAGAAGAAGAAAAGAAGTTTGAAAAAGTTGATAAAACAATTACCTTTTTTTCGAGTATCTCTATTTGATTTAAACAAAATATCCCCTTAGGATGGATTTATTCCCAAAGTGTAGCCTATAGAATGAATTTAAGGAATTTTGGAGAGGAAATTGGTAGGGGGTTTTGGAGAAAAATGGCTTTAGAGTTGTGATTAAAAGAGAAGGAGAGGTGCCCTTTTATATGAGAAGAGAGGGGCACCATTGGAAATACAAAACCTATTAAATTAATATAAATTAATTATCAAATTAAAATGGAACCTCAGTGGATTGTTTAGAATATAAGATTATTATGGGTATAAATAATCTTAACCAATAAACACTATACTTGTTTTGATTTAATTTTATACCTTATAATTTTGATTTATCATTGTTTAATAATTTTTTTGATTGTAGTAATAAAATTCTAAATATTTAATGGTTATAAATATTTAATTATATAGTTTCAATTGACCATAAATGGTTATTTTATTACATTTTCTACCTTATAATTATCAATTTTTAATTTTTAAATATTTTTTTTAAAATAATTTAATAAAATGATATTTTTATAAAATATCAAGTGTCAATTTTGACACGATTCACTTATTTGATTCTAAATAAAATCCACAAAGAAGATAACTTTGAACCAAAAAAATTAATAAAATCCAAACATGTAATAGTCACCCATAAAAATTTTGGAGAACCACCATTAATTCAAATTAGGTATCTTTTAATATTTTTAAAATAATTTATTTGATATTTCAATTAATAAAATAATTTATACGTCACTACTATGTCATCCTTAATTGTAATTATTTAATTTATAAAAATTATAAATAAATTTCTATGATGTAGGTAACTATTTTATATTTTAAAATACTACCTATAGATGAGGTTATATCTTTATTATCCATATACTAGAATTAATATACTTATATAAAAAGTTAGTGTGACATTTTGTTACATTTGTTGATTTTAATAATATTAATGTCATATTCATGGGAAAGTTTCCATTAATTGATTCCAATTAAAACCATAGATAATAAAGGTATCATTTAATCATCCAATATGATTTTGACAGATGTTAAGTTAGTTTTATAATATTATTTTTACCTTTAATTACCTAATATACCCATAACCGCTGTAGTAAATAAATTACTAGTTACTATTCATAATGTACAAACAATAAAATTAACCTATTAACATAATTTGGACCCACTAATTCCAAATATGGAATCAATTTTATAAAATTTTAAACAATTAAGTTTCTGTAATTAAATTAAAATTAATCCCGTTGTCAGAAATAGAGAACATATTTTAAACGCTAAAACATTGTAGAGTATTGAAATATTTTGACATTTGGATTCAATATAAAATTAATGCTAATGACATACTTTATATTAAATTATATAAATATATTATATTTATACTTTAAAAACATTCAATATTATAATTTAACCATATAAAATATTTTGGTGAAAAAAGTGGTTTTCACATAAAATTTAGTGTATTTTTACTATTCATTAAACTTGAAAGTAATCAGAAAAACATCAAAAATTCATCCAAAGTAAAATTGTATATCTTAATTCAAAATAAAATGTATATTTTTTCATACAAAAATTATTAATGTGTAAAAATATTAATTTAAAAGGGGTTCTCCATTCCAAGGCGTAAAATTACAATTTTAATAAATATAGGTTTTTATACATCAAATAGGGTTTCTTCATACCCTATGAATAAAATATCCATTAGATGAATATAAAAAATATTTTATTAAGTCCATAAAAAATATATATCTCATTAATTTAATTACCAATAGAAATTCACTCAAAAATACTGATATCTAATTGATTTATATTTTTCATAAATAATTGATAGCAAATTAATTCACAATGAATTTTCATAAGTTAGTTATACTTATTCGTACTAACCTAACATATAGGATATAATGGTAATTTTATACTAAGGGAATATCCCAGTTCATTTAAACTCATGATTGAGTGTAATTAAAGCTACTAAAGAATTAAAATTATTTAAAGAAAATATTTCATTAAAACATCCAGGTTTTAAACTCAAGACGAGTAAATAATGCTCTATATCCATGTTTGGGAGGTGGTACTCCCTTACATGAGGAAAGAACTTGTGAGGTACTACCATTAATCATTATGAGTGATATATTTCAGGTTAAAAAATTTGTATCATTAAATTAGGCATCAATTTTTGTGGCCAGGGGATATTATAGGGTTTATTGGTAACTTATTTACTTGTTAGAGGATAATGGAAGAACAGTAGTGACCAGTTGGGTTACATCAACCCTTCTCAGTGTTAGTATGAATGTGACATGAAGTGACCTTATAGTTTATCATATGACTAACCTTAACCCTAATAGGTTGTGATGTTGCATGAGTAGTATTTTACTGGTTGAATAATATTTCAAAACTATTTCCTATATGAAAAAATAAGTTAATAAATGAGTTGGGAATGATATATATATAGGAGAAAATGTGTATGAATAAGGTATATATGATTATAATATTAAATCAAGATGTATGTTTCGCATCAAGTTTTTTAAAAGGATTTTATAAGGACATGAGGTCTTAACTAAAGTTGAGTAACATGTATTACCCAAAATCATATAATAAATCTGAGAGGATGATCCATATATTAGATGAAATGATCAGAGTGTTAATGATTAATTTTAGTAAATTATGGTATGACTAAATTAACTTGTAATATTTTATTTATAATTTTTTTTAATCATTGATCAACAATTCCCCCTTTAAGGATCATAATGGTTGGCCACTTGTTGTTTTGCTGGTTAGAGGTGGTTGAGTTAGTAGTGGTCATGTAAAGTTTGAAACAAAATAATATTTAGTGAGGACCCATAGATATACTTATTGGGGATGAGAATCCCATGTAGAGGCTGTTTATAAGCCCCCTAAAATTTCTAGGTGTTTTTTAAAAATATTTTAATATTATATATATTAATGAATTTTGGTTAATTTGGGCATCAAAATATCCTCATGATCAGAATTTATGTTAATGAGCATGGATAAGTGTTGAAATACTATAATATACACTAATAATAGTCATGTCACAACCTAACAGCTCCATGGCATAATGAGTGTAGTCTCTGAATGACCAAGGGGCTTATGTGAGGATTGAATTTGGTTTTAGTTATTAGTTTTTCTATTGAATTTTGTTGTCAATATATTAAATCATTTTCAGTATTTCATAAAAACGAGTATATCATGTAAGCTATAGGCTATTGGATGTTAGAGATTTTTTTTGAAAAAACCTGGGGGTGTTTTGGTATTACTCCATTCATGGATAAAAACTAACCTAATTACTCTCATTTAAGGGTACTCTTATGTAAGGTTAGTTTCCGATATAAGGTTAGTCTCATATGTAATTCTCATTATATATAAGGGAACATATGATTATGGTTTCACTTATTATTTTGTAATCGTTCAGGTGTTAAAACTTCTAGGATATATAAGATTTGATTTGATTATGAGGGTCACCATGTATATAAGGGTTAACAATGCTGGGTTGCAAAAATGGTAGTGTCATGGAACATAAGGGTCATTATATAAGGGTACCAAAAAAATACCATTATGATGTGTAATGGTTAATACTTTATGATACATAATTTTTTATACCCTAATACATAATAGTTTTTTTGAGGGTGATAGGTAAGGATCACCCTACACATAAGGGTTATCGGTGTTGGTTGAAAAAATTGTTATGTGTGGGAAGACCTATGATTCATAAGGGTTATATATATTAGTAAATAAGTGTTAAATGATGATATATAAGGGTCACACCATGAGGATTGATGTGTACATGTTGTTATTCCTAATTGTTAATATATAACGGTATCTAGGTTAAATATGTAAGGGTTGATAGTGAATATGGAATTTTTCAAAAATTGAGTGTGATATATTTTATGTACTATTTTTAAAAAATATTAATTTATTAAATTAAGTAATTATAAAAGGGTGGTTGCGCCATTTATCCATATGAATAGTGAGTACACCTTAATTTTCATCTTTCTTTTATTATTCATTATTACTTTTTGAGAGATCTTCATATATTCTTCTTTATTCTAAGTGTAGTTTGTTTTGGAAGATTTATACTGGTAAATATGATGCTATCCATGAACTAAGTGTCTCATTATTTCTCTATTTTTAAATTTTCCATATCAACTCCATAACTATGATGTTTTGGGTGCAATTTAGGGTTTTGGTAGATTAGGAATGAATTTGAGAGTGTATATTAGAATGAGTTCTCTATTAATATTTACGTAGGGAGATTTTACTATATTTTAATATTAACATGTAGTTATATGGCCTAAATTACATACATGTGCCTCATTTTTCCCCATGATGTTATGATTTTTGTATCAAATTATTCGATTAAGTCTAGAATAATGAAATTGACCCCTTGGAGTGTAGAGATGAGTTGCAAACATGGGTATAACTAATTTGGACCTTTTTAGATGGTGTGGTGGGGTTTTCTACTAGGTTTTATAGGCCTAGAGTGACGTATTTAGGATTGTTTAAGGCTAGGTTAGAATTGAGGATCTAGTAAGGGAGAGGCCATTGGTCTATACTTACATTTACCTTCTTCTTGGGATGTGACTTCAAGTTACTATTTATTTTTTTACATTTATTTATTATTTTTTCAACCTACTAATAATATTACGGTCTGTTGGGACTGAAATTTGTGACCCAATATGGACTGATATAGCAAAATATAATTATATGGCGACATGGGATCATGATGCATGACCTACCCTGAGTGAGATGGGAGGTTCCATGATTTTATGGATGGCCTCCCCTGAGTGAAAGGGGAAGGTTTGGGATATGATGTGTTACCTCCCCAAAATGATAGGTGTTGTCACAATATTTGATGAAAAACCCTCCTTGCATGATAGGGGATGGTTTGAGACAGGATGTGTGACCTCCCCTGAGTGAGAGTGAAAGGTTGGGGATTTGATGGAAGACCTTTCCCAAGTGAAAGGGGAAGGCTAAGGACATGAATAGTGGCCTTCCTTGAGTGAGAGGGGATGGTCTAGTGCTTGAAGTAGAACCATACCATGAGTGATAATATAGTGACCATTCTATAAAATTTACATATAATTTGTGGTGACTTTTCCTTCTTTTATGGATTAGAAGAATGTATATCTAGGGTTTATTATTGACCAGTAAACACACAATTATTAGAATATGTTTTATTCTTTTAATATATCCATTTTTTAGTACAAATACTCTCATATATCTACTACACTTACGAAAAGGAAACTATTAGATTTTTTACTCACAATCTACATGAGAAACTTAGTGTGTATATAAATTTTTCTATCAAGTAACCAACCAAGGTAATGTTACCTATACTTGGAAATAGAGAATGTGGAGATTGTCAGATATTTGAAGAAACTATATCATATAATTTAGGATCCTTTTTTGTGCCTCTGATGTTATTTTGAACTTTTTATATCACACGAATTGATCTACCAAATATGGAGAACCTTATAATATGGATATATGACTTTTCATGTCTCATTTTGATTTAACATGTAATATTATTTACCTTTAGATTCTACAGTGTTATCTTCCTTCTATTGTTTATTTATTATCACTTCTATTATGTGGGTTATTGATAGTTATTTGATATCAAGGGAATAGTCTCCCCACTACATGAATTAGGCCATCATCGCTAGGTAATAACCTATTCTATATGGGGATACACACATGTGGTTATAAGGTTTTATTGATTGGTCATAGTGAATAAGGACTGATTGTTATATCTATATTTCCCCAGTAAATGAATGAAATAAATTTATAGGTTAACGTCTTTCCATCAGTATTTAGAAATATTGAGTGTTAACATCGTATAGGGTAAATGGTATTTGGTCAAGTAAAAAATAATGAAAAATAGTAATTATTGATGATATATAAAATAATGAATATGTACATTAAAGAAAAAGATAAACCCAAGATATATAAGGAGGGTAATAGAGAACATAATCATAGGAATGAGACTGAATGGGATATAAACCTTACGAAGAAAGTAAGTTATGAATAATACATCCATAAGGGATACTATAAATTCATCAGAAATAAAGTTAAAACTAGAAATTATACATTCGTAAACCTAAAATTAAGACATATAATTTAAGATATTGAAACAACACTTGAAAATAATTTTGAACGAAACCCTTACCTCAAGTCTTGAATTGATTAATATAATCTTATATAATCATTGGCCATTGACCCTAATGGCCCAAAGGGCTTCATTTTTTATTGATTTTGGATAACCCCCCTTTTAAGGGATGAGGGGGAACCTTTAAAAGGCCTATAGACTTAGTTATTACATGGCCCACAGGATTAAGAGACATTACATGACCCTAATGACTTAGGGAATTGAACCATACAATAACTATAAGGAACTGGCCCTCCCCTGCATTTGCATCTTAATGGTAGCTCTCCACCATCACATGGCCATCTAGCTTTGCTTCCTGTGCAAGCATAGGTTGGTCCCAATGGCATAGCCATTCCCTCTCATTCTTCCAAATACATTGGTTCTTCTCTAGTGAGTGCGCATACTCTTAATCATCCTCTAGGGTTTCTCCTTTTTAAAGAGTCTGTCTGGGGAAACTACATGTGGTCCGAAGGCCTTGAGGTGTCCAGAAGGCCTTAAAGGTGGCCTAAAATCCCTACTAACTAGAAGGCCTAGGTGGCCCGAAGGCCTTAAAGACTCCAAGACCAAACCGGTGGACCAAGGTGAATAGTTATGAATGCTACAATACTGAATAATACCTACTATAGTACTATGACAGTACTGATATAGTACTACTACAGGGTCTTCTACAGCACTTCTATAGTGCTTGCTATAGCACTACTACATCACTACTACAGCCCCCAGAAATATTCCTCCACCTCATTTCGAACCTAGGTCTTGTAGATGCACTTAAGGACACCTCACCAATTGGGTTGAGGCTCATGTGCCTTGTTCTCTGAGTCACCACCTTTAGTGTAAGGCTAAATCCTTTATAGGAGATACTTTTGGTCACATGATTAAGGTTGTTTTATGGATAATGTATAGTGGTATTTGGTTGGATATTTGTAAAGATAAGAAGGGTTGGGAGTGAGAATAAAGGGGTGGAGGAGGGGTGTTTACATAACCAAGGGGAGGGGTATTTCAGTGTAAAATACTTCTTAATTTATTATTTAATCCAAAAATTATGAAAAATGGTGATGCACATAACATTTATTTTTCTTGGATTAAAAAGAAGGTTTATTCGAAATTCAAATCCATAAAAAACTGAATGAATTCTTGTAAATACATTATTAAATTATTATAATCATAAATATAATTTTATTATAAAAATGTTCCACTTATGATATAAAGTTTCAAATCTGAGTTTTAAAACACATATTTTTTAAACTAACGATTGTACTTATTAAATAAAATTTAATTCATGAATATGGTTTTATAAATTTTTTATTTATATTTAGGTCTTGTTGATTTCATAAATCTTTCGATATCTATAAAAACTATATTTTATTGCTATTCAACATATTTTATTTTTTCAAAAATAAAAAAACTCAATCTAATATATTTCAGACATGATGATTCCAAAAATGAAGTTCATTTTATAAAATTTAAATTTTAAACATGACATTTTTTTATTTTGTTATGTGTGACTACATTTATTTAGTTATTATCCTTTAATTATCACATGTTTGATAATTATTGATTTATAAATTTAAAATACAATATCCATTTTTATACAAAAATCTTCTAATTAAGAATTTTTTTTTGATTTAACTAAATATTTATTAAAATAGATTTGTTTCAATGAAATGTATACATTATAGTCACAATTCTATGATAGTGACTGCACTACTTTTATAATGTATAAATTATATAATGTTAATGTATATTTGCTGATAATAAGAAATTATAGAAATTATAAATTAAAATTTTAAATAAATATAATAAATATTAAATAATATTTTTTAGTATAAAATATGCTACTTATTTTTCTAAAAGGAATTTTCTAGAGTATCAAAATATGATAACAATTATTTAAAAGTTAATTGAACATTTATATAAATAATAAATACTATAAAAATATTATTTTAGTGTAAAATAAATATTTATTAATTTATTTTTATCATATGATGTAGGTAAAATGCTATATGACATTAAAAATTATCCCATTACTTTTAGTAGTTATATATTACAACTATTTGGCTATAAAAATAGGATTAATAATTTTTTTTTTAAAATTGGTCTTTAATGAATAATTCACTATATAAATATTAATATGAAAATAAAGTCATTATTAGGAGTATTTTTCATATAAAATAAAACTATATATGTAAAAACAATCATGAATTTATTTTAATAGATTTTATATAGCAATTTTAGTTTATAAATATTTTTTATAAAATTATATTATAGTAAATGGATTAAGTATACATGTTTATTTTCAATATTATTATTTGAAATATGTTGGTATATTATTTTAATTATGAAATAAATATATAAATATGATAAATGAGTCATAATATCATTCTTTGAGGATAATGAACCACACATTTATTATTATTTTGTAAAATTTCATTACTACTTGTACATAAAGTTTATGTTCATATCATAATGATAAAAGAAAATAAATACATATATAATTTAATGTTAAAAATTATGAATATATTCATTAAATGTCTAGGATGTTACATCCCCCATTAAATAAATTATATCACCAAAATTTTTATCTACTCCCTGTTGTGAAAAATGAGTGAAGGTATCATTAAAAAAAGAATGAATCCATATATGACTTATATTAATAACTCATCCACTGAATTTAATATTATACATGGGAAGTCAAAATTTTCTTAAATTCTATATATATTGAGTTTTTTATTAGTATCTATTATTTTTATTTAATAATTCTTTCTTAGTAATATCCATGAGTTTTTAATAGTATACCATTAACTTCTTCTTTTTCATGATCTTTCTATAACATCATTTTACACATAAACTTTTGTAGTAGTAATTTCATAAGTCAAAACTTTCTCTTTAATGTTTTTCTTGTGTAGATTCCCCTAATGATTGTGGAACTCAAATGAATAGTGTCTCATATCCATAAAGTTTAAGAATTATACATTAAAAATATCTCCCATAACTTTTCAGTTATGATATTAATATCATTTATCTTTATATTTTAAAAGAACTCCCATTCCATTTAAGTGAGTCCCATGATGTTTCCTCTAAAGATTATTAAATTTTGTAAATTATTCCATTCCTTAATTATTTTTATCAAATGTTTTTAATATGGAACTCAAATATCCTATTTTTCTTTTACATTTCATAGGGAATATAAAAACTGGGGAACTATTTCTTAGTATTGATGGAATATGTCAGTATCACCTCATGTGGAGAAATTTGTTGAGAAACTAATGCCCTTCATAGATTTGTATTTAGTCCATTAAATAAGTTTCTGATATTTATTAAAGGATTGTGTATAAAATATGACACATGAATCATTGGTCTTGTAAATATAACTTCATAATCATTAAAATCTACCTCTACCTTTTATCATAAAAGAAAAAATTTCCTTTCCGTACCATCTCTTTTCTCTTGAGGGAAATAATTTTTAAATAATAATTTCTTAAAATATTTCCATTAAATTTTTTATATATCTTCCTCCTTAAAAATATGTTGAATCAAGGACAAATTTTTTTCTATATCCCCCTTTAAATGATATAAATCATTAATAACTTTATCCCTTTCACTACATCACAAATAATTGAATATATTCTCTAGATATTTAATTCAATAATCCCCCACAAATGGATTAGTAATTCAAGAGAAATTTTGAGTTTGATGTATGATGAAACAATCTAATTTTGTTACAAATTTTAGAGGGGAAAATTGATCTATATAAGAAATCAGATTTTTTATAACCTGAGTAAAATGATGTTATGAACTAACCTGGTTCATCCCAAAACTGGACACCCAAGCTAGCCCATATTTAGGATCTAATGGTGTTATTGATCCCCATAGGTTGGATATAAGTTTCTAAACATAAATAACCACATTTTTGAATTAATATTTCCTTAATAAAACTAAATATCAATAGAAAAAATATATAAAATAAATATATAATGAAAATTCATAGTCAATAAATAGAAGACAAAGAGTACATGCCAATACAAGTGCAAATACAAAATAGAAAAACTATAGTAGATGATACAAAAAACAACCTATATAAATGTTATATAAGGGAAACAATACCACCATTTCACCACTAAACCCCCAAACCCCACTGATATGAATACTCATTTCCTCCATGAGGCACCATTCCATGACCTGTGTCAGATAAAACAAGATCTATAGTCACAAAAGGTATATATATAGTGTTAGAAAAACAATACTCATTGGATCACACCAAGTGTTTCATAAGTAGTCATTAATAAATAAAACAATTATTCTTATTTAAATAAAAAAGTTTTGAAATATAGTTTTTCACAATTTGAAACAAAACATATAAATTCACAATTTTTAATAGTTTGAAAAAAATTACAAAATAAAACTGGATTTCCAATGAATGCATAAATAAACATTTAAAAATGTAGAAATATTGAAACTGAATTCTAGGGTATATTTGGGTTGGGTTATCTAGGATCCTCACACCTCGATGAATAATGGATGATGTGTGCACGAATCCCTAGAACAATGAGCACATCGCTATGAAAATACCCCAATATATGAACCACCTAACACAATAGATTTTAGTTATATTTTTAGTATAAATATGTGATAGGTATACAAAAACTATCCTAGCATGTTGTTCCCAAATATATCACCCTCTTAAGTACCCTTGGTTCCCATGTGTGATTTCTACACACAGGGGATTTCAATTTTAGAAAAAAATCACTTAGAGGATTTTAATTTCACAAAAAACCCACACTTAGAGGATTTAATTTCATAAGTCAAATAATTTTATGGAATAAAAGACATAAATAATTGATGTAGGTTGGAATTTAAACATTTAATTTCTTTTATTCTTTTAAAATACCCCACATTGTCGTTAAATTCCAAGGATGATATCTGTTTCTATTGACTTTATGAAATTATTAGTTAATTAGAAATTGAATTTAAATATGGTGTTTATATATGAATTTTTTGGGTGGTATTTGATCATAGAAAATATACTACACTAAGTAGGGATATGAAATTATATTGGTTGGAAAATTAAAAGTTTCAGAGTAGCCATGTCATCCATGGTCAATATAGATTTTAGGGGTACTGACCATATGCTACCCCTTTAGGAACATTATATCACAGAGTAGGCATAATGAACATTTATTTAACATAACACGAGAACTAATCATGGTAAAATTTCCACCATATTTCCCCATAGTTTCATGAAAATTTTCCCTACCATATGTGGCATTAGATTATAGTGTTCTTAAAACAATTCTGAAAATGAAGAAATAACTGACTGTATGAAAAAAATTCATTTACCATGCCACACTTATCATGGTAGGCATACCTACTAAGATAACTTTATTTCAAAACACTATATAATTGTAAGCACACTGACTGTGACTATCATGGTATGAATTTTTACTGCATGATTTACCCCTAAACACTACCATGCCTCTACTTTCTAAGCTACCATTAGAAACCCAAATACTTTAATTCCCCTAAAGTGAAATATAACTATTGAATAATGATTTATGGAGATCCAATGGCTAGGTAATTCTACAAAAATCATCACCACCATTTATCATCCACCCCGAGGAGAAATAGGGCACCACCTTCCCTACCAATACCACCTTATATTGCCACCCCTGGACTTGAGATGGTGGAGTGAAGCCACTCTACCAAGAGAATAATGGAATTAATATGATATAATTTGAGATACAAACTGATTCCGGGTGAGATTTAGCCAAGCACGCCATGAGTGAAGCCACCTTGCCTTCATTGCTAATGAGGGAGCTATATCATTCCACACCCTCGTGAAGAAAAATGCTAGTTGTTGACACCAGAGCTATGCAATAAACTAGCAGACTCCCATCTGTAGGAAATAAAGGAAGAAACCTTGAGTTTATTTTTTCAATCCATATCACCATTAAATAGAACCACTAGAGGGAATTGAATATGAGAATGAGGTAATAAGAAAAATCCATTATACTAAGATGCTAAAACACCACTGATAAAGAAAAGGTTGGACTTTTCTAGGAAATTATTAGATAATATGTGTTCATATACTTTTAAGAATGATGTCTCATATGTAAAATTAGTTAGACCAGCTGATAATTTAAATAACAAAGCCCACAATTAAATTCCCAATACTATTTTCCTTTACCTACAACTTCTAAGAACTTGAAAAATCCCCCTATCCAAATAATATAGGGATACATCATGGAAGAGTACCGATTCATTGAATAATTCATCCAACAACTCCATTATAAAAACATTTCAACCATCGAGCTAAAATTAAACTTGATCCCTATATAAATTTCAAAATTCAATTAATAATCACAAAAAACATGGATAGATGAGCAATATATAATAATATGAACTTACTCAAGAAGATAGATCTAAATCACCACTAGCCTCAACACTTATTATTTAATATCTATTTTTCTAATACTCAAGTGATAAGACACTAGCTCCTATCAGGTTCAACTGAGGTGGATTACCTCACCTCCCTTGTTATGGAATTAAAAAATTTCAATTCTTACTAACACCTATGTAGATGTTAATAGTTTTCTCATTAGAGGTTTCTTCTAAATAACTTATAATTTCTTGTTATTATTATAATCATTACAAATAAAATCCACTTAGATTAAGTCCACTGCATAAAATAGCTGAAAATGGAGGTAATCTATGGGTAAATAGATATTTCCATATCCCAGGCTCGAAGAGGGAGGGGAAAATAATGATCATTATATTTCTTTATGTGAACAAAAATTTCCTGATACAAGTAGTGAGTTTGATTCAATTAGTGAGAGGGTGTTAAAATAAAAATTTAATAGTGATTCAGTTGGTGAGTGATGGAAGAATCCAAGAATATATCACTACCACCATAATTTATTTTAAAACCATCCATGTTTACTTACTATCTCCATAAAAAGTAAACCCTCAATCAAAATTTACATACCCACACAACACTGTCTTCTCCAGAGACAACTTGAGTCCCATTATTAATTCATATTTCTATAGATAAAATATTTTTTGTTGAGAAACCCATGAAATTTGTACATATAACATGGTTTCATTACTATGGTGGGAATTTTTTTGTTCAATTTTTTTTAAAAAATGTTTTCAAATGACAAGATCTAGTTCTTCGAACCTCACTAAATAAGATCCGAAAGATGAGATAAATGTTTTGGGAGAACAGTGAACTTTAACAAACATGTGGAAATATATTTGTTTCACCATTAAATTGGATGATTATCCCTAAAATGTTTAATTCTCTTCAAAATCTATAATAGAAAGTGAAGATATTTAATGTAATATAGCTCAAGTTAAAGGGTCTTTCAGAGAAATGTGTGCACCCAATATCTATATTAAAAAAAATTACAATTAAATGATCAATGAGATTGTGAAATTAAAATTGGAATGATTGGAATATTTCTTACATTTCTTGTGATGTATGATGTAGAACCCAAAAAGAAAATAATATCATTGAAATAAGATTTTAATTTGTTTAGAAAGAGATGAGTCACTAAGGATTAAATATGATTGAAGGTTTTCCCTTTCTCACTTGAATGAGTATCCAAGGAGTGGATCTATAATATATAGCCTGGATAAGTAAACTCATAGGTGGTTCTACAAAATATATTCCTATAGAAATTATTTATTTCTTAAAATAGTGTTCATATTCAAAAGGGAATTTATGGAATCAAATAAGAAACTTGAGAAACTCTCTACAAATTCCGAGAAAGGATTAATAAACTAACAACATAATGACCACACCATCCATAAAATGAATATCACTTTGTGTTATTTTTTAGAAAGTATTGATGGATAATGATCAGAACCTACTTGATACTTATTTAGGAGGATCACTGATTGATAATTCACCATCCGAGGTAAGAGAACTCATTGAAATGACCTCACACAATTCCCAACAATTTGGTTCTAAAACTAAAAAAAGAGGAGTAAATGAGGTAAAAATATCTAAATCAACCTTTTTATAAAATAAAATTAAATAATTAACTTCCCTTATAATAAAATTAGTTGTGAATATGGTTTATTAATGATCAACCACCACACACCAATGTCATACCAATTGTGCTATTCCATGGAGAATTTTACAGATGGATTCCCTAAAATTCAAAGAACTCAAATATTTCATGCCAAGTTCTAGAGAAATTTCCAAACCCAACAATGTTAAAACCTAGGATTCAAGAATTCCCCACAAATCAATTTGGTTATGGTACCCAACAGACTCAATGACCACCATTTCAACAAGCTTCAGAACAATTTTTTCAACCACCTTCATTCTAGAGATAGAATTACTGACCATCTACATGCTAAAAGAAAGAAAATACATAATAACCATCCATGAATGAATAAATGAGATAGATAATAGAATCTCAAAATAATTAACCTACCACCCTCACAACTCATTGGTCATAATTAAAATTATTTAAAGAACAATTTTTCTTGCTCATGAACACCCTATGTAATATTATAAATTAAGGATTATATAAGATTATTTCTCAAAAAATCCCAAAACCTAAGGGAAATGCCAGTTCTGTTACATTTAGGAGTGGAAATGAACTAGAATATAGTAAATTATTAACCTTGGAAATTTAAATTGGAACTAAACAACAATAAGAATCTTCCATTGAAAAAAACCTGAAGAGGAGGTAAGGAAAGGACCATTAAAGGATTAAATAAAAACCATTAATGTTCAATATAATCCCCCTCCTCTATTCCATATAATAATGTAAGAATAAAGAATAACCAATGTGGAGTCACTACCTAAATATATGGTGGATGTTTTCAATAATGTGTAAATTAATACCCACTACATGAATCCAATCTCCATATTCTAATGTTTGTAAAATTCACAAAGGACATGTAGTCACAAACCAGGTTGGGTCGCTATTCATCCCGATGCCCAAACTAGTCTGCGACATGGCCCAAAGTGTGTTCTCGATCCCCACAGGCTGGAATAAGTTCTCGGGTATCAAAACCAACCCATTGGAACAATTTACCCGAAGTAGTAAACAAAATACAACTAACAAGATAAATAAAATAAAACTGAAAACATACAACCAAATAAGACCTTGAACAAAAATTAAATTTAAATGTTTAAAACAAGATCAAACATCCAAAAAGTAACAACTACAAAAGAAACTAAAACTCTAACTCAAACCTTCAATCAAAAAGAGAGGTGTGACAACCAAAACCTACAAACACCAACCTGCATGAGAAGACCATACAGAACCCGAACCACTATCGCTGAGCATGATGCCTTAACCTGGAATTCACAAAGAACAAGGTTTAAATAAACCCAAAGGTGTATTTAGGGTGTGATCCAAGAGTCCAGTAGGATGTCATCTAATAAAAGATTCCACAAATAAAAATTAAATGACAAAATACATTTTCTAGCTAAATAAATGAAAGGAATCAAAAGGTTGAACAACTTAAAATAAACAGTTTCCACAAAGGAAGCACTTTCGAAGAAAACAACTTAAATAAATAAATAAAAACACCCTTTCTTTTAAGAAAACCCAAAACTTATAGAAAACCCAAAAGCTACACCATATGCTGATGGAGAGTGTATAGTAGTCCAGGAGCAGCAAAAGTGGGAGAGGCCCTATAGGTACTACCAAAAAGGATGGGACCCAAGAACATCGCATCTCAGTGAACAATAGTATATGAATCACAACAAAATATGTTATTATGCACGATCCAATAGGATATAAACACATCCATAACCTAGTTTTCACCAATCATCATCCAAATATTAGTTAGTGTTGTAATTGTCAAACCAACTAAGTAAAACCATGCCAGATCCGCCTCCATATCCCTAGAATGCTAGATCTAGTCTACCCACCTAGTACCCAGGTTTCCCCTTTTCTGCTCAAGATGTTCCAATTCCACATTTCATGTCAAAATCAGATGAATAAAACAAACAAGGTGTTTCCTAAACCCAATGCCACACTTGCACACACACAAAAAATCTATTTGAAATATTATGGACACCAAAAGACTTTGCCCAACTCAATTAAAACAACTCATGTATCATTAATAATTATTTATTAGTACATATTAAATTCTCATCATTAATAATTATTTTTTCAAAAAAATATTAATTTATTTTTTAAAAAACCTTTAAAAAGAAAAATAACACATCTTAACACACACAAAAAACTCAACCCTCCTTCATGACCAAACATACCCAACCCCACATCAAGGATACAAACTTCACCACTCACATCAAATAATAACCCAACCGCATTGTTAAATGACCATTTTCCTGAGTATAGAAAATAGTAGAAACTGTATTAAGTAATTCAAGAAAATGGAACACAACATTAAACACGAAAGGCCCACTCAAACCCTATTTTTGGACAAAATACATATGAACGCTACACCAAAACATAAACCACACACTTTTCGCATTTTCACAAAACAAACGAAAAATTTATAAAATAGTAGCAGATAGATTAATGTGGGTTATCACAACAAAAACCTACTCAACCCACTCAACACCTTGAATTACGATAAGACACATGCAACACCATGTCAAAAACACTATTAACACCACTTTCACAAATGAAAAACTAACTACACATATTATTAAACAATAAGGATTGAATAAATACATGTTTTCAACTAAATAACTCACCCACACCACATGAACATAATACCAAACAAAAAGAAAACTTTAAAAACATCGAGGAAACCAAATAAACACCCAAAAGAATTTATCAATGAAAATTATAAACTAAGTAAGAAAATTAATTCATTAAATAATGTTTAAACGTGGAACCACATACCTTGTGGGAAGAATTTCCCAAATCTTGTGTGAACCTCCAAATGAACCTAACGTGCTCCAAAAGTGAGCCAAAGGAATACCCTAAACAAAAATTCAAACCAACATAATTTAAGACCCTACCCTATGTTGAACCACTTACCACTAGATAAACAAAATTCAAGTAGGAAAAAAAAGAAATGAGACTCCACAAGAGGGGGAGGGTGCTCATGTGGAAGGAGGGAAAACACCGATCGGGATGGGAAGAGGCGCATCAGAGTAAGTCGCGGTTTTGGTGTAGGCCAGCAGAAAGCATGCACAGACAAGGCGGCGCCAGCCGAAGAGTCTTCGGAAATAAGTTGAACACACATAACATGTTACACAAGGGTTTCCTGTGCCAATTTTGTGAAGATAGGGGGAACTGTCTAGGGGGTTGGTGGGCGCAGCAGCAAGGAAGTGGGGAGGGTGTGCCATGATAAGATGATGGTGTTCGGCCGGGTAAGTCGCTGGAAGGAGTAGCGCATAGGGGGTGGGGGGGGGGGGGGTCGATCAGGGAAGCAATGCACAAGGTGGGGGTTGGGGTGTGACAATGAAGATAAGGGTAGGCTTACCCTAACTAACATAAGGAAAAAAAAATTAAATGAAAAAATTAAATAAATAAATAAAACATTCCTAACTATAACTAATGTTACTAATTAATCATAATTATATTAAAAAAATATGGTAACTTAATAATATACTAACTATAATAATAATTTTAATAATATTACTAATAACATAATTAAAAAATTAATAAAATGGATAATAATAATAATAATTTTATTATTATTATTTTAAGATATTTTAATTCATTTTATTTTTCTCATTTTATTTTTCTCTAAATACCTTATTCTCCTCATTAAATAATGAATTAACTATACACCAGACATGTTGAGTGGTGACTCAAGAAAAGTCATGCGGCTTCGACCATTACCCACCCATGCTTCAAATTCCATGAAGCCCCAAATATCCACTTATCAGCGGAATGTAAAATTTCAATCAGGCTCAGCCCGCACTCCGACAAAGATTTTAAAGACATATAAAATAATAAAGTGATAGTAAGATAATATAATATTAACAATAATATTAATTATTATAATATCAATACCAACTTAATAAAATTTATCTTATTAACGCTATCAATAATAATAATAATATTCTCAAATGATATTATTATCATTATTATTAAAATAGTCCCTTGTATTTTGTCACACTTCTTATTCTAATTTTATTTTATTGTTATTTTAACACTCACATAGTGTTATTTTATAATTATTAATTCATGTTATTTAACTAGTTTCTCATCGGGCAGGCTTGTGGGGAACCAGGTGAGAACGCGCGATGACCCAGGTGAGGCCGCGTGGCTTCAACAGCGGCGCACTAAATGCTGTCATGGCCAAAGTTTTCATTTTTAAATAAGAACTCAAAATATTAAGTTGGGCTTCATCCTAGACCACCTGACACAAATAACATTACTAAAATAAACAATTCAAAGATGGATTGTGTGAACATTCTCCCCACCATAAATCATTCCATCCCCGGAAAGCCAAAATTAAGGATGAGACCCAAAGTAGAAAATGACACTGCCTTAAGGTTCAAATAAGATCCCTATGAAAACAAGAGGAAAGAGGCAAATGTACCATGCTCAGAGAAGGTGACTAAAATGAAATCCTCAAAAAACTCATAAAAATACTTTCTGATATGTGTCTCCTGACCCAAAGACCTAAAACACATCTAGTTGATTGATCAATGAGAGGAACTCTCTCACCCATAGAATCCAACTTCACAAACTGAAACACCACAAGCACCAAATAACGAGAACCATTCCATTTGACTGAAATGGACAAAAAAGATCAACCACGTCCAAGGAGCACTCTTATCACCTATCACTAAGTCATCTCTAGGAAAATAACTAAAAGGTCAATAGGGGAAAGCCCAATGGGGCTCCCTACCATTAGATGCTTTCCGACGCCTGAGACGAAACTAGAAAATCAACACAAGGAGGCCTGGGTAGACTCCCCACCATTATGAAAAAGGCTAACACCGACTCATTCCAGAGACACTTGTGGGAGACCCATCGTGTATCTTCTACCACTAGATGTAACATATGGTAGAAACATTAAATTTTTTCTGACGGTGACCAAACACCCCACCACAAGGGTTAGGGAAGGAGGGGCCCTAAGCGCCTGAGCGTCATAACCATTACCTAAGACCGACCATCATCTCTACGTCTTTGGATGAGCAGTATTCAACATTGTGACCGATTTACCCAACATACCCCATAAGGGCCACTAAAAGAAATTTCATTTAGTGTGACGCCACCCCTAGGACTTTAAGGTAATGATACGACCATGCCTCCCCATAGCCACGGAAAATCTCACACACCTAGAATGGTTGTTCGGAATTGAACAACTATAAGAAAAAATCCAAGATGCTTTGACTTTAAAACTAGATGACATAAATAAAGTCAGGGTCCCATACACTCTTTGGGTTCCTGACCACGCACCAGCTTCACTCCAAGGCCTATGGCTGGAGCCTTAATATTTGAAGCATCTCCTCCCTCGCAGTCAGGCATCGAAGACTCCCAAATGAGGCTTCTCCATTTCCTAGTACCACAAGCAACCACATTGCAGTCAAGACAAACCCATCAGACACAACACACTCTGATATACCTACAACTCTCTTATGACACATCCACTCTTGCTCCTAAAAGAGAACTCACGCTGAAATATGTCACAAAAGACGAACCTTGAGGTCTATAAGAGAACTATAAGCCTTTCAAGGCATCGGTCAGCACCGATAACTCCGAACCACCTTCACCCTTCCCCATTGTAATTCCTTTCACAATTTCCGGGGGGATCCTTCAGATGCAACAGTGACAAACATCATATCCGATGACTCGAAAAACCGAAGGAGACCAAAACTCCCTTCAACTCCCCTTGAATATGTCATCCCACTGTGAGAGGATCCTATTAAATAAAAATGAGAAAAGGAAAAACTTAGCACTATCACTAAATGGGAGTGTCCTCACTTCAATCAATTGGAGGGTTGGCCAACAGCGAATTACCTATGGCCACACTTCAATCGCATTTTATCGCTTTATGGGGGGCGTGCACTAGTCCAGAAAGAAAACCATGGACCAAATAAAATTGGTCTAATGACCAAGACATACCACAAGAGAACACTAAATGTGTCAAAAATGATTCTTAGCTCGAAAAACCTCACATAAAACACATCCAAAACACATTGACCCCCCTACAAACACAAAATTTTCATTTAACAAAACTTTTTGAAAATAAACAATGTTGGTGGGTTGCACAAACACCAATGGTGTCCCATGGGTCACACAAATGCATGTTCCCATGCCACACTGAAACCCTCTTCATGTCCATCCCGGTACTCATCCACTCGTAACATTAACCATTTCTCTTTCTATATATACCCATGCATGTGGTTTCTCATGAGAGCATGAAGGATCAAAAACAAACCTTTCCATTTTTCAAAACCAAACATTCAACCCAAACATTTCAAACCTTACATATCATTTTATTTTTAAATCACATCATTTCAAAACATTTTTAAGACCAAATTTTTTTTACTTAAAAACCATATTTCCTGATTCTAAAACAAGGGGATGAAGAACGATGCAAGAGGATACGTGTGGCAACGGGTGATTGGGACATAGGGTTAGCGGCCATACGCCAATCACACCACCACCACAGAGAGTATTATAAGACAACGTCCTTAGATTTTCATGGCTTTCAAGACACTGTGAGCTCACTGGGATCACCGCCCCAACTCCCTCTTCATTTCCCCTAAACAAGATTAATTAGAAGGACCAGCGACTCAGACAACCCTAAACATACCCTGGAAACTCGTGTCCTGCCATGAGCTGTGCTAGCCACACACCTTTCTCGTATCTAGGATGCCGAGTCCTGAAAACCATAACTCTTGTCTACCTTGAAACTATAATAAAATAACACGTCCCAATAGAGAAAACATCATCTAATACCATTTTTTCAAGATCTAGGATGGGTCACAATCCGACCCGACACCCGACCTAGTCCGCGACATGGCCCGCAGGGTGTTCCTGATCCCCACGGGCTAGCACAAGGGCCCGAGTATCAAAAATAACCCATGGGAACGATTTACACAAAGTAGTAAATGCAAAACAAATAAAAAGATAAATAAACTAAAACTGAAAACAGACAACAAAACATGACCATAAACAAAAAATCAAATTTAAAGGTTTACAACAAGATCCAACATCCAAAAAGTAACGAAAACAAAAGGAACTAAAACTCTAACTCAAACCTCCAATCAACAAGATATGTGAGAGAGCCACAAGTTACAAACACCAATGTGCATGAGAAGACAATCCACAACCCGAACCACCATCGCTGAGCATAATGCGTTAACCTCGAATACACAAAGAACAAGGTATACATACATCCAAAGGTGTATGTAGGGTGTGATCCAAGATCCCAGTAGGACATCCCCCAATAAAAGGTTCCACATATAAACATTAAATTAAAAAAAATACATTTTCAGGCTAAATAAATGAAAGGACACCAAATCATGAACCACTTTAAAGGAAAAATTTCTATAAAGGAATCACTTTCAAAGAATACAAATTAAATAAATAAAAAACACCATTACCTTTAAGAAAACCAAAACCATCAATAAAACACAAAAGCCTCACCGTATGCCGATAGAGAGTGTATAGTAGTCCAAGAGCACGAGAAAATGGGGAGGCCCTATAGGTACTATAAAAAAGAATGGGGATATAGAACATCTCGTCTCAGTGAACAGTAGTATTGGAATCACAACAAAATACGTTCTCATGCACGAGCCACTAGTAGGGTAACACATCCATAACCTACTGTTCTCCAATCATATTACAAAGTTTAGTTAGTGTTGTAATCGTCAAACTATCTATGTGAAACCAGTCCAGAGCCGCTCCCATATCACTAGCATGCTAGATCTAGTCTTCCCACCTAGTACCCAGGCTTCCCCTTTTGTGCTCAAGATGTTCCAATTTCACATTTCATGTCAAACTCAGATGAATAAAACAAAGAAGATGTTACCTAAACCCAAATCCACACTTGAACACACACAAAAAATCTATTTGAAATAGTACGCACACCAAAAGTCTTTACCCAACTCAATTAAACTAACTCCTGCATCATTAATAATTATTTATTATAACATATTAGATTCACATCATTTATAATTATTTATTAAAAAAATATTAAATTCTTTGTGAACAAAACCATTAAAAAGAAACATAACACATCTTAACACACAAAAATAACTCACCCTCCTCCATGACCAAACACACCCAAAGCCACATCAATGACACAAAATGTACCACTCACATCAACTAATAACCCAACCGCATAGTTAAAAGACCATTTTCCTGATTGAAGAAGGCACTAGAAACTTTTTTAATCAATTCCAAAAGATGGAACATGAATTTTAACACAAAAGGCCCACTCAAACCATCTTTTTAGACAAAAAACATATGAACGCTACACTAGAACATAAATTTCACACTTTTCGCATTTTCACAAAACAAATGAAAAATTTATAAAAAAGTAGTAGACAGTTCAATGTGGGTTCTCACAACAACCACCTACTCATCCCACTAAACGCCTTCATTTATGACCAGGAACATGCAACACCATGTTGAAAACAAAATTAACACCACTTTCACAAATAAAAAACTAACTACACACATTATTAAACACTAAAGATTGACTAAATACAAGTTTTCAACTAAATAACACACCCAAACCACATGAACATACTACCATAAAAAACTAACACATTAAAAACCTCAAGGAAACCAAATAAACACCCAAAAGAATTTATCAATGAAAATTATAAACTAACTAAGAAAGAAAATTAATTCATTGAATAATGTTTAAACATGGAACCACCTACCTTGGGTGAATAATTTCCAAAATCACGTGTGAACCACCAAATGCACCTAACACGCTCTAAAAGCGATCCAGAGGTGTACCCTAAACAAGAATTCAAACCAACATAATTTAAGACCAAACCCCAAGTTGAACCCCTTACCCAATGGATAACCAAAATTCAAGGAGGAAAAAAAAAAGAAAAGAGACTCCACCGGAGGGGGGGGGGGGTGCTCGAGTGGAAGGAGGTGAATTTCTAGTCAGGATGGGAGGAGGCGCACCTGAGTAAGTCGTGGTTGCGGCGGAGGCTGGTGGAATGCGTGCCCATGCAAGGCAGAGCCAGCTGAAGAGTCTTCAGAAATAGGGGGCACAGAAATACTAGGTCACACATGGGTTTTCTGTGCTGATTTATTGAAGATATGGGGCACTGGCCAGGGGTTGGTGCGTGCAGTAGTAAGAAAGTGGGAGGGTTTGTCGGGCTGAGAGGATAGTGGTTGGTCAGTCAAGTTTCTGGAAGGAGTGGCGCATTGGGGAGGGTCGAGTAGGGAGCTGATGCACTAGGGGGGGGGGGGGGGGCACGAGAAAGAGAAGGGGGGAGGCTTACCCTAATAAAAATAAGGAATAAAATAAATAAAAAAATGAAAACAAACTAAAAAAATAAATAAAACAAATCCTAACTATAACTAATGTTACTAATTAATCATAATTATAATAAAAGAATATGGTAACTTAATAACATACCAACAATAATAATAATTTTAAAAAATTTTCTAATAACATTATTATAAAAACAATAAAATGGATAAATATGCTAATGATAATAATAATATTATTATTGTTATTATTATTACTAGAAATTTTAATGCATTTTATTCTTCTAATTTTATTTTTCACTAACTTACTTATTTACCTCATTAAATAATGAAATAACCATACATGGGACATGCCGCATGGTGACTCGGGAAAAGTCGCCCAACCTCGACTGTTCCCCACCTACGTTTCAGACACCATGAAGCCAAAAATATTCACTTATCAGTAGAATGTAATATTTTAATCGGGCTCAGCCCGCGCTCTAACCAAGATTTTAAAGCCATATAAAATAATAAAGTTCTAGTAACTTAATATAATAATTACAATAATATTAATTATTATAATATTAATATCAACTTAATAAAATTTATATTATTAATGATATCGATAATAATAATAACAATAATATTCTCAAATGATATTATAATCATTATCATTAAAATAGTCCATTGATTTTTATCACACTTTTTATTCTCATTTTACTTTTTTTTATTTTACCACTCTCATAATGTTTTTTCATAATTAATAATTCCTTTTATTTAATTAGTTACACATCAGGTATGCGTATGGGGAACCAGGCGAGAACGCGTGGTGACCCAGGTGAAGGTGTGCGGCTCAACAGTGGTGCGCGGAATACTAGCAAGGCCAAAATGTACATTTTTAAACAAGAACTCAAAATCTTAAGTCAGGCTTCAACTCATACCACCTAAAAAAAGAAAATTAATAAAATAAATAATTCCAAGATAGTGGGTGTGACACATGTTCACAAGTAGAAGGATATTGAAAGGAAATATTGAGATATAAATAGTTAATAATGTTTCTACTATTGTCACCACTCAAATTTCCTAATAATGTCCAGATGTAGTTAATTTTTTAATTCCCTACACAATTGGTAAGCTCACTTTTTCCAATTCACTATGAGACCTGGATTCTTTAATTAATGTAATTATTTATTAAATTATCTATTATTTATATAGGGGATAACTTAAACCCACTTGTGCGATTTTACAACATTTTAATAGAGATACTTCTTATATAATAGGTTTCCTTGCAGATGTTCTGGTAAGTGTACAAGGTTTACCATTCCCTATCAACTTCTACATTCTCAACATGGAATAACAAAAAGGTAAATACCATTCTCCCATTATTCCTGGAAGAGACTTCCTAAACACTGTTAAAACCATCACAAATTTCAATGAAGGCCGCCTTTATATGAAATTTGGTACAGATATAGTAGATTTCAACATTGTTGATTCAATTCCACATCCACATGATGAACATTCTGTTTTCACCTTAAATCATCTTGAACTTACCAATTAATCAAGGCAGGAATTTGAGATGTTTGATGAAATACTTAAAATAGGATAATCTTGGGAGAAACACAACCTACTCAAAAAAAATTTATTTAATGAGATCTCAATATGGAGAACATTTTATCTGTTGATAAATTTGAAGAAAGTGATGAGAATTATTTTAATGATTTAATAAAATTTGATAGTAGTAATTATTTCATACATGTACAGGTGGAAAACAGGGAGAATAGTGAAATGAAAATATCTCTATAAGCCCCCTTTAACATGAATCCAAGATATTACCCTCAAATTCTAAATTTTCTTTCTTAAAAGTGGATAAGAAAAATCTAGTCAAATGTTTTGAAAAATAAGAATCTGATCATGAAAAAAACTACGAAATATCTTAAAAAAAATAAAGTCCATATGATAGACATTGGGAGAAATTATATGAATAATCCATACCCTCTACAAGCATTTAATTTTGTGGGAATAAGGATCCAAGTTTATTGGGAAACCAAATAGAAATCTCAATCCAACCCTCTTGGAGTTAGAAAAAAAGAAGTAGAGATACTCTTAAAAGATAAAACAATCTGTCCCATTATAGAATCCCAATGGGTGAGCCCCATTCAAATTGTTCCTATGAAAACGAATTATAAAATTATGAGAAATGAAAATAATGAATTAGTACACACTAACATCTAGAATATCTAGAGATTTTGTATTGAATATAAGAGATTAAAAATCATAAATAAGAAATGCCATTTTTATATACCCTTTATAGATCAAATTCTAGAAACAATAGTTGGGAAATGACATTATTGCTTCCTTGATTGATTTTCTAGGTATTTTAATGTTACTATTACTCCCTATGACCATGAAAAGACCACTTTTAGAAACCCATTATGTATATTTTCCTCCCAATTAATTCCTTTTAGTCTCTTCAATTCCATAGTTATCATTCAACATTTCATGGTAAGCATCTTTTCAGACATGATTTAGAGTTTTTATACGAAATTATTAATTAAATCAATATATATCGAAATTTATTTAAAAATATTATGGAGTGTTTGGAAAATTTTAAATAAAGATATATTGAAAAAATGGATTTGAATTATGAAAAATTCAACGTTATGGTGGAAAAAGTATTTTTTGGGCCATTTGATTTCTAAAGGTGAAATTGATGTCGATAAATCCAAAGTTGATTTTATTTCAACATTTACCTACCCCACCACCACCAGGAACATTATATCATTTTCCGTCCATGTGGGATTTTACATAAGATATTTAAGGAACATTAAAAAAATTATTTTTCCCTAACTAACTTACTCAAGAATGAAATTGATTTTGTTTTTGGTAATTCATGCAGGAAAACCATTGAAAAATTGAAAGGATGATTAACTAGTGCCTCCATCATCTACCCACCATATTGGAGTCTCCTATTTAATATACAATGTGATGCTTCCATTAGAGCTATAAGAGCTATTCTATCCTAAGAGATTAATATGATTCCCCGAGTTTAACCTACATTTGAAAAACCATAGAAACTGTCTAGATCAACTACACTACAACAAAGTAGGATTTTTTTATATATTATTGTTTCTTTAGATTAATTATATTATTATCTCTTAGAAATTAATGTAATTATTTATTCTTATCATGAAACATTAAGATATTATTCCATGAATACCGATTCAAATAATAGGCTAGTAAGATGGATGTTGTTGCTACAACTATTTAACCTCATGATTATGGAAGATAAGGGATGTGAAAATATAGTGGATGGCCACATGAGCAAGATTCCTCACACTATTATGGAATAACTAATTACAAATACTAGTCTAGATGATTCCTTCCCTAGTGAAAAATTATAAAGTCTAGCATAAGTTCCCTAGTTTGTCAAAATAAGGGTACCTTCTTTCATCTCTAAGCATCAAACTGCTAAATTAGAATTTGAATTGAGACACCATGTTTGGGAAGGACCTTATTTATAGATAATATTTAATTATCAAATCATTATAAGACAAATTCCCAAGGAATAAAGACATTCTAAACTTCTTTTCATGAAATTTCTTGTCGAGGAAATTTTAGGCCTCAAAGAAACATTCAAAAAAACTTTGGAAGCTAGAATTTTTCTCCATCCATACTTAAAAATTATTATGTTTTTTAATTTTTTTTGAAATTTCAGTTTATTGGTGGAATTTCTAAATAAAAAAAATTCCCCAAAAACATTTTTTAAATATTTGATGCCTAGGGAATTGAATTCATGGGTCCCTTCCTTGGGTAATTTGGATTTTCCTATATCTTTTATGAAGTATAATAATTAGTGACAAAGGAACCCATTTCTGTAATAATAACATGGAGGACCTCATGATAAAATATAGGATTCACTATAAAACTTCCCTTTACTTCCACCCATAGATAATGGTCTAGAAAAGGTATCTAATAAATAATTAAAAAGGATCTTAGAGAATAAATTATAACCAAACAAAAAATATTAGAGTCAGAAGATAGAAGATACACTATGATTGTACATAACTACATTAAAGAGATTATTATGTATGTATTTTTACAAAATTATTTATGTTAAAAATTTCCACTTTCTTGTTGAGGTGATATGTAAAGCCTATTGGGCTATCAAATGAGTAAACCTAGAGTTCAAAAAGGCCTAAAAACATGAAAATAAAATTAATGGATCTTCAGAAATTAAGGTGAGAGGAATATGGGAGATTGCTACTGTACAAATAAAAAAGAAGATCTTCCCATAAAAAGTTGATCCAAAAAAGGGAATTTTAAATTATTGACAAATTACTGCAATTTTTTCAAGGATGAAACTTTTCCCATGAAAATATCATTCCAAATAGACTATAACATATACAGTAATTAATACATTTTACCTACTGTGTAGTTAAAATATAAGTAGAAGGTTCAAAGGAATAATTCAATGTTAATGAAAAACAATTGAAGAAGTAGGATCAGGACTTCTAGAAGGAACATGTGGAGGAGTCTAGACTCCTTCCTTCTGTTGAAAAGTAAGTACTTCTAGGCTATGTATTTCCTTTATTTTAGTCTTGATTTTCATTTTGAACTATATTTTTAAACAAATTCATTCCAAAATTCAACAAGTATAGTGTTATAACTATGTGTGGGAGAAGATAGGAACCAAAATATGTAAATAAATATATTTTTAAAAAATAAATATCATTATATTATTTTTTTAGTATTCCATTATTATTTTTCAACCTATTCTTGAACCTCATTTATTCTATTCCTAGTTTGAAATTATTAGGTAGAGATTATAGTAATTAATGGGTTTTGAAATTAAAATATGTTATGTTATTAAAGTGTATGTTCAAAGATTCCCTTATGAAAATATAGTTTTAGACATTGAATATGAAGTGTGAATGAAAATATTTAAGAAAAATAAATTTTATAACTTTAAGTTACTTGAATTTTGAACTTGATCTGAGGTAACATGACTCTACAAGAAAAAAAAACTAGGGATCCAATTTAAATGAAAATGATATAAGTAATTTGAACATGGAATAAAAATGAGAAATTAGGTACCCACAATGGAACTATGAGGCAAGGTCATTAGGTGTGTTCTAATAATTAAATAAAAGTTGTCCCAATAATGCAATGCATAGTTATTTTAATACAATTATGGTTTGTGAAAATAAATTTTAAAGGGACCTGTCAAAAATGAGTCCATTTAGGTGAGGTAAATATTAAACCCAAATAAAGAGGGAAATTTAATTATAACACATTAATATAATCTATATAAATAATGTGTATAACAAATCTTTGGTTTAAAAAAACCTAAGAAAGATGAATAAATAGAGGTTATTTTTGTTAAAATTTTTATTCCACATAAATCTAATTCGATCCACTTCTAAACTGTAACATTTATCGAAATGAAGTTACATTTTTTTTGAATTAAAGATGAGGCATGTTAAATTAAACAATCAATAAGCTTGTGTGTTCTCTATTCTATGGTTGTAAAATTTATTTTGGAATGTTCAAATTTATTTCTTTTTATTTTTGAATAAATTGGAATTCAATGATAATATTTCACATGAGTGAAATAGTCTATGTGTGGGGGGTGATGTGAGCTTGAATATTCAACAATTACTACCTTTTATCTATTGAAAATACCAACATTGTAGTTTAATTCCCAGGATGATATTAATTTATATTGACTTTCTAAAATTAGAACAAAATTATAAATTGGATTTAAATTTTTTGTTTCTTTAAATTTTCTTGGTTGAATTTAATCATAGAAAAATTACAACCCTAAGCATGGATATGAAAATTTTTAGGTTGGAAAATTATAAGGGCCACAGGGAACAATACATCCACGATATCTATGATTACCACTGATACTGACTGTATTCTTAACCCAAATGTACTTACTATCAAATAGTAATCATGATGACCACTCCTTTAACCTACCTTGAGTACTACTAAAAGAAACCTAACCACATTACTATACGACATTTTCATGTTATTTACACCTACCGTACATTCCATCAGCTAAACATGTTCTTAAAAAATTCCACAAAGGAAAAAATAGATGATTGTTTAAAGAAAAACCATTGAAAATGTGACGATTCTCATGCTAGGAACATCTACCATGGTCCCTTCAATTATATCCACCATCTCATATTATGAACACTGACTATTACCTTCATAGTAAGAATACTTACCACAAGCATTACCCACCTACCCAACCGTGCCTCTAATTTATTTGCTACCATCACATAACCAAGACTTAAATTCACCTAAAGTGAATGACCCCAATTGAATAATTTTTTATGGTGGTCCAAGGACGGGGTACTGTTCAAAAAATCACCACCACCACTTATCTTCCATGTGGAGGAGAAACATGGAACCACCTACCTAGTTGATGCCACCTTATGCTTCCACCCCAAGATCTAAGACGACGATAGAGTGAAGCCTCTCTACTAGGATAATTATGGTAGTATTCTACCCTAATTTGATACCTACACTGATTAAGGGTGACATCCAACCAAGAAAACCATGATCGATACCACCCTACATACACAACTACTAAGGGAGTTTTGTGGTGTTTTGGGCGGGTTTGGTCATGGACAGGGTTCTTTGTTCAGTCTACCAATGGTTCATTGTAATGATCTGCTGGTTCTCACATTGCCTCAAAGTGATTTGTAATGGTGGGTTCTCACTTAACCAAAAAGTGTTTTCCAAAAATCAAAAAAATTAATTTTTAGTCAGTCAGGGAGTTTTGGAATTCCACTCTACCATGAAGGAAAATACTTTTTTTCAACACTAGATCCATGTGACAAAGGGACACACTCCCAAATGAAGTAAATAAATTTAGAATAATTTATTTGAGGTCTGTAATCCCTCTTAAAACGAAATAGATCCATTGGCGGGTGTTAGTTTCAAGCGTGAGCCAAGTTGAAAAATTCAATCTTCTAAGAAGCTATAATTCCACTAAAAAGGAAATGGTTGGCCTTCATCAGCCAATGATGGGAGAATTCAATAGTAGATATGGGGATAAATGATGTATCATGGTTAAAAAAATATTCCAGGAATTATTTAAAATAATGAACCCCATGATTAAAATTTCAGACCGATTTTCATTTACCCAATATTGTGAATTATAGGATCGATCCATATTTAAAAATAATATTAGTATAGAACATGGAAGAGTACTGATGAATTGTGTAATTCATCCACACTCTCTCTTATAGTCATGTGTCAACCATTGAAATTAATGAAATCCTTCTCTGTATAGACATAATGGAATTTAATTAAGAAACATGTGGAACTTGGGATATTGAGAATTATATAAGAGAAATAACATACTCTAGAAGAGAGATATGAAGCACCACCGATCCCAAATATTTCCATTTAATTTATCATTTTGTAAGACTATAGTAATGGAAAATTATACCATCTCTGGTTAATCCAAGGATAATTCCCTCACCTCCCCTATTGATGAATTTTGATTTTTTAATTCTTACTAACTATTCTAAATAAGTTAATGGATTTTTTCAGTAATGTTTAATTATGATTAAATTTTAATTTATTGTTCTTGTTTTTAGTTATTTCACACACAAGACTTGTATTAAATCCATTTCATGTGATAGAACATAGTGGGGGTAATCCATGGGTAAATGGAGATATCCCAATACTAGTATAGAAATGGTGGGGAAATATAATGATCATTTTCCTTATTAATTTTCACCAAAATAATCTAATGCAAGTAGTTAGTTGAATTCAATTTAATATAGGGTGTTTAGAGACCAAATTAATAATTATTCAATAGGTGAATGAGGGAATAATCAAAGACTAGACCAACAACTCATTAATAAATTTTAAAACCAACCAAGTTTACTTAGTGTATTTTTAAAAAGTGAACCCAAAAACAATATTTCAACACACACACCACTATCATCTCTAAAGACATTGAGAGCCCCAATTTTAATGTACCTTTCTTTGGTTCAATTTTTTTTGTTGAGAACCCCACATCATGTGTACATCAATAATAAAACTAACTAACTTTAATATTGAACATAATTTTCAATCTATTTTTATCATCAATACCAATGGGAAAATCTATTTTACAAAATAATCCCAAACCATCACATTTCTAGAATCATAAATCCTACCATTAAATATCTTTAGAAAAGAAATTTAAATTATCATGTAAGAAAGGTTTATAAAATAGATTCCTTTCATGAAACCACAAACCTAAAAAAATTTATATACAAAAAATAAAAAATTATCCACTATCTTAATATAAATAGGGTTCTTTTATTGTAAGATAATACCATAAACCATCAAAAAATATCATTAAACGTGAATTAAACCATATATAAATCAATTTGTAACAAAATAAAACACTTACCATGAAAATTCAGAAAGAAATGAGTGATGATCTAGGTTGATAAGGTCTTTAAATAACTTTATCAAAATAAAACTATAATAAAACCATTTATATCATGACACAACCCATAAACCTATCCACAAATCCCTGATCTATAGTTCCTTTCAAGATGAAGAGATCTGTTCTAGAGAAATGAATAATAATAATGAAGAATGAACTCTTACCTTGAATTTCATATATCTAATGCCTCTAGATACATTAGAATCAATATATATAATGGTTATGTTCTCCAAAATATCAAGAGAAATACCTAGGGTTGAGAGACTAAGCTGTATGATAAATAATGAGGTTACTAGGAGTTATTTTAGGTTTTTAAAAAAATCAGATTAATTAGTTTCTTTCAAATAGTTTTCCCACAACCTCTGGAAAACTGTGAACCAATCATGTGACATTTTTTGTAAAATGGTGAACCTACATGGTTTGGTAACATTTTTGACAAACTATGTGTTAACCTTGTGAAATGAAACTAACTCAAAACACCACAAGCAACATAGTTTCCTGAGAATATTTCATAATTACCCTTACCATGAATAAACCTTGTATATTCTAGAAAACTCAAAAATCTCTAAAAAAATAACCAATAAAAACCTGAGACAGGTCCAAAATGATATATAAAAAAGGAATATACATACTTGAAAGTGACATTGGGAATTGAAAAATCTATATACTGTATCACTTTATATTTCAAAAAATTCATGTTGAAGAAGGGTGATCAAAGAAAATATGAGACCATTATTCCTTCATCATCGAGTTATGTTCCCATGCCTCTTGAGAATCCATTATTTTCTTCTAAAATACATGGACCGACAGAAAATATTTTCTATGAAAACAAAAATCCTTAGAATAAATTTTCTAAAATAGTTATTAAATTAATATTATATTCATGTTTGAAATAATATCTTACCAGCATATAATACGAGAGGGATCAAGATAATAATTATTAAGATAATATATATGGAAAACATCATGGATTAAATTCAAACAAGATGGTAAATATGACATATAAGATACCTTTAAAATACACAAATTGATCTCAAAATATCACCTGTATCACATAGTTAACTTCCCCAACTACCCAAGTCAATGGGGACCCAACGACATTAAAACATTCAAGAACACCCAACCACATACTGAAAATCATAGGGGATGTAACCAATGATACAAATAATATTTATGAAAAATTTGAGACATATCTATTTATTAAAAAAATATGAATCTTATATGACATCCACTAAACTATTATTGGTCCCAAAAGAGATTTATCACCCACCTCAGACTAATATAAAGATGATTTAAAAAACCGACCATACAAAGACTCAAATGGAGTGATTCTAATAGAGTACAAGTAATTATTGTTATAAGAAAACACAACAAGTCCCAAATTTCAATCCCAAGATCCTCCAAAGTTCATGATGCAAGTGTAAAGAATATCCTCAAAGATATAAATTTCATTATCTATCTATCATTATATCTAAGGATACAAATCCATGCTAAATTTAATTTGAGAACTGATCATCTTAGAGATTATTTCTAAAACTGAGAGGAAAACTAGGAATAACCATTTAGAATAATAGGAGATGATGCCTCATGAAACCTCAATATATTATGAACATACATATTTCCCAAATCCTTAATCTTGGTGGTGTATTTAATCATGATGAAATTAGACAACTTGGTTAGTCAATTAATAAAAAACCATATAATATTATTCCTAGAGTTTTTCCTTAGTAATACAATAATGAAATCCATAGACACCATTCCCTAATTCTAAATAGAAACCATGATATGATAAAGTAAACTAGAAGGATTTTTCTTTTCATCCATAACATATATATAGTTATAGAAATAAGGTTCAAAATAAACAGTGTCTCATTTAAAACATGGACACCAAAACCGATGCTTCACATCGCAGTAAATCTTCATCATACAATGATGAAAAACCCACTGGTAACCATGAAAACCATTTACGATATATTTAATCCTAGATTATGGAACAAAATACTATTTTAAAAAAATCATTCTAAGGAGAAATACAACACAAAAATGGTCTCCCCACCTTATAAAGAGTTTTTATACACTTGATTTCTTCACCCTACTATTTCTCATGAAACCCCAACTTGATAAGAGATAATGCCAACTCAGATTATTATGTTCCATATCATTATCTTCCTCTTTATCATTAAGGTTCATCCAATCAATGAGTATGATGACATTCTAATTGTATTTTGACTCCATCATTTCTTAAGAAGGAAACTATCTAATCCAATATTTTTTAAAAACATTCTTATTTCCCAATTGACATGTGATTTAAAAGTCTAATTACATAATATACTCCATCCGTAACCTATCCCTAAGGTTTAAGTCCTTCTGAGAAAATATTTAACTTAAAATATTATTCTAATAATAAAAAGTTAACCTTTACCCAAAGAGGTAATATCTCCCACTCTTGAGGCTATTATTAAAAACTTTGAGTTATAAATCATGGATGGGGTAATTATTCTCTTGTATAAAAAGTTCAAAATATCTATATGACACTACATAATATTCTTGTATAAGATAAATGGAGAGTTCCATCAAAATAATTATTAAAAAGCACTCTGTATGCCCATGCTTATGAACTCATGAGAATGAATCCTATAGATTTTAAATCATCAACTTCAATATTAAGATCCTTAAATTTAGTCGGTTCTATATGATAGGTAGGAATAGATAATTGATGAGTTATTGATATTAAATCAATTGAGAATTCGACTTTCATATCTGATAGAATAGTAGAAATGTCAACTGGGAACAGCTCAAGAAATTTTATGAGGATTTTTGGAAACTCAGCACCTGAGGGGTTATCATCATGTTTAACTATATAAAAAACATTAAAACCGCAATTTACACTAAAGTAGGTCATGTTAAACTAGATCTCAAATACCACCCCCTTAAAAAACTGTAGAACTTCCTTCAAAAAGATAAAAGGAAACCTGATGATGACAACAATCATTTTTAGATTTATTTCCATTAACAAATTCGTCCAGATAACAACATCAAATTGACAAATGTTTAGAAACAAAAATCCCAAAATATTTCAGCTTCAGATATAGATAAGTGACATGTGGGGAATCATAAAACCTACTCCTTCATCTTTCTGAGAATTGTCATTAACTCAAGGATTAATGACATGAGTTCATTTGAAAGTTTTAAAAGATTCACAAAATGGGTCGATATATAATAATTTGATACATTAGTATCAAATAAATTTGTCATTAAAGTAAAAGAGATACAGATAAGACCTCTCACTCTTTAAGGAACCATATCATCTTCCATCAAAGAATATTCTACTAAAGGTAATAATTTCATTACATAGACATGATGATTTATCCCTACTATCCTTGAAGCATTAGACTACACCGTAAATCTATTATGTTCCATTGATACTATGAAACTATATGGAGATGCGATATCTTGAATAAAACTCTCCTCAATGCATACAAAATCTATATATCTTTGAATATGTGGGGGTAAGTGCACCTCATGTTCCCTATCATTCCACATTAATAGAATGTTATATGACCACTACTAGGAACTATTTTATGTTTGGTAAATATCTATGGCCAAAAACAACCAATACCACCTTTATGTGCCTCATTACACTTCCTATAATTTCAATAGAAAATTCTATAACTATCACATGGTGTAAGAGGAATTCTAACCAAATTTTACATTCAAGACCTGTGAATCTCTTCCATCAAATCACTATTAAACACTTAATACTCGGAGGTAAGCATCAATATATAAACTTGAGAATGGATATCTAGTAGGAATTCAATCTATAATATATAATCCTTAAAAGGTTCATTTTATACCACTATAATAGAAAAATATACCAACATAGAATTTGTTTTGGCACACTCTATCATATTCTGATCACCTTAGAAGGGTGAGAAACTCCACGTAATTAGGAAAACTCAATTATTTAACGCAATATTGCAGGAAAAAGATGTTCATGAAGTCTTCCCACCCCAAACAATCACACTGTTTTTCCTAAACCACTATGTCCCACCATATCCTATTAGGTATTTGCAGCTTAAAGTTATCACATTTCATCTTAAAATAATCTAGCGTTTCCATAACATAAAAATCTATCTGAACTTCTATAACTAGTCTTGTAATTTATAGGGATTATTCATTCCATATTTGGATGGTGGGTTTTTGTGGAAAACTCGTGGTCATGATATTTATCCCCTCTGGTCCCTGGTTTCACTTCCCTAGCTTTATTTATGGATGGGAAAAAACCCAGATCCATGGAATGAATCATTCTCACTACCACTTGAACACAATTTTGGTTGATGGAAGGGTTTCCTCAAAGAACATCATTTGCATCAACCGCATGAGTAACTATAGTAATTCTTCTTGGTGGAAAGGTACTACATCAATGAAAGAATTTATACCAATAGAAAGTTGAGAAATTTTAGTTTGAATCAAGATGATATAAGAAAAAAAGTAATATTAGACCAAAAATCAACATGATGAACAAAAATTCCAATATCCAATAATAAATTAAGGATCATTAAAATAAGGGATGGAAATAAATTCACTCATTACCTACCCCTTAATTCATGATGATCATTTCTACTTTCTAAAAAAATGTCCCATGATAAGAAGACCATGGACACAAAACCTCTATCTGATACCAATTTTTTATAACCTAGCTCAAGTCATGATAGTACTGAAACCCTATGCTAGCCCATGTAATGGTTTGGAGGGTGTTCCCAATCAATACAGGATGAAAACAAGACCTGATCATCAAAAATACCTTTTGGAATTATTTTGGCCATAATAAACCCAAATATCAACATATGGTATAAATAAATGAAATAAAACCTACTAATACAATTTTTGGTAGTGGTAGATAAAGTGTATAATGAAATATATGTTCCAATCAAAAATAGGTAAACTAAAGTAGATGAGACCAATAACAACCCATTTGCATATGATATGAGGGATGAAATCTGGTCACATCCACAAAAAACTCCCACATCCCAATAACATAAATACCCATCACCTCTAGTATGTGTCTTTCTTTTACCAACATTAGAATAAACAAGATCTACACACACCCAAAGGTATATGATGGGTGAGAGAAACAAATTCCAATAGGATCCCACCAAGTGTTTTATGAGAAGTCTTTAATTAATAATAATAATTATTTAATGAAAATAAAAGCATGAAATATAGTTTTTCACAATAAAAGAACATAAAAATTCACCCTTTTATAGAATTTTATAATATATTACTAGATAAATCAAATTTATCAAAGCATGCATAAACAAACATTTCAAAATGCTGTAATAAGGAAATTGAATGTTATGGTATATTAGGTTTGGGTTATCTAGGATCCTCACACCTCAGTTAAAATATGATCATGTTTAAACAAATCCCTAGATAATGGGCATTAGGAGAGAATAAAAGCCCAGTATGTGGACCCCCTATTATAACATTGTTTAGTTATAGTTGTAGCATAAATACCTTACAAGTATCAAGAACCAATCATAGCATGATTATCCCAAATATTTCTCCCCTTTTAAGTGACCTTGGTTCCCATTTAACATAACCCACAGATGTATTATTTTAGCTTCATAATAAACCCAAATCTAATGGATTTCAATTTCACAAATACCCCACACTTATAGGATTCAATTTCACAGTTTAAATCATTTTAGGGTATACCACAAATCAATAATCAAACAACCAAAGTTCATAATAAAACATTCCTTGAAATAAATTTTCATAATTAATAATAGAGGGAAAATATAATTTACAAAATTATCCCCAAATATTAGATTTAAATAATCCTAAATCATGTCATTAAAAATATTAGAAACCAATTTAGAATGATAAAAAACCATGGTTCATGAAACAATGGTTTTTCATGAAACCACATACCTCAAAAACATATTATACCAAAAAAATTAACAAGATCCACATTCCAAAGAAGAATGTGTCTGTTAAAAAGAAAGAGAACACCTTAAATCATGAAAAAAATATATAATAAAAATTGATTCAATAATATCTAGATCAATAGGGAATTGAAGAAACCACTAACCATGATAATTTTTGATGAAATACATAGTGATATAGGTTGATCAAGAATCTAACTTATTTTCCCACAATTTATCTAGAAGAAAACCATTTTTATCATGAAACAACCAATAGATATTTATAAAGTATCCTCAATCTATTTTTCATTTTAATATGAATATATAAGATCTAGATGAATGATGAAGAATGATGAAGAATAAAGAATAAAAAACTCTTAACTTGAGTTTCCCATATCTAATGCCTCAAGATCAATGAAAATAAATATCTAGAATGGTTGGGATCTCCAAAATTTCAAATTAGAATCCATATTGTGGAGATTCCAATTTGTAGGAGGAAGAATGTTGTTAACAAGATGAATTTTGTGTTTTAAAATAAATTTTCAGATTAACTAATTTCCATAACATTTTTTGGTAAACCATGTGCTAACCATGTAATGGGTTCTTTACACTAGATAATCCACACAATTTGGTCCCATGAGTTAACTAAAAGTTCTCCAACTGTGTAATAAGAAACTATCCTAATACACAATAAGATACACATTTTTATAGTAATTCTACAAGGTTTACCCTAACAATTCAATAACCATGAACATGCCCTAAAATCTCCAAAATCAACCAAAAATCACCGATAGCAACTCATGATAGGTCTAAAATTAATGATGGTAAAAAATTAATATATATACCAGAATTTTACATAAATACGTGACAAATGAATTAATATTTAGATAATTTTTTATTACCCAACACCAAAGTCATCAGTTTTCTCAGTTTGGGGATATCTACACCGAATACTGGTGTTGGATGGGTTCTTAATCCTTCCATAAGGTTCTATTTCAAAACAATTACATAAGATAATTATCACATTAATAACACTATGAATTAAAAATCACAGAATATAGTTCTTGTATATTTATTAAAAAAACATATCAAATATTTTATACATTCTAGGAACATATCTAGAAATTACTATGGGTTTATCATAATGTTTTTCCCTCTTTATTGTTCATCCAAATCTTGTTCAGGGGATTTATACTAAACACACACTAATATAAACATAAATAAACCCAAATATATCTACCTAGAGACGATGGTCATTTATAATATTTGTAACTTTTTTAATCAATTATTTTGATGTCCCAAGTGACTAAATACAAACTTTATCATTACATTACATTAGAATTAATATTACATCATTAAAACACATAAAACATAATTATTACTCCCTTAATTTCACATATTAATCACATATCATTATCCATTAATTAGTTGGGAATCAAGGAAAGAAAATAAAGGTGTGAGATAAAATTCTTATTAAGGGGTAGAATACAGTGAAACCAATATAGAATATTCAAGACATAAATAATTAGATAAGAATAAAATATAAAAAGAAATTCCCTACATCAGATTACGTCATATAAAATATATATGGAAATTAAAATAGATAATAATATGAATAATAATAATAAATCAGGTAAGGATTGAATTCATAATGATAGAAATAATAGGAATAATGTCAAGTCCTAGACCAGAACACCAAAAATAAAAGAGAAGATATACACTAAATACCCAAGTGATTTAGTCTCATGGGATCCACTAATTGGAAATATAACTATGGGTCCCACTCATCAATAAATAATTCTAATGAATTCATCATATGAAAGTAATTAATTATAAATATTATAGACAATTAACATTTTTTAATAATCAATAATTATATATATTGAAATAAAATGTATATGGATTATCAATATTTCCCCTGTACAATAAATATAATAACTTTCTAGGTGGACACCCTTCATCATGGATTGTGAAATATTGAAAATTCATATTTTCTAGGTTAAATAGTATACATTTGATTAAAAAAAATAGAAATAATGGATGACATATGAAGTAAAGAACATGGGCATGGAAGAAAATGGAACATCCAAGATAGAGATAAAATGTTAAAGAGAATATAATCACATGAATGAATATAAATAAGAAATAACATTTATAAAAAAGTTTGGAGTGAAATATACATCCATAAGAGAGGGAAAGTGACCATCAAATCATTATAAATGAATGTGAAATAAGATGTTATGAATTTAGGACCAATAATTTGATACATAAAAGATAATATAAAGAAAAGTATACTTAAATAGAATAGATATTTCAAAGTAAACCCATATATCGAGTCCAAACATATTTTAAAAAAACTTTTAACCTATATGATATTTTACTTTCCACCATTATATTGAGCCTAAAGATTTTAGAGGAGGGACTTTTTGAAACATCTGGGGATTAGGGACATCTTAAGAGGGGTGTGGAGAGGTTTTTGGGAACAACATTGACAAGATAATACTACAAATAATGTTGATTTCCATGACTGTTACTAGTCTATGATTAACAAAATGTGGTTTTTTTTACATTCAAATACATCCAAAACCGAATGGTATCTTACAAATAATTTTTTAAGGAAAAAAATCAAAAATAGTTTATTGTTATAAGTAAATTTAATTTAGGCTTCAAAAAATATAAATACAGATCTAAAAAATTTATATAATAATTTTTAAATGCATTATATTTGTTAGTAAACATATTTTAATTCACGAAAAATATTAAATAATATTTTTAGTCATATTTATATCATGTGATGTCTTAAATTTTATGTATTCATAATTTTTCTTAATTCACTAAAAAATTATTTTTTTCTTTAGAAAAATACCATTTTGACATAATGAATCCAAAAATGATTTCCATTTTATCAAATTTATATACTAAATACAATAAACTGATATTTTAAATAAAATCAAAGAATACATAATGAAACTATTTATTTAGGTTAAAAACCATTTATTTTCTTAGGAGGGATTAAATTTATATTTATTATTATTCCATAATTATTATATTATTGGTAATTATTTACATATAAAGGTGGAACATAATATCAACTTTATTGAAATAAATATTATATTTAAGTTAAATTTATCATTTAATTAAATATTTATGAAAATAAATTTGTTTTAATGAACATTTCACATTAGATTCATAATGCCATGCGAGTCGCCATATTATAATTACTATGAATAAAAAATATAAAGTCAATGTATATGTTGTGATAATAAGAAATTTTATTAAATAAAAATAACATTTTAAACTAAATATAATAAATAATTCATAGTATTACATAATTCCAAAATATATTACAAAATATTTCAAAAGGAATTTTTTTGAGTATTAAAATTTTAAAATAATCATTTAAAAATTAAATGAATTTATATTTAAATATTAATTACATAATAAAATATATTTTTTTTGTAAAAATATTAATATTTTTTATCATATAATTAATAAAAATGTCAATCGCCATTAAAAATTAATGCATTAATTTTAATAGTTATATGTTATAACTATATGACTATGAAAAAATTCATAATGAATTTTTAGAAAATGATTTTCATAGAATAAATTTATATATAAATATCAATATGAAAATAAAACTATTAACAAGAGTAATTTACTTATCAAATAAATATTCATGTGTAAAACTAACCCTGAATTAATTTAAATTGATTTTATAAAAAAAATTTCTAAATAATTGTTATTCATAAAATTCCATTTTGATAAATGTATTAAGGATACTTTTTTATTATCAATATTGATAATGGAAATATATGGGAACATTTTAAATATTATTAAATGAATGTATAAATATGAGAAATAAGTAATTGTGTCATGATTTTTGTATAGAGTATAATAAATTTATTATTATTTCATATATATTCATTATCCATTCTTATAAAAATATTTTAAGTTCATATCCTTATGTCAAATGAAAATAAATGCATATATGATTTTAGGTAATAGTTAATAAAAATATGCATTGAATTTCAAAGATGTTACCAAAATTTATCTTCTTGTTCCATCTCTATCAAGATGACAAGAGGGATTATCAAGAGATTTCTCAGAATATGGACTATATTATTAACCTATAAGTTCATTTTGAGTTTCTCATTTAGGACTGTTAAGTCACTCATCTTAATCCTTTATTACCACCCCAATAATTATTATTTATGACAAATAGTTTAAATTTTAATATAATTTTATTCCTAAGAGATGTCTCATCAAAGGTGATATATCTACTCATGACATAATTATGAAAATATCGCTCATTCACACAGAACATTACCCTTTAAATCAATTTTTATATCATATGAATATACATAGCAATGGTCCCAGTTTTTTTTATTATATTTTATGTGAGAATAAGTCATTAAACCAAAAAATATCATGTAATAATTTTTGGGTGGTTGCCCAGTGAACATATCTTTAGGGGTTTTAGAATAAATTATTGTAAAGGGAAACCTGTTAATTAGTCATGTAATTGCATTAACCTTGTAAAACTAAAAAGGACTTGGAAAAAATTATAGGATAACATAATTCTAACATGTTCAAGGATAATATTATTCATCCGCTCATATAATCAATTTTATTGACGAGTTTTCTTCTTTATCTTATACATAAACACATAATTTTTTTTATAATTTAGGAATCTCACTATAATGGGAATCTAAACACTTATCAGCTATAAGAAACAACAATTTTTTATTGAATGGTTCAATTTTATATGTTTCCAATACATAAATAATCATTTTTTATTAAATTTATGCTTAGGAATATATAGTCACACCTTCATATAATTTTCACCTATTATATTAATAAAGTAATAAACCCCATTATGGGATGTTTTATTATTAGACTACAAAAGTATAGATAAACCTAATTAATGGTTTAGAAATTTTAAGGAAACATTTACTACCACTCACTCACTTAAAATTTCTGGAGACTTAATCCAAAAAAATATAACACTACTAGAGTACATACCCTTTAAAAGAATATTCTTCATCAATTCTTGAATACTCTAAGAGCTTATATATCCTAATATCCTATGAAGACGTTGAGTCACATCCATAACAACAATTTTTTTTCATTTTTTGCCCAAAATGTTCCATAATTACAAAAATATTATGTTATTTAAAAATATTACTGTCCACGACTATGATATAAAATTTAATAATCATGATTACACCAACTTAAAACCGAAAAATAATTGTTGGTCTAGAAAACCAACATATGTGATATTATTCTTCAATTTTGTAACTCACCTAACATATCTCTTAGTTTTGATAGTCCCATAATAAATTTCTATTTCAAATGTGAGAAATATAATTTTTTTGAGTATAAATATTTAAAATTTGTAATGGGTTGTTGACTATTATATGATATAATACTGACTTTATTATTTCTTCCAAAAATATCATCTTAAAGTCATTATTTGAAAAGAGGAACTTTAAATTTAATAAGAAACATATTAAAATCACTATCATTATCTAATTTCTAAATTTCAAATATTATAAAAAAAGTTCAATAAAAAAAATAAATTTGGTATCACTCGTTGGGTTTTAACATAACCAAGAATTAAAATTTAAAACAACATAATTGAAAAAACGCTGATATATTTATAATAATCACTAAAAGTTAAAATTAAATATAATATAAATTTTGATAACTAGAAATATAAAACACAAAAAAAAAATAAAAAATATAAATTTTACTAATTCATTCCTTATTGGACCTATGTGTTCCATATGAACCTCACATAATAATTTAGTTACTAATTAAGAAGATAAAAAATATATATAAATAAATTTTTGAGAAGAAATAAAGTAGATTTGAGACAATATAAGTTAAATAAAAGAAATAATAAGATAGAAAAATAAAACCATGAATCTTATATAGAAAATATCGATGACTGAGATCAGTTAACTCATGATATTAAATCTCTATTATTCATTAAATATTTGTGGTTATATATTAATAATCTCACTAAACATTATAATATGTATTCAATAATATCATCACCATAAAAAATCTATTGATATCCTATTACTAGATTGGAAATCCTTTCACTTCTCTACTCCTCTCTCTATTTTTACAAGAGTGAATCCTAAAATGTATTTAACATCCTTAATTAAAACCCCATTTCATCTAAAAGTGTTGTAGTGGTCTCAAGTAATTAAAATCTATAAATAATCATAAACAATTTACCAAATTAGTTTAAATATCTAAAATTAATTATTTATGTACTACATGGATAATATAGTGAGTAAAGGAGATGCACGAGGTAGAACTATCAACCATGTTGGTAAAAATTACTTTTTTATGATAAAAATCATGTAAAAACAAATGTTTTATGTAGTATTTTTTATTCATTGAATATAAGATGTTTGGTGTGGTTAGATGCCCTAATTTTTTAGTAGAATAATTGATGCAGTAAATAAATATGTAACTCACCACAATATCAAGTAAAAATATCTTTATATAGATTAGAAACCATGTGAACAAGTGGAAATGTACAAGGGATTAACTGACCCTTAATAAATGAATAACCACCTATATATAAGGGTTTATTTTATAGTACAAAAATTCCTTGACAACTATTTATAAGTGAATAATCGACCATGTACATAAAATTCTTCTAGTTGTAATACATATATAAATTTTAGAATGAAATTGAATTTTCATGAAAAATTAAAATATATGAAATACAATTTCGATAGTTCATGTGAGAAAATATAATCCTCTTTTGTTATAGAAGAATATTATGCAAACTATAACATTTTAAACATTGTTTTTTCCTTTTGTAATCTCAACCATAACTCTACCATGAAATTTTTTAATAAACAATTATTTCAGTTTCTAAAAAAGGTTCAGTAAATCCTCTAGATCCATTATATTAATTCTATAATCTTATTTCCAAATCACTATTAGAAAAATAGATAGCTTAAAAAAATATTCTCAACAAAAAAGTTATCTAGTCTCTTTAGTAGATTGTATATTTTATTTAGTATGTATTTATTTTCAAAGTATTTATTATATTGTGTTTCTTGGAGTCCATGTGGAAAATATGAAAAATCTTGAAATTTTTCCAAAATACATGGGTAGGGAGACTTTATATTTAGGCATTGTAATGTTGTAAAAGTTATAGTGTAAATGTATATTATCATTCATACTATAGAAGGAAATATAGTTTGTTCTGGATTTTGTTTAAACACGGATAATTTTACATATTTAAAGTTTTATTTGGATAATTAATCCTCTATTATACTTATAGAAGGGACCCCCAGGATGAATACCACTTTCATCCTATATTATTGGCTTTATTTGAGAGATTGTATAAGTGCACTACTGGAAATGCAGGATTTCCCAATGGTTCTAAACTATTGGGAAAGGCTGCAGAACCATTGGTATATATTATACCAATAGTTCTAAAACCGTAGGGAAGTAAGCCATTGGTAATGCTTTTCCCAATGGTTTACACTGAACCGTTGGGAATGCTTTTCCCAACGTTTTGGCTTGAACCATTAGTAAAACCAAGCAGAGGGCTTCATTCCCAACATTTTTCTAAACAATTGGGAAAGGAGTTTTACCAACGGTTCATAGAACCATTGGTAAAAAAAATACTCAGAGAGGCTATGCCAATAGTTTGAAACCGTTGGCATAGCCTATGCTGTGCAAATTGAGCAACAACCTGCAATTTGCACAGGAGCTCACATGTTTGTGCAATTTTCACAGTAGCATTCCCTCTCATTTTCAATCATTTCCAATTATTGTACCTGGAATAAACTAACACATACATATATAATTATTGTACCTGCAATAACCAACTAACACATACATATAGAGAACAAATTCATACACATTTAACATATAATGCATCTTGGAACTATACAAATCCATAATTAAATCATAAAATCATAATGTAATTATAAACATACATAATTCATTTATAATAAAATTTAAAATTTAGATGACAATTATATGTGGAATCCAGAATTCAATTAATAATTTGATCGGTTTTTCGTATACAATATATTTTTACAAGAAATGATGTCCATTTTAAACAAAATATATACACCTGGAGTGATACCGGCCACACCATGCCTTGGATTGAGGAAAGGTTAAGTCGTACACATCACAAATGACCCATGGATCATTTGACTAAAGTATCAACATATTCCAAAAGCGTTTGGTCGGTTTTTCGTATATCAGTTGTTGTTTTCACTTAAAATGAAGTTCTTTTTAAATAAAAGAGAGAGACTTTGAATGGTGTCGGCCACACCATGCCTTAGATTGAGGCGGGTTTGACTCGTACACGTCATAAATGACCCATGGATCATTGTGCTAAAATATCAACACAATTAGAATCTGTTTGGTTAGTTTTTCGTATGTACTTAAAATGTTGTCCATTTTAAACATAAGAGAGACACTTTGGGTTGTCCTAGTCACACCGCGACTTGGATTGAGGTGAGGTTGACTCATACACATAACATATGACCCATGGATCATTGTCCTAAAATTTCAACAAATTCTGAATGATTTTGGTCAGTTTTTCATATGCTAGTTGTTCTTTTCACTTATAATCCTGTCCATTTTTAACAAAAGAGACACATTTAGAGTGGTACTGGCCACACCGCGTCTCTGATTTAGACGGGGTTGACTCGTACACATCTCAAATGACCCATGGATCACTTTTCTAAATTAGAAAATCAGTCCGAATGGGTTTGGTCATTTTTCCGTATGCTAGTTGATGTTTTCACTTAAAATGATGTCCTTCTGAAACAAAAGACAGACACTTTGAGTGGTGCCGGCCACACAAAATCTCATATTTAGGCGAGTTTGATTCGTACACATCACATATGACCCATGGATCGTTGTGCTAAAGTATCAACACAATCATAATTCGTTTGGTTAGTTTTCCATATGTGCTTAAAATGTTGTCCATTTTAAACAAAAGAGAGACACTTAGAGGGATCTCGGCCACATCGTGCCTCAGATTAAAGTGGGGTTGACTCGTACACGTCACATATGACCCATGGATAGTTTTCAAAAAGCATCAACACATTTAAAATGCATATGGTTAGTTTTTCATATGTCAGTTGTTGTTTTCACTTAAAGTGATGTCCATTTTAAACAAAAGAGAGACACTATGAATGGTGTTGGCCACATCGCACCTTGGATTGAGGAGAGGTTGACTCATACACATCACATATGACCCATGGATCGTTGTGATAAAGTATCGACACAATCAGAATCCGTTTGGTTGGTTTTCCATATGCTAGTTGTTGTTTTCACTTAAAATGAAATCCATTTTAAACAATAGAGAGACACTTTGAGTGGTGTTGGCCGCAAAACCCCTCATATTGAGGCGATGCTAACTTGTACACGTCACATATGACACATGGATTGTTCTCATAAAGTTTCAATGGAAACCGATGGCATTTGTTCAGTTTTCCGTATGTATGTAAAATGTTGTCCATTTGAAACAAAAGAGAGACACTTAGAGTGATCCCGGCCACACCGCGACTCGGATTGAGCCTTGGTTGGTTTGTACACGTCACATATGACCCATGGATCATTGTGATAAATTATCAACATATTCTGAATGCATTTGGTTGGTTTTTCGTATTCCAGTTGTTCTTTTCACTTATAATCCTGTCCATTTTAAACAAAAGAGACATTGTTAGAGTGGTACAGGACACACCGCATCTCAGATTTAGACGGGGTTGACTCGTACACGTCTCAAATGATCCATTGATAATTTTCTTGAAGTATCAACACAATCCGAATGTTCTTGGTTGGTTTTCCGTTTTCTCGTTGATGTTTTCACTTAAAATGACGTCCTCTTGAAACAAAAGACAGACACTTTGAGTTTTTCCGGCCACACCGTGTCTCAGATTGAGGCAGGGTTTATTCGTACACATCACATATAACCCATGGATCATTGTACTGAGGTATCAACACAATCAGAATCCGTTTGGTCAGTTTTCTGTATGTACTTAAAATGTTGTCCATTTTTAAAAAAGAGAGGCACTTAGAGTGATCCCGGCCACACCATTCCTCGGATTGAGGCGGGGTTGACTCTTACACGTCACATATGACCCATGGATCATTCTCCTAAAGTATCAACACATTTCTAATTATTTTGGTCATTTTTTCATATATCAGTTGTTGTTTTCACTTAAAATGATTTACATTTTAAACAAAAGAGAGACACTATAAATGGTTTCAGACACACCGTGCCTCATATTGAGGTGGGGCTAACTCTTACACATCACATATGACCCATGTATCATTGTGCTAAAGTATCGACACAATCAGAATCTTTTTGGTCAGTTTTCCATATGCTAGTTGTTGTTTTTCACTTAAAATGAAGTCCATTTTAATCAAAAGAGAGACACTTTGTGTGGTGTCGGCCACTCCGCACCTCAGATTGAGGCGATGTTGACTCATGCACGTCATATATGGTCCATGGATCGTTCTCCTAATGTTTCAATGGAAACCTAATGTGTTTGGTCGGTTTTTTGTATGTACTTAAATTGTTGTCCATTTTAAACAAAAGAGTGACACTTACAGTGATCCCGGCCACACCGCGACTCGAATTGAGCCCGGGGTGGCTTGTACACATCGCATATGACCCATGGATCATTGTGATAAATTATCAATAGATTCCGAATGTGTTTGGTTGGTTTTTCTTATGTCTGTTTTTCTTTTCACTTATAATCCTGTGCATTTTAAACAAAAGATACAGAGTAGAGTGGTACTGGTGACACCGCGTCTCGGATTTAGACGGGGTTGACTTGTACACGTCTCAAATGACCCATGGATCATTTTCCTAAAGTATCAACACAATAAGAATGCGTTTGTTCGGTTTTCCATATGCTAGTTGATATTTTCACTTAAAATGATGTCCTTTTGAAACAAAAGATAGATACTTTGAGGGGTACCAGCCAAACCTTATCTTAGACTGTGGCTAGGTTTATTTGTACACGTCACATATGACCCATGGATCGTTGTTCTATGGTATCAACATAATAAGAATGCGTTTGATCAGTTTTCCATATGTACTTAAAATGCTATCCATTTTAAACAAAAGAGAGGCACTTAGAGTGATCCTGGCCACACCGTGCCTCGGATTGAGGCAGGGTTGACTCGTACACGTCACATATTACCCATGGATCGTTCTCTTAACGCATCAACAAATTTCGAATGCGTTTGGTCGGTTTTTTTATGTCAGTTGTTGTTTTCACTTAAAATGATGTCCATTTTAAACAAAAGAGAGACATTATGAATGGTTTAGACCACACCGTGCCTCGGATTGAGGCAGAGTTGACTTCTACATGTCACATATGACCCATGGATCGTTGTGCTAAAGTATCGACACAATCATAATTTGTTTGGTCAGTTTTCCATAAGCTACTTGTTGTTTTTCACTTAAAATGAAGTCTATTTTAAACAAAAGAGAGACACTTTGAGTGGTGTTGTCCAGACCGCGCCTTTTATTGAGGAGAGGTTGACTCTTACATGTCACATATGAACCATGGATAGTTCTCCTAAAGTTTTAACGGAAACCGAATGCATTTTGTCGGTTTTTCGTATGTATTTAAATTGTTGTCCATTTTAAACAAAAGAGACACACTTAGAGTGATCCTGGCCACACCGCTACTCGGATTGATCCTAGGGTGGCTCATATAAGTCACATATGACCCATGGATCGTTGTGTTAAATTATCAACAGATTCCGAATGCGTTTGGTTAGTTTTTTGGATGCCAGGTTTTCTTTTCACTTATAATCCTGTCCATTTTAAACAAAAGAGACAGAGTTAGAGTGGTACCGGCCACACCACGTCTTGGATTTAGATGGGATTGACACTTACACGTCTCAAATGACCCATAAATCATTTTCCTAAAGTATCAACACAATCCGAATGTGTTTGGTAATTTTTTCATATGCCAGTTGATGTTTTCACTTAAAATGATGTCCTTTTGAAACAAAAGACATACACATTGAGTGGTGCCAGCCACACCGCATCTCAGATTGAGGAAGGGTTGATTCGTACACATCACATATGACCAATGGATCTTTGTGCTAATGTATAAACACAATCAGAATCCGTTTGTTCAATTTTCCGTATGTACTTAAAATGTTGTCCATTTTAAACAAAAGAGAGGAACTTAGAGTGATCCCAGCCACAACATGCCTTAGATTGAGGCAAGTTTGACTCATACACGTCACATATGACCCATGGATCATTCTCCTAAATCATCAATACATTTTGAATGCGTTTGGTCTGTTTTTCGTATATCAGTTGTTGTTTTCACTTAAAATGATGTCCATTTTAATCAAAAGAGAGACACTATGAGTGGTGTCGACCACACCACACCTCAGATTGAGGCGGGGTTGACTCGTACATGTCACATATGACCCATGTATCATTTTTCTAAAGTATCGACATAATCAGAATCCGTTTGGTCATTTTTTCATATACTAGTTGTAGTTTTCACTTAAAATGAAGTCCATTTTAAACAAAAGAGAGACACTTTCAGGGGTGTCGGCCACACCACGCCTCGGATTGAGGCATGGATGACTTGTATACGTCACATAAGACCCATGGATCGTTCTCCTAAAGTTTCAATGGAAAACGAATGTGTTTGTTCGGTTTTCCTTATCTACTTAAATTGTTTTCTATTTTAAACAAAAGAGAGACACTTGGAGTGATCCTGGCCACACGACGACTCAGATTGAGCCCGGGTTGGCTCGTACATGTCACATATGACCCATGTATCGTTGTGATAAATTATCAACAGATTCCGAATGTGTTTGGTTGGTTTTTTGTATGCCAGTTGTTCTTTTCACTTATAATCCGGTCTATTTTAAACAAAAGAGACACAGTTAGAGTGGTACCGGCCACACCGCATCTCAAATTTAGATGGGTTTGACTCATACACATCTTAAATGACCCAAGGATCATTTTCCAAAAGTATCAACACAATATGAATGCATTTGGTCTATTTTTTCGTATGCTAGTTGATGTTTTCACATAAGATGATGTCCCTTTGAAACAAAAGAGAGACACTTTGAGTGGTACCGGCCACACCGCACCTCGGATTGAGGCAGGGTTGACTCGTACACGTCACATATGACTCATGGATCATTTTCCTAAAGCAACAACAAATTTCAAATGCATTTGGTCAGTTTTTTGTATGTCACTTGTTGTTTTCACTTAAAATGATGTCCATTTTAAACAAAAGAGAGACACTATGAATGATTCTGGCCACACCGCAACTCGGATTGAGGCAGGTTTGACTCATACACATCACATATGACCCATGGATCGTTGTTCTAATGTATCGACACAATAAGAATCCGTTCGAGTGGGTTTTCCGTATACTAGTTGTTGTTTTCACTTAAAATAAAGTCCATTTTAAACAATAGAGAGACACTTTGAGTGGTTTATGTCACACTGCACCTCAAACAGAGGCGAGTTTGAATCGTACACATCACATATGACCCATGGATCATTCTCCTAAAATTTCAATGGAAACCGAATGCGTTTGGTCAGTTTTCCGTATGTACTTAAAATGTTGTCCATTTTAAAAAAAGGAAGACACTTAGAGTGATCTCAACCACACCGCGACTTGGATTGAGCCTGGGTTGGCTCATAAACATCACATATGACCCATGGATAGTTTTGATAAATTATCAATAGAATCCGAATGCGTTTGGTTAGTTTTCCGTATGCCAGTTGTTCTTTTCACTTATAATCCTGCCCATTTTAAACAAAAGAGACACAATTAGAGTGGTACCGGCCACACTGTGCCTCAGATTTTTACAGGGTTGACCCGTACATGTCTAAAATGACCCATGGATCATTTTACTAAAGTATCAACACAATCCGAATGCGTTTGGTTGGTTTTCTGTATACGAGTTGATGTTTTCACTTAAAATGGTATCCTTCTGAAACAAATGAGAGGCACTTAGAGTGGTATCGAACACACCACGCCTCGTATTAAGGCGGGGTTGACTCGTACATGTCACATATGACCCATGGATCGTTTTTCAAGAGTATCGAAACTATCATAATCTGTTTGGTCGGTTTTCCATATGCTATTTGTTGTTTTCACATAAAATGAAGACCAATTTAAACAAAAGAGAACAATTTTGAGTGCTGTTGGCCACACCACACCTCGGATTGAGGCGAGGTTTAATCGTACATGTCACATATGACCCATGTATCGTTCTCCTAATGTATCAATAGAAACCAAATGTGTTTGGTCAGTTTTACGTATGTACAAAAAAAGTTGTCCATTTTAAACAAAAGAGAGACACTTAGAGTGATCCCTACCACACCGCGACTCAGATTGAGCCTGTGATGACTCGTACACGTCACATATGTCCCATGGATCGTTGAGATAAATTATCAACAGAATACAAATTCATTTGTTCAGTTTTCTGTATGCCAGTTGTTCTTTTCACTTATAATCCTGTCCATTTTAAATAAAAGAGACATAGTAAGAGTGGTACCGGCCACACCATGCCTTTGATTTAGATGGGGTTTACTCGTACACGTCTCAAATGACCCATGGATCATTTTCCTAAAGTATCAACACAATCCAAATGCGTTTGGTTGGGTTTTCGTATGCCAGTTGATGTTTTCACTTAAAAATGATGTCCCTTTGAAACAAAAGAGAGATACTTTGAGTCGTGCCTGCTACACCGCCCCTCGGATTAAGGCGGGGTTGACTCATACACGTCACATATGACCCATGTATTGTTTTCAAAAAGCATCAACACAATCAGAATCCGTTTGGTCAGTTTTTCATATGTCACTTGTTGTTTTTCTAAACATGATGTCCATTTTAAACAAAAGAGAGACACTATGAATGGTATCGGCCACACCGCACCTCAGATTGAGATGGGGTTGAATCTTACACATCACATATGACCCATGGATCGTTCTCCTAAAGCTTCAATGGAAACCAAATGCATTTGGTTTGTTTTTCGTATGTACTTAAAATGTTGTCCATTTTAAACAAAAGAGAGACACTTAGAGTGATCCCGACTACATTGCGACTCGAATTGAGCTCGAGTTGGCTCGTACACATCCTATATGACCCATGGATCATTGGGATAAATTATCAATAGAATCAGAATGCGTTTGGTCGGTTTTCTGTATGCCAATTTTTCTTTTCACTTATAATCCTGTCCATTTTAAACAAAAGAGACACAGTTAGAGTGGTACCGGCCACAACGCACCTCAGATATAGACGGGGTTGACTCGTACACATCTCAAATTACCCATGGATAATTTTTATAATATATCAACACAATCCGAATGCGTTTGGTCGGTTTTCCGTATGCCAATTGATTTTTTCACTTAAAATGATGTCCTTTTGAAACAAAAGAGAGACACATTGAGTGGTGCCGGCCACACCGCGCCTCCAATTGAGGTGGGGTTGACTCATACACGTCACATATGACTCATGGATCATTTTTGTAAATCATAAACACATTTAGAATGCGTTGGTCAGTTTTTCGTATGTCACTTGTTGTTTTCTCTCAAAATGATATCCATTTTAAACAAAAGAGAGACACTATGAATTGTTTCAGCCACACCGCACCTCGGATTGAGGAGGGGTTGACTTTTTCTCGTCACATATGACCCATGGATCATTGTGCTAAAGTATCGACACAATCAGAATCCGTTTGGTCATTTTTCCGTATGCTAGTTGTTGTTTTCACTTAAAATGAAGTCCATTTTAGAAAAAAGAGAGACACTTTGAGTGGTTTCAGCCACACTGTGCCTCGTATTGAGGCGAGGTTGACACGTACACGTCACATATGACTCATGGATCGTTCTCCTAAAGTTTCAATGAAAAAATAATGTGTTTGGTTGGTTTTCTGTATCTACTTAATATGTTGTCCATTTTAAACAAAAGAGAGACACTTAGAGTGATCCCGACCACACCACGACTCAGATTGAGCCCGAGTTGGCTCTTACACATCACATATGACCCATGTATCGTTGTGATAAATTATCAATAGTATCCGAATGCATTTGGTCGATTTTCCATATGCCAGTTGTTCTTTTCACTTATAATCCTGTCCATTTTAAACAAAAGAGACACAGTTATAGTGGTATGTTAGTTGTTTATTCAAATTATTCAAATACACTATTTGACTATGGGTCTTTAAATTAATTTATTTATGAAAAATGTACATTTAAAATGAGAATATCAGAAAATTAACAGAAGATAAAACAATTACTAAAAATGATTGTGGAAATATTAAGGTAGACATGATTTATGAGAATCCTCATTTTTATTTTAGTGGAATGGTATTTACTTAAAATCTCATGGAAATTAATATATAATATTTTTATAATATTCTTAGTATGTATTAGATTTTAGTTTATCATGCTATGAAACATTTCAGAGTTAACAATGCCATGCCCAATGAATACATCCCTTCTATAACATACCAAGAATCAATGATATTGATTAGATGTGTAAATGTGATTTACATTGATTATCATGAAGAAAATAAATAAAATATACATTATATATTTTATAGTAGTAAATGAAATCAAGGAGGGTGGGGGGCTGTTCGGGGGGGCTGTCCGGGGTGATGTCTGGTGGGTGTCCGGGGGGCTGTCCGGGGACCAAGGAGGAGGGTGGGGGGGCTGTGCGGGGGGGATGTCCGGGGGGTTGTCTAGGGTCCATAGAGGAGGGTGGGGGGCTGTCCATGGGGTTGTTCGAGGGGCTGTCTGGGGTCCAGGGAGGAGGGTGGGGGGGGGGGCTGTCCAGGGGGCTGTCAGGGGGGTGTCAGGGGGGCTGTCCGGGGACCAAGGAGGATGGTGGGGGGCTATCTGGGGGGCTATCCAGGGGGCTGTACGGGGTCCAAGGAGGATGGTAGGGTGTTTTCTAGGGTCCAGGAAGTATTGGGGCTATCCAAGGTGTTCCCAAACACACAACCACTAAAAGACAACAAAATCCATAAAAACATACAATATATAAAAATAACTCAACTCCAATAGTATACTACGGGTCTAGATAAAACCAACAACTAGAATAGATTAAACATCAAATCTCAGTAATATTAGTAGAAAATGTAAAGTATCAATTTTTCCCACATCACCATCACCATCATCACCCTCATCCTCGTCCCCATCATCGTCCTCGCCCTCCTCAATGCCCTCCTCCTCGCCCTCACCCTCATCCTCGCCCTCGCCATCCGCCTCACCCTCCTCCTCTCCCTCCTCTTCCGCATCAGACTCCTCGCCATCATCATCGTGAAGCTGGACATCGTCTTGACCACCACTAGAACTGCCACCTGGTGCACCATATATAGAATGTATGAATGACATATATTCATCAAATGTTGGGTTGGCCTCTGCTGGACGTGTTGGACGCAGAACTTCAATAAATTTCATAAATGCACTGTTTTCCCTAGAAGACTATTCTTCCATCTCTATGTCCCTTTTATTAGCCTGTTCTGCCTGGGTTGTAACTTTATACAGCTTAGTGGCACTACAACTCATACCTTAGGAGGGCCAATACCTCATCGGGGCTATCCTAGGTCGGTAGCATACTCTGCCAGGATGCTCCTCTCCCAACAACTAATGTAAGTGATCAGTTGGCCCAAAATTGTCTGGTTCTTGGGAATTGAGGGCCTCTAAAGCATCCTGTTAAAAATGTAAATATATTATTAAGTTAAAAAATAGATATTAAAATATAAAATCAACAGATTAAAACTTACAATCTTTTATTGAGTCGCTTCGTTGACGAAACTTCCATCCTTTTTCTATCTACTCGAGCAAAACTGTTTTTCTTGAGGCACACATCCTTCAATATTCTTTATTTTCCTCTACAATGACATTGAAAACTAAAGTTATATGAAGACATTATAAAATTATTAAATAATTGTGGAAACAAAAGAAAATGTAAGTCATAAAGAAAACTTATAATCAATTTTCATACCTGCTTCCTCTAATGATCTGACATCGTAGAACGTCCTAGTGTGTGAAGGTATTTTTTTGCATCATTGTTTTGTTTATTTTTTGCCAGATTATTCCTAAATAAAAATTATTAATAAAAAGTATAATATTAATGAAAAAAATTAATGTTATTATTTAAATTCCTCAAATGTAATTCATACCTTAAACCAGGTACTCGTCCAATGAGTAAACATCTGACGATACTTCTCTATAGGAAAATAATGCACGACTGGTACCGCCTCTAACTTAGTGTCAACTCTAGAATGCCAGCCAATATACAAAACATGCTTTTAGGCTCTCCAAAGATCTCCTAAATCCTTTAGACATTCCGTTCGTACACCCTCACCATCGGGAAAATTAAAATGAAGCTGACATCAAAATATTAATTCATATAAATACAAAAATAATTCATGGAATTAAATACAACATATTGTTTACCCATATCTCTACCCAAGCTCTATCCTTGACCTCATGTGGGAAATGTCTCCATGATAGAGGGCCGATGAAAATGATGTCGGAGTATTTTCCAGGCGTCGCAAAAATGCTCCGACATTGCTACCGTGTTTTCTTCACCATTTGGTTGTCTTCATTGTAATCCACCATAACCTGTGTGTGGCGGTTCTACACCGAACGCATGCATATATGCCCCCGCCCCCGCCTCCTATCAGTAGATGTATCTGTCATGAATTAAAAACAAATATTTTATGAAAACATGTTATAATAAAAATAAATATTTCTATAAATATTTGTTAGGGTTCTATAAATATACCTATGCCAGTCTGATCGATGAGCGCCGCTGGATCCACAGAAACTGATGGAACACCCTACGGTGGAACAAGAGTCGAAGATGATGGAATATAGAAGCTTGGAGAGACTGAAGTAGATGGAAAATAATATGGGATAGTTGTATGACCGGATTCTGACTGGGGAGTGGGAATCGTCATGGGATGTGAAAATGATGGGCCAAAAGATGCAAAAGGTGGAGAAAACATGGGAGGACTAAATATCCCGTGTGTCCCTAACGACACACCGAGATCAGAATGTGGGAAGGACGACATGTCAGTGGGAGGGGAATGCTCTAGTCGGGTACGCGCATCTGCTTGTCCACCTCTGGTACGAACCCTCCTCGTACCACCGACCTGAGTACTAGGTTCAGTACTGGGCTCCTCGTTGAATAATTGTCGACGTATACGTGGATCCTATAAAAATGTTTACAAAAAAATTAATCACATGACATTATATATTCTTTAAATATATGTATTTTAAATAAAGTACTCACTATAGGCACTAAAGGTGGAACGCACATCTCCGCCATTCGATGATTTTTCTCCATCATTTTTTTCCTTCATCTCTCTTCAATTGGCTGAATTTCCTTCTTTTGAAAACAAATATGTAATTAATTAGAAAAAGGAAACTAATGTGTAAACAAAAAAACTAAATATATGAGGGAATGTGGGGATTCACTGGTAATTTAGCTATCAATTGTTTTAGAATATCTTGAATGGATTTAATAAATAATATAAGTTGTAATGTTCACAAAGTTAGAAATATTTTTTGACTAGGTTTGAATACAGTTCAATTCCAAATTAGAAAATGAAATTAAAATAAAACTGCAACCAATAAACATTGAAAATTCACATAATGGTCAAGTCAGATAAAAAATATTTGTGATCAATACTAAATCAATTTTAATATTACCAACCTTAACAAACCAACTCGAGGTAAACCAAAATAATTGAGAACATGGACGAATGATTCTATGTATTTTCAACCAAAACTTCAGGTTCACAATCAACTTTGACAATTGAGCTATTGGAGTCATCTAAATAAATAAATGGATTGGTTCCAATGGAACTAGGGATAGTTTCAATTCCATCATCACCATCATCAAAAATATTTCTTGGAATTACTTCAACTATGACACAAAATTCATGTCGAAGTTGGTCTTTGATATAAATTTTTTTTAGCCATTGATGCCAACACATATGGTTCTTCTATAGCAAGACTGTGAGTCATATTAATTACTTGAAATCCACAATCATAAATAAATGCACCATGTCTCATCATCGAATCAAACCAATGGAATTTCATCATTGTGACTCGTCCATGAGAGTAATAATCAATATTATTATTTTCTCAATGAATCCATAATAACCCACATTTTCAAATCGCGATCTACTATCTGATGCACTAGCATAACACTATATTGTGGTAGTAACCATAACACCATCATGTTGTGTTGTCATGTTCTTTTCTCTTTCAGGGACAATAAATTTGTACCCATTGATAACAATTGATTTACTGTCACAAACCATGGTATTAGGACCAAAATCCAAAGCTCTTTTTCCTTAGAGACAGAGTCAACAGACAAACTCAATACCTGCAATATAAATGACAATTAAACTTAATTAAATATTGATATAATATTTTAAATAGTAATATTTTTACCTTTAATTTTAACCAAACAAAAAACTCTTTGTTATGCAAAGTTTTTCTCCTTCTCAAATATAAAGAATGATGCTTCCTATTAATCATTGTTTTATGTTCCCTATAGATAAAAAATATGAATAGTTTAACAGATATATATGTATGATATACATATTCAATTTAGTTACCTGATATAGTCATCGAACAAATCACAGTTGAACAAAACATTAAGATGTTCCATCTCCCGCCCTTCATGGATTAATGTCTTCAATGTATATGATCCAGGAATTCATCCTGTTTGAGGAAGTGATGGAAAACTGGGTTCAATTTTCTCATACTATTCTTCTTAATTTTTTATTGATCTGTTAAATCTTGTAGTAAGATCAGAAAAATACATTGAGCAGAAATCCATACATTCTTGAGCCAAGTAACAGTTCACGATAGAACATTTGGGATTATTCCTATTTCGGACATAAGACTTTAATGTGTACATATTTCATTTAGTGGGATATATCCAACGAAAAGAAACAGGTCCTCCGAAAATTATTTCAATGGGAATATGGACAGTCAGATGAAAGATGCATGTGAAAAATGATGGAGGAAATATTTTCTCCAACTCACAAAAAAATAATGGGTCATCTGTCAACATTTTTTATAAGAAAGACTTGGAAAACTTCTTATCTCAAAGACCTCTAAACAAATGGCAGAACCGAATATCAGTCACCCTTACATTATTGGACAAAATATGAAGGATTGTTATTGGAATAAACTCATGCAGTAGAACGTGATAATCATGAGTATTCAATGATTTTATCTTCATCACTCTTCTGTTGACCCATTTAGATATGTTGCTTGAATATCCATCAGGAACTCTAATAGTCTCTAATAATTCCAAATTGTTTTTTTCGTAGGTGTCATCACATAAGAAGCACATGGAAGTTTCCATTTATTTTCACTGATATGCACATGATGCAATTCTAGTATGATGCCCCAATCCACCAAGTCACGCCGAGATCGTAAATCATCTTTTGTCTTACCCTTGACATTTAGAAGAACCAAAAGCGACATTTCACATATATTCTTTTCAATATGCATTATGTCTAAGAAATGAAGTAACAAATTGGTTGACCAGTTTGGAAAATCAAAAGAGATACTCCTCTTCCTCCAATTGTAACAGGTTTCAGTGGAAACATTCTTTATCTTTCGAGATTTCATTTGACCCTTCCTGAATGAAAAAATGAAATCTTTCAATTCATTAAGCACATCAGTTCCAGACATACGTAGAGGTGGATCATCAGCCTCTATGGTATTATAAAATCATCAACGATTCATTCTATATGGATGATCATTTGGCAGGAATCGTCGATGTCCCATAAAACTGAAACTACAACGATGTTTCAGTCTTATGGATTGTGTATTCTTTATACAAACTGGGCATGACAGTTTCCCCTTCGTGCTCCATCCAGACATCATTTCATAAGACAGAAAATCATTGATCGTACACATAAGTGCAAGATGCATCTGAAATATGTCTTTCGAACATGCATCGTATGTGCGCACACCCACACCCCAAATAAGTTTCAGCTCTTTTATTAAAGGTTGAATGTATACATCAATATCAATGTCGGGATCAGAAGGACCAGATATGAGTATACTCATGAAAGTGAAAGGTTTTTTCATACACAACCATGGGGGACGATTATAAATGTGTATAAAAACTAACCATATACTGTGCAATGTAAGAATCTGCCCAAATGGATTAAAACCGTTGCATAAAAGACACAACCTCAAATTACTCACATCTACTTCAAAATAAGGATGTCGAGCATCAAATCTCTACAATGAAAATCCACCTTTAGGATGAACCAACTCATCATTAGTCTTCTTTATCTCGGTATCATGACATCTCATTTTTATTGATATGTAATCAGACATAAAAATTTTCTGGAGTCTAGGGATCAATGGAAAGTGACACATTACTTTTTGTGGAATGTGGGATGGTGTTCCATTAGATTTTTACTTCCAGCAGGTTGTGCCACATTTTATACAATCATTTCATTCAGCAGTTTCCTCCCAGAATAAACTGCAATCTTTCGGGCAAGCATGCATTTTGTTTCTTGAAAATCCAAGTTCCTCAACTAACTTCCATGCCATATAGTGGTTTTATGGAATATTTTCATCATTTGGAATTAAATCCTTTAAGAGGGTAATAATATAATTGATTGATGTATTAGAAATCCCATACATAGTTTTCCCATGAAACAATCAGATTAAAAATTACAGCTTTTTCATTTTATCGCATTGTCGATATACTGGAGTCATGGCAGCATCATACAATTTTTTCACCCTATCAATATCATCATTTTCACTAGATGCATCTGTTGTCCTCATATCTAAGCCTTCTTGAGTCGAAATCCTATCTTTTTCATGATGATGAATAAATGGAAACTGAGCATCTAACAAATTCTCCTTTCCAGTCCTTTCATTTCGATCATAACCATTTTGAGATTTCATTTTCTCCCCACTTTGATACAAAAAAAAATTATTTTTCTTGAAAACCATTTTTGGTTATTTGGTTTTTGACTTCTTTACGGCTCAACCAAGGTCTACCAACTCAATTGAAAAATGGGCAGTGTATGCGACCACTATCTGAAGCATTGTGAAATGAAAAATCTATAAATCTCTCCAAATTGTTTTGAAAATCCCTTGAGATACGATCGGTTTCATACATCCAACTTCTGTCCATTCTATAAAAAGAATTTATATAAGTCATTTTGTCATAAAAATTTCAGTAGGATTGAACTTTATTAGAAAATACATTTAAGTAAACGATGAAGGAAGAAGTTTCTAGTCGATGTAGTGAACTATTAAAATAATGTAAAGAACAAGTACTCATAAATTAAATTAAAATTTATTTATATTCATTTTCATTAGGTCTATAAGAGGCACATGCCTTAGGTACCATCATGTGTTATAGGCATCCCGAATCATTGACTCATGTTCAATAACTCATTATTTTTACCTCTATGGCCATACCTTTCATTACCCAATTACGTTCCCAAGTCAAGTGCACCCCATGTGTGAATGAATTTTAGGCTTCTACACTAATAGGTTGTTCATGGCTTGTAAAAAGATTTAATTTCATTAAGTATATACAAAAACATTTATTTTTTAATTTGAGATTAATAATAAAGTATGTCAAAGATAACAACATTACTAAATTAAACTTGCGACTTATCTAACATTTTTATGGATGCATACACATGCCAACATGGGTAGTGAAAATCACCCCACCTTCATAATCCCATGGTCCTCATGATATTTGAACTACACAGTCATGATTTTCGATATGAACTTTTATCCATGAAACCATATGAGAAACACAATTCAATACACGTGTTTTTCAGATTTTCCCAGGCATTTTGAGGAACCCCTAATCAGTGAAAATGGTCGTTGTGTTTTAGAAAGGTTATTGAATAACTTATGTATGATGTTGAAGGCATAATGATTAATGGATATATTAGGAAAACTAGTATTCACTAATATTGTGAATTTGAAATTATGTGAATTAGTTTCATGAAGAAGGAAGAAGTACTAATTAGGGACCACATAATATTTTGCAAAGTTCAGGAAGATACTCCATATGTTCTATTATGTAAAGGATAAGTGAACAGTATGTCATTATATATATATATATATATTGAGAGAAACATGATACATACTTATTATGTGATACACATAGTGTACAAAAATTAAGATGAACAAGATATTCATGTTTGACATGATCTTAATGAAAGGAGTGATTTTCATGAAATACTATGAATAAATATTACAAACAATTTCTTATGTGTTCATATACATGAAGATGTAATATTTGACATATTGAGATTAAAAAACTATGAATATTTAAAATTAGAACAAAATAAAGAGACACCATGCCCTTATAAATGTATATGTGTAATGAAATCATTAATTGGACAATGTGTACACCGATGTAGTGATTTGAGTACACAATTCGTGGAGTAGTGAATCATAAAATTTTCCAAAAACCCTAAAAATTGGGAATAACAATATCCTTGAAAATATAAGGATATCCTTGATAAGAGGTGGAAGGATATCCTTGAGAAACAGAGGAAGGAGTCTAACCTGGAAGCTGATCGGATGGAAGAGGTGCACCTGTGTTGGGGGTTCTGAAGGGCTTCTATGAGTCGGAATCGCTTCTGGGAGAGCCACGCACTGCTTCTAGAATCGGGGAGGGGGCTGCCTGGATTAGGTAAATTTGGGGCTTCTTTTTCCCAACAGTTTTTAAAAACCGTTGGGAAAACTCCATATTCCCCAATGGATTAATGAAACCATTGGAAAAAATATTATTTTCCCCATATTTCCCAATGGTTTGATGAAACCATTGTAAAAACTCTGTTTTTTCGTCTTTCCCAATGGTTTCATCAAACTACAGGGAAAACTCTTTTTTTACACATCTTTACCAATGGTTTATGCAAACCATTGGTAAAGATCACATATACCAACGGTTCAATTGAACCGTTGGTATACAAGTGTTAGGAAAAGTATGATTTACAATAGTGGTGGAATATCAATTTTAGGGATTTAATATTCTCACTATAACATTTATTTTCATTTTTTATCCTTCAAATTTCCCTAATAATCCATTATGGGTAGATTTCCCCCATTAAGGATCATCCAAAATTAGGGGGTTTGATTGATAGGATATGAGGATCCCTATTTAAGACTTTATTTACTAATATTTGATGAATCAATTTGTTTTCATTAGTTTTCACTATATTATTCTATAACTTTTGCATTATTTTAGCTAACCATATATGATGAGGTGTTTTTTCATTACCCCCAGGGAAATAAATTATATTCTTCTTATTTACATTTGTTTTATGTGAATTTTTTATTTTCTATTAGATAAATATGTGTATTATATAAAATTTATCTATTGGTTATGATAATTTTTTTTTTCTGTAAAGGCGTTTTTGGTATTGAAATTATTCAATCAAAGCAGATTTCATTTTTTATTCCAAGATTAGTTTCTATAAAGGACAATGTTATTTATTATTGAATTGGAAGGGAATGTTTCATTGGATTTAAATCTTGTTTTTTTGTTATAGTCTTGTCTTGGGGTAATGCAAAGAGTTATTTTTGGATTTTGGTTACTTAATGAACCACCCTTTATTTTTTTATAAAATAGAATGAAATTAATATCTATTTGGGTAATAAATGAATGGTTTATAGATGTGAATGTGTGAATTTATATTCATGGGTGTGTGGGTAACTCATATTTATAAGATTTTTTGAAAACTATTTTACTTTATTTCCTTGATTATTGGTTTGAAACTTTATAGGAATCGATGGACATCTAAGTGACAATCCTAGAAAAACCTATTGAACTATTTACGATCATAGTTTGTCTAGAACTCATAGTTATGATCACGACCTAAGTATTATGATACACTTAATCACTCTTATCATATGAATGTTTTTTTGTGAAAAAGGGTCACATCAAATCCCAATAGGATTGTTCTATGAATTCATTTCATAAATGAACCCCTTTAAGAACTAAATAATTTGTCCATGATATCTTATTATTCTTCTAAAATTGTGTGATTATGATTTTTTATTATATATATTTTTGTATTATGAGTTTTAATGGTTTTGGAAAGTTATAATTATATTATAATAAATGGTGAATAATTTTTTTTGTTCCTAAAATTATTTTTATCCATACTAGTGTTTTTTTCAAACTAGAATGTTTGGTTTGGAATTTGAATATAAATGTATAAAATTATTAGAGGTATCCAAGTAAGTTTATACTCACTCCTTATATAAATTTTTTTTATTTGTATAAAAATATATTTAACCATGACAAAAGTAAATGTAATATGTCCGTTTATTTTTAATATGTACCCTAATTAAAAATGTAGGGCTATAAAGGTGGCGATATGAATATTCAGCACATGTCACATGGTAATAAAATCTATTTGTGGGCGTTTTTTTTGTTTTTATGAGATATTTTGTAAATGGACACATTAAACACTGTATATTTTATTTATTTTCTTGTTTACTCTTTTTATTTGGGATATCATGTATATAAATATGAATATTCCTTATGGGTTATATTTTTCTTATGTTTATGAATTATATATTTTTTATAAGTTAATATTAGTTTTATGATATGTGGGAAGATTCATATTCTTCCTTGTTTTGTTCGGTTTCATCTAAAAATGGGGTTTTTATTTATAATATATGATCTAACCAAATGATACTTCATACATAATTTCTTTAAAAAATCTATATTTTTTTGAGTTATTTTAGAATTGGTGAAATACTTTATTCATTGAATTATGGATTCCCTCATCCCTTAATCCAACCTATAGTGAAAAAAATGAAATTTATACCTTGTATTGTGCCAAATCAGGTGTTGAGCTAGAATAAACAGGTTGGTATGTTAAAAAATGGAATTAAAAAGAATTATAAATATGTTATTTCTAGATTCATTATAAAAAAGTGATAAAATAATTATAACTGAATGATAGACTGTGGAAAAGTGAATGTTCAAAATTTTTAGGGATGAACATTGAGTTTTCATTATATATTAGGTGCAAATATTTTGACTTATGATTTTATTAATTATTTATCACATATTTGTTCAATAATTTGTACTATTGTAATTAATGTTGAAACAATATTGATTATTCTATGAATTTTTATGTTTTTATGTGAAAAATGGATGAAACTCTAGGTTTCATGGTCTTGCTTCATGGGATTCATAACATGTATACGGGCCATCTAACACACTCTGAAGAATTTAGTATGAGATATTTGGTTAAAATACTATGTATTATGGGGAAACCATTTATTCTTTTAAAAATTTTCCAATTGATTTTATATGAATTATATATGTAATAATAATAAATTTTGTTTTTATGAGAATTTCCTGACATAATGAGGTTATTTTATTTATTTATGCTATTATTGAAGTTAATTTAACGTATTAACTTTTTTTGAGGAATTTTATATTTTCTAAATTTTATAGAAACATTAATCTCCAAAGAGAGATGATAAATCCTTCGGAAGAGTTTGAAAAAAACATTATGATGGGTAATCATACCATTATTCTCGACATAGTTCATATTTTTATTAAAACCATCCCATATTTAAGTATAAATATTGACTAGATACTAGATTTTTCTATTGACAATTCCTAGATATTTAACATATACAGTGTGCATGCTTTTTTTTGTAAAAATGTCCCTGGAAATATAAGGATTGATTATATAAAATTGAATGAATTTTAAATTTTCTCTAGACACTTATGTTTTCAATGGTGAAATTAACTACCTATATATTGGATGTCCTTATTCATTTTTGTTTAGAGATAGTGGTGTAGGTTAATTTGGATTTCATCCTCTCTCGGAAGGGATTCTGTGATTTTTTCAATCAATAGTACTATCTAGAAACTTTAAAGATGTTCAAGGATATGGAATCATTGGACTTACCAAAGGGTGATCATACATTCATATAGAACACAACCAATTTTAATAAAATAGAATAGTTTAAGACCAATATTATAATTAATGAAACATTGAAGGTTATTATTTTTTAAATGGGTCTATATTACAACATTAAATTTAAGGTTTTAATTTTATGATTGACATCATATATTTAATTGTTTAATATAAATTAAATGGTTGAGACATATATTACAAGTATGATATGTGTGAGAATTTATTCTATTATAAAGAGTGGTATAAAAATTACTTCCACCAATCAAAAGAGGAAGTATAATTAATTTAGGTGGGGAAATGGTAAATGACTATCTAATATTATTCTATTTTTATTATTGATATGTATATTTTTGGTCTATTTTTAATGTGGTATGTTAGAATAAGTCATTCATGAGTATTGGTAGGACCTAAATTCTTTCCTTCAGTGTACTCAGTTGGGTCAATTATGGAGGTTTTGTAAGAATCCTCCTCTACAGTGTAGCATGGCTAGTTGTAAATATTTTAGAGGCTCTATGAAATAGTCTAATTTATTTAAATCAAAACAAATTACAATTATATACAATGGGTAAAGATATAACATTATTAAGGATAGATTAATATGAATAAAGGCTCTAATCATAGTGGATAATATCTAGTTCAACCTAGATATAGGTAATTATTTTCTATAGATCATGCAATTATAACATCTGAAATGTCACAAGTTATAGTTTGAGAAACTGTTCTTTTTATGTCTTTAATTTAGGATTTAATTGATAGAGGTTCTTAAAATACTTTTATACCTTATAAATTTGTTTATTATTTAAACCAACGAGATAATCTTATGCCACATTCTATATAAATTTTTACTCTTTTGGGAAAAAAATAAATATCAAATATTTAAGTGACATTACAACACTTAAGTGAGGTTCAATGTTGAAATAATATGAGAATTTATTATCTTGGACTTATATGTCTTCGATATAATATCCTTATCTTTTGATACATAAATAGAACATATTTTTTATTAATATTTAGTAATTTCATAAAAACATGCCTGAGGAATATAATATATTAGTATATTTGGAAACTTGAAAAACAAAATTTTTATTTTATAAAATATCTTCAACATCACGCAAAATTATCTTCTCAAATAGAACTCCTCTTAGGAATACCCAAGATAATACTTTATTCATAACCTATGGAAGGAATCATAAGAAAGTGTGAGATCAAATACTCTATAAGGGAAATCAAAGAATATATTAATCTATGATCATATGAAATCATAAGTTAATAATCATAGTATTTGAACATTAATATAACTTATAAATTTCACAACCATCCTTTAATAGACCATAAACATGATTCATATAAAAAAACATTATCATTTCAGAAAACATGGACCAGAAGAGTGATAAATAATCATAAATCAATCATGAAACCTAATCTAATGTCATAAATTTTTTCACTATAATAAATATAGAAAACCCTTTCATATGTCAAGGTCAACTACCAAGACCATGAACAAAATTGATCAGGACTTATGACCTATTTACCATTATAGATCAGAATGTACCTATTTCCCTTAGTTTATCAGGGCTCATTTATTAATAATAGCGGGTTAATCCCATTGACTGATTTCCCTTTGTTATCTCATGAGATATAAAGCTTCACCCAATGAATTGGAGGGAGATATAGGTCCCACCCATCTCATAATGGGAACCATAATTGTGTGTTCCAAAATATCATAAATAATTCATCATATCATCACATCATACCCCATTTAAATAAATGGGGTTCATAAATACTACATTAATTCACAATAGAATTACCCTTGAAAAAATAAATGTATTTTATAAAAATTTAATCTATAAAAACATGAACCATTTAGATAAAGAATATGTATGGTATAATTCAACCATATTCACATTAAAGCATAATTTACAAAACAAAGATGTCATCTTAGATATAAAATTATTTTAAAGGATCACTTGGAACATTTCATGAGAAAAATAGCATTTCTACTTTGATAAAAACTTTTTAAGACATAAAAAATTTCCAAATAATTTTCATTGAAAGTAACCCTATAAACTTATAAAGGAATCATCAAATATCATTTAAAACATTTATTGTGGAAAAAAAATCAATTTTAAGTACACTTTTTTTTAAAAAAAATTTAAAATTATTTTCTTTGAAAATTACATTGAATTGTTTCAAAGGAATATTCAAAGAAAATAATGTTTATGATTATGTGAAATTCCATTCATCTCATACACGTTAAAATAAATATTCTAATCAAATTTTTAGTAAAAGCCAAATGAGAATTATTTTGAAAAGCAAATGAAGATTCATTTCATTTTCATTAAATAAATTCCAACATGGGTAAAAATGTCATTAATAAATAATTCTGATAATCTTAAAAACATTTTTTAATTTTTTTAGAAAACATGGTTTTTGAAGAAACAAATTTCGACTGAAGATATAAATGATGTTTGATTTTATTAAAAACATTAATTTGAATGCCTGAGTACATAAATAGAGGAAATTTAAGGGAAACCATGTGTTCTCATGACATAACCATTGTAAAATAAAATTCATGAGTTTATTGAGAGATTGATCATAATATTGCATCATCAGAATCATGAACATAGAAAAACCTCATAAACGATTAGATTATATCTTAAAAAACATACCACTTTGATAACATTGAATTGTAAGCCCCATTAAGAAATAAAATTTAATTAAATATAAAATATAATGAGAATAAATAAATTCCGGATATTTAATTTCAAAGGGTCTGTATATACACCTAATAAAATAATATAGTTTCACAACATGATGTATATCCCAAAGAAGATACATTGAGACAAAAATCCCTTACAACATTGGTAACTTTGAAACTATAAACCACATTAAATATAAATCATAGAAGGGATATTTTAATCTCCATAATTTTTAGAATAAGAATCATAAAGTACATTCATGGGGAATATATACACCACATAAAGGAAACATGTGTTGAATATGGTATTTATCTCACAAAAAATAAAAGCATTATGAAAACATATTACCTTAAGTATTAACCTCCTTCATACAAATTATAATATCCTATATAATAAATATATTTTTATTATAAATATATTACATAAATATAATTAAATATGTCCAAAAATATTTGATTTACATATGACCTTTTATCAACTGTTTGTTAACAATTCCGTGTCAAATATACATTTTCGGTAAAATCTTCTTTTCTTTTCACATATGTTTTGATTTGGTATTTTAAGTTAAAATTATTTTTAATGGTTAAATAATATATATAATGTTAACAAAGATATAAATATCATATATATTCATTATATATGTATTTATATTAATCCATAAAATTTAGGGGCAAAATATGAAATACACTGTTCATGGATACGATAGGCTATATGTACAGATGAATTGTATTTCCATTTTCTCAATGAATAAATAAATAAGGGTAAATAATATATTGAAATTATATAATATGTTTTATTCAATTTTTATCACATATTTTTTTTAAATATATCCTTAATTCCTTCCATATAAACCAAACATGAAAAACGAATCACATCGCTCCGCAAGGTGGTAGTCCACTGTAAACAGGAACAATATTTTCATATCCTAAAAAGAATGGAAAGTAAGTAGGTATCTGAGATATCAAAATATCATAAGAATAATTATTTTTAAAAAATTATATTTATTTATTTAATATATCCATATAACCTTCCAAGTAATAAAAAATGGAAAACCCATCAGATCAGTTTGCAAGGAGGTAGTCCGTCATACACCTGAGCAACATTATTGTTTACCAATGGGTTGGTAGGTAATAAGGAAGTTGTGGTATTATCATTAAAATGGTATAATAATATCATAATTATCATATATAAACATTAAATCCATCATTATATACATTTTTGATAAGTGGTGATGGAAAACGAATAACATCGGTTTGCAAGGCAGTAGTCCGCTGTACACATAAATGATAATATTTTATCCCATTTAATGGAATTAGAGATAGATAAAGGTTATTAAATTAAAGTATTTTTCTAAATTATTTATAAAATACTGAATTTTTTATTTTATCATAGTTGTAAAGGATTCTATGGATTTAAATGAAGAAGTAACAAAACGCATAGTTAAAAACATTACCTCTTCTCCGAACAACCACCTTATATTTAACCTGAATCCTTCGTAGATTAGATTTATGATCCCAAAAAATAATTTAGGATGTTGGTATTTATGTAAATAAGACATTTGTAAGGTATTGGCTGATTCAAATGGTCTTCTAAGTTATAATATGAGAGGAGAGTGGGTGGCCTTTCTATAAGTGAGGTGAGTGACGCACTTATAATTTTTAAAAATAATAAATTGTACCCACATATTTCACATGCCAAAAGGATTAAAAATTGGACATTCTAGAATATTATAGACAATTATTTAAAAATATTTCCATTTAATTGGTTTTGAATAGGTTTCTTGTTCATTGTTCTCTTTATATTTTTATTTTAACACCTGGTAATCTCGTTTTAACCGTATCCACGATAATTAATTTTTAATGATTTTACTATTTAGTATGGGAAAAAATTAAGTTGAACTTTTTAGATAAAATAAATTATTCTAATTCTAAATATGGAATCCGTTTTATAAATTACATTCATTTAAGGGAAAAAATTTAATTTAAAATTAATCTCACAAATGTGATGATAAAACAATTTTCCAAAGAAAAAATTCTCACAGGTATTAAACATTTTTTATCCCTATTCAATATATAATTATTACCAATGAACTAAATTTTATTAATAAATATATATTTTATTTTTTTTACTTTTAATTCCATATTAAAATAAAATTTAACTTGTATATTCTTAGTATGAAAAGGTAGTTTTTTTTGTTAAAAATCAGTTTTTAAACTATTCACTCAAAAATTTATCTTTTTTGAAAATTATTATTAGTTCACTCCAAGATGAATTTTAGATGTATATTTTAAAAAATAATTTTATTTTTTAAAATAAATTTTTAAAATTTTCATAATTTTAATTTTAAAATATGTTTCTAAAATGACATTTTTTAGAATAATGCATTTTAAGCATAATATTACACTAATTTTATCTCATTTATAGAAAAAACAAATTATAAATATTAACTGTTTGATTGAATAAATAATATATAAATTTAATTAATATCACTAACCAAAATCAAATTATTTTAGTTATTTATGTAATACATGTTTGTGTTCATAAAAATAGTTTTTCACCAAAAGATTTTCATTATTTTCAAATGGATCTAATTTTCATCCATAATTAATTGGTCACTAAATAATTAATTTTATATAAATATGTAAACTATAAATTTTCATAATATAGATAATCTTATTCATACCAACTATTCCAATTTTTAGGTGATAACTATTATAATAAATAATAACATTTTAATAGAATGAAACATTTTGTTAAAAGTTGGCATTGCGTGTAATGAAATCTATCGAAGAAATTAAATTTATTTGAAAAAATCATTCAATATCAGGGTGTTACAATTTATATTTCAACATTAAAGGATTATATGACTAGTTTAGAGTCCCTTATCAATATCTATCATAAAAAATTATTTTTCCCCTTTTCTTATAAGAACACTCACCTCCTTGAATGTGTGTTGGACCCAAGATCAGGTATCAAGGGACATATTATCAAAGTTAAAATGGCCATCATTTTATAGCTATTAAAATAAATTATATATATGTTATAAGTAATTTGATTAATTATATTCTTAAATGTATGGATATATATTTAGGGGTGCCTTGTAATTTTTTTCTTGATTTTCACCTGAAATGGAAGTAGAGTTGTTAATTAATTTTATTCTTACAATGAGAATAATTTTTCACTATTATTACATGACTCACTTCAAACCCAAGAAATAGAAAATCCAGTTAGATGATATTGAGAAAAAAGGATTTTTTCACTTATGTTTCTCACCCTAGGTATCTTTAATTCTATTTTCTAAAAAAGAGAATGCAAGATTTTAAATTCCATGTTTTTATATGAAAAATACATCCTTAAAACTCATATTGTTAAATTGTTTCCTTAAATACTATATTATAAAAAATTAAAATTAAATTTAAAAAAAATCTAAAATAAATTTATTGGATTAAAAATAATGTATTCATACATTATATAAAAAAAATTATTATTATAAAAGGTTAATAAAAACATGTAAATAAAATTAATAGAATTTGGGAATCTATTGGGTCACAAACTACATTAAATTCCCAAGCTATGAACAATACTATGAAATGAGAATAAAATGTTTTAAATATGATTAAATTTTTTAAATGATGTATTGTTAAATTTTAGCAAAAATTATGTTAATAAATAATGACAGATATAACTGGTATTTATAAAATGTATAAGTATCATATGACTATTGGAATACTGACATAACAGTTAAAATAATACCTTGATCTTTAGAATAATAAGATTTCCATTAGAGTAGGAAATTGACTTATATGAAATATTTATCATGAATAAGAAAAGAAAATATGAATATTAAAATACTGTAAAATTAATTATCATATCATTTAACTCAAGGTATTTATTATTGTAAAATTTTAATATAATATGTTTTACTTTAGTTAGCAAAACCATAATTTTTATGTTAAAATTTTAATACTGAAATTACATAATTTATTTTTTCGTGAAATATATATAAGTTTTGGTTTTATAATGTAAAAATTATTTAAGGGATATTTTTTTGTATTTTTATGAAAATTTTGAATTTTGGGTTGAATAATAAAAATCCATATTTGTGTACATATTAATTTTTGTGAAATTATTATAATGTAATAATGAATCAATAAAAAGTTAAATGGATTAAAATTTTCATAATTTGTAAAATAATTTATACAAAAAAAATTAAAAAAAATCCTAAACCTATATATTGATTTCCAAAATCTGAATTATATTTTATTATAAAAAATATAATTTTTATTCTTTACTTTGAATTCATTATTTTAAGGAAACCTTTAATTTTTAGATGTTTCTAAATGAAAAAAATTTAATTTTTAACAAAATATAGTTATTAGGACAAAAAATTAATCATATATATAGTCTTGATAAAAAATAGAAAATTATTCAATATTTTATTCCAAAACTCTCCTCCCATGCACCTAAATATACACCAATCCATAACCTATTTATCATCTCTTCCCAAACTCTCTTATTTTACTATGTTCAACCAGAATTACTCCATTAACCCTCCTAATAATTGTTTTAGCCCTTTTCTACCAAAAATTCCATATTTCAATTTCATAATAAGTATTCCAAAGGTGAAATCTCAAGGAAGGTAAAATAATTGCACCTTGATTCTTTAAATTCCCACCCACTTCTTCCCCCTACAAAATTCTATGTTATAACTCTAATAATTAGATAATAATAGTATAATTCCACCACAATGAAATTATGTAATTCCGATCTAAACCATTTTTTCACTATTTTAATTAAATTTAAAAACTCATTCACCCCATTGATTATTTATATGATCTATATGAAAAGTTATTTTTTTCATTACCCCCTTTAATTTAATATTTCAAAATAGGTCACATGTATATGTAAAATAATTCAAACAAATATTTGTTTTCATCATTTTATCTATAATTATATGTTGATATAGGAAATTCAATTATTATAATTGATCAATAATAAAATAGATGAATTTTATATATTTATATATTAATATTTTAATGAAAATAAGTTGGTTATAAAAGAGGTGTAAATGCAATGAAACAGAATGCAAATTATTGTAAGGGGACTCTCAACTCATCCCTTTTTTATTGGGTTTATACTCTCTCTTTACACATTCCTTCCCAATACTTATGTTAAATTTTAATATTATCGATTATAAACTACATATATTTTACACTTCCATTTTTTCTTCTGGGTATATACATGTATTTATTTCATTGGGATATATTTTTATCATCTTTTAACAATTATTTATTATTTTTAAAACCAATAATTTATTATTATTATATTTTTTCTTCTTATTATTTTGAATATTCTTTATTATGGTAAGGGTACTCTCAACTCTTCACCTTTTTATTTGGATGATAATATCTCTTTACCTCTTCCTTCCTTATACTTATCTTAAATTTTCATCTCATCCCTTATAAACTACACATATTTTACCTTTCAATTTTTTATTCTTGGTATATGCATGTATTTATTTCACTAGGATTGATTTTTATCATCCTTAAATAATTGTTTAATATTTTTAAAAACTTTCATTAATTACTATTATATTTTTTCTTCTTATTAGTATTAATTTCCCTTGTTAATTATTTTATTACACCCTTAAATTAATAAATAATTCATTACTTCATACTTTTGGGTCTGTGTATGATTATTCGTTGATATATTCTTTACAGAATTATTATAAAACACATTATGTTATCAAGGTTTTATCTTAGGTTTACTCTTGATATATGTTTATTTTATATATGGAAAACATGATTATGATCATATAATGATGGTGGGCCCATATTTATACTGCCTCCTAATGCATCGGGTAAAGGATTATATCTCATGAGATCAGTATATGTAAAAATGATGTAGTAAGATTATCTTACAATGTTATGCAAGAAAATTATGGAATTTGATTTTTCTATTATGTTATAATGACTTCAAAATGAGCCTTGAGTTAGAGTGTTTCAATATTATGCATGTTCTATAATATATCTCTCCTTCAAATTACTTACCTATTATTTTGATTATGATCTTATTATTATGATTTTATGATGATTATTATGTTCACCCCAATCATGTGGATTTATGTGTTAAATTTGTAAAATCAAATGCTTTTTTAAAGGAATTATTTTCTCTATAGTGTTTTCGACACAAAACACAGAGTTTTAATGAATCATAATATACTATTAATATTATTATTTAAAAATGACTATCACAATCTGGTCATTAAATTTTAAAGTATTAATAAGGATAACCATATATTGAAAATTATACATGAAGGACAAATAAAATATAATTATAAATAAGTACTTAATTTTTGTAAATGTCTTTATAGTCTTCAAAAATACTTCTTTCTCAAAAAAATGTTTTTAATCATTTCTTGAAAAATAATAAAATTAATTTTTCCATTTTTGAAATATTTATTTTTAAAAAATAAAATTTTTTTCTGTATGAAACATGTCAAAGTTATCTTAGGATAATTTTATTTGGATTTTTCTATAAGCTTTACTTTTATATTGAATAGTGAATAATACTAGTGTTTATCCAAAACAACCATTTATTTAAATCATTCACAATGTTATATTTTTTAAAAGAATTTAAAAAAAATTAGTTCCATTATTTTATTATTAATCTAATTTATGTCATTGGAGTTAATTTATTATTTAATTTAAATTTTAAATTTTTATACTTAAGAAATATTTCATTGGAAATCTATTTTTTCATCATGTAAATGTGTTTAATTTAAAATTAATTTCTAACAATTTTGTTAATTAAATTTAAAAAAATGGATTCCATAATCATAATTAAAAGAATTAATATTATATAAAAATTTCAACTTACATTTTTTTCATAATTAATAGTACAAATAATAAAAATTAAATACCACACTTAAGGTCAGAACGAGTTTACTAGGGGTTAAACTGAAAATATATGGGTTAAAATGACATAAAATATTGTAAAAAATCCTAATTAATGGACATATTTTGACCTTATGTCATCTATTGTTTTATTACGATCCATTTTGGATCCTTTAATATGTGTAAAATGTGGGCATAACATTTTATTTTCAATTATTCCAAGTGTGTCCTCTCCCACACTTATAAAAGGGACCCCCTATTCTCCTATTTACACTTCTAAAGAATTTTCAATTAAAAAATGCATGGCCAAAAAACTTATTTAATTAAATCTACATATCCTAGAATCTTTTTTATCTGAAATCTAATATAGGATGGTTTTAGTTATAATCCTAAAGCAGTGGTTTAACCAATATATATTACTCTTAACCGAGCATGTTCATTTTATTTCTTATTAAACCACCTTAAAATATTATTCAAACATGATTATATAATAACAATAATAAATACCATTTACTATAATATTACTATTTTAATGTAATAACCTAAATCCATCCCCACTTACATTAAATTTGAAATAATACGATCGTCTCTATGTACAATGGTCTACCACCTCATGAGATTATGTAAAACTTTTACCATCATTACCTCTCCAGAGTGTTCATAATAATGGATAAAATGTTAATATATTAAAATAATGAAATATTAATCATTATATAAAATTAATATATCATATAATATTTTACATTACCATCCATTGAATAATGATAACGTCCCTCATGTGTACGGTGGATTATCTCCTCACGAAGTGATGTGATTCATTTTTTAACACCACGTCACATGGATTATATATGTAAGTTTATTTAAAGAAATATTATGATATTTATGATATTATTATATGTTTTTGAATATAAAATAACACTTACCATATTTCCCTTATGATCATTTAAAAAAAGAAACGGTACACATGCGTTCGTATGACTTACCATCTCCATGATTGTAACATAGTTAATTTTTCAAAACCATAAATCATAGTTTTTTTTAAAAGAATAATTTATTTATAAAATTTTATATATTTTATTATTATTATTATTATTATTTTGGACATGATTAAATAAATATATTTTTTTTACCTTATTCAACGTTCCAAGTTGATTTTGGATATATGGTTTGAAGATTGATAAAACACCAGACATAAACCTATGATTACGTAAAAGATTATAACATGATAATGTATAAAATAAAAGGAATAATAAAATTAAATGAATGTTTTTAAGAAAGTAATTAATTTACATTATTTTATTATTCTATAATATAAATGACACATGTGACGAATCGAGCTTGAGGTGAGTGATCTCTCCAAACAACCTTTTTCTTCTGGTTATGACCAATCTCCCTCTAACTCCCTTTCCCTATATTTAATTTTGTGAAATGATTATAAATTGCGACTATATTTCTCACAAATATATCCCTATATTATTATCCTTTACTTTTATAATGTTATATATGCCTTAATTTCAATTCTCAAATGTATTCATTATACAATTTCCTTTGATTATGATATTAGAAAATATTATGCAACTTATTCTCCTTCTTTGGGTAATTTTTATGCAATTTCTTATTATTGATTTACTTTTTGTGGAACACATAAATTATGAACATGTTATGATGGGTGAACCCATATTTTTATGAAATTAATTGGATAAATATTTATTCTCAGGAGACATGATGTATGGGATTATTGAGTAAATCAAATCCATTTTGGGATTTTCCCACTATCTGATATTGTCTAGGTAGTAAGCATTGATTCTTGTTTATGTCATGTAATATGTTGCTTCCACATTTCATATGTTACCATGATCTTATGATACCACTTTATTTATTTTATTCTTGCATGTTAATATTCATGAGACCTTTCATTTATGATACCATGTTATACATTTGAATCACAAGTTATTCTTCCTTACCGTGTTTATTCACTTACTAGGATTTTAGCTCACCCATTTCTTTTATGTATTCCCCATGTTATCTTATGAAATTTCAAGAGGTCAAAATGATTTAGGAGGTCATTATGGTGAATAATATAATTATGTCATGTTTGAGTTTTGTTTTTTTGTTTTATATATAGATTATTTCAAAGAAACGAGACCACACGATCATTGGGTTGTAATTAATGAATGTTTTTGTAAAAAATCATGTAATAATACGTGTTAAGGGATTGGGTCACTATAATTGGTATCATATAAAGAAATATTTATTTTTTGGGAATTATAATAGAATAATTTAGTGATAACTGTACTGAAATGTATAAGGATAAGACTAAGTATAGAAGAATATCCTTGAATCTTGGTGATGTATAGAGCAAGTGGGTTCTATGAAATTACTTCCATGTCTAGATACTACAAGTGGATGTGGATATAGAATAGTTATACATAGGGGTAATAAATTCAAATTGTTGCATTGATATAGACTCGATCATCACTTATTGCATTACAATGAGCCTTATTGCACACCCGATTTTACACCCTTGGGGGATATGCTTTGGAAATTCACAAAACTCTTTATAGACCATTATGGAGGACTTAAACAAATAGTCAGGTTAGAAAACCTAATTGTAAACATTACCAAGGATAACAAAGATATAAACCAAGAGACTGATAAGTTAGGATATACTTATCATCTAAAATTTATTCCTACCAAGTTTATATGTTTCCCCTTTTTATGATTTTTAAATATCATATTCTCACCTTGTTTTTATTATTTTTGTTAATAGGGAAAATACGATAAATATTTACAATAACTAAAATGATTTGAAATATTATGATTTAAGAAATTATATTTCTCATCCTGTAGGATCAAGAGTTTATAACTTCATGGTATTACTGGCTCAAATCGATCAGGTTTTTGAATAAGAACTTAAATCATGTGGAACACCCTACTCTTCCAAATAATTATCAAGTTGTATTGAAGTACTATATATTACTAAGGCCTCCTATATTTTTTGGATCTTATGATACCCATTTTATGCAACAATTAATTAAATCCATTGTGGATATATTCTCTATCCTATAATTCTCAAAGAAAGTGAATGTTGTGATGGATGTTTATCGCATTGAGGGAGAAACTGATTAGTGGTGGTAACTGATCACGAAAAAAAGTCCAAAGAGGACATTGATTCAATGGATTGTGAAGAATTTTATAAAATATTTTTATATAAATATTTCTATTTAACTCTCCGCCTTAAAATATAGAGGGAGTTATTTGGTTTGCAATAAAAGGAAAGTGAGTCTATTAGGGTGTATGAGTAAAACTTCACCTAGCTTTCATGACACAACTCTATTTTTTTCTTTAGAACTAAAATTAAAGAAGTCCTCATATTTAGTGGATTAAATAAAACTATATGAAAATATTTGGATATTCAAGACTTGGACTTTTATGTTGTGATTTTCCATTATTCCCTCAATATTGATATTTAGATCTGAAAAACTTAGTGTTCTTGTAGGAATGGAGACAAAAAAGATAAAATTGAGTTTTCATTGGGAGTATCAATAAATTAATCCCATGGATGAAATAAAACCAAATGTCCCATTTTCAAAAGTTTTGGAAGAAGAATCCTAGAAACAAACTTTTATGAACTGAATGATATTTAAAATGTTGAAAATAGGGGCAACAAGTTAACCAGTGCCAAAGGTAAATGAAGAAACCCACAAATTTCGAAGAATAGAAGATGGTTCAAATAAATACATAGCCTACAGTAAATATTTTAAACTATAAATAACATTTTCATTGTGTAAGACAATAGTTTTTAGAAACAATCAATGAAAACAACCTCTAAGGCCTTAAGAGAAAGTAAGCCCATATTTTATCTCTACTACTGAGGTGGGTCTTAAAAATGATGTGGTGACCTATATGATAGTTATTAGTTAAATAATGTTGAACATAATAATTGATTATAGTTCTATTTATTCATTTATATCATGAATTTTTAATATAACTATTCAATAAACACCACAAAACATATGGTTTTGGTATTTGTGAGAATAGAAAAATGAGTAATGGATACATCTCAAGTATATAACTCCTCCTTAGTAAATGTTCGTGAACGGAATATCTCAACAAAATCTTCTTACTTCCTTTAGTATAGTTTTATGCTATTTTTTTATATACTTTATATCATTATATAATGAAAATGTCAACATTCAAGAGAGGGAGATCACTATTTACATCACAAGTCATCTTATGAATCTATACAAGTGTAAGGTGGATGATGAATCTCCCCTATACTTTTATGGTCACACATGTATACTATTTATTTATGAATAAGCATATCTAGCCCAAATTATTGAGGCAACGAAGAGAATCATGGTTGATGAAATTCATATTATGATAGATTATACTGATGTATTCCATAAAGATTTAAATGTTCTTCATCTAGACTGAGAGGTTGAGTTATCAATTAAAATTATACATAGATATCATTCCATATTAAATAATCCTTAAATAATGAAAACCTTTGAGTTGGAAGAGACAAATAATTAGTTATAAGAGAATATAGAAAACGGTTTTATACACCAATATTCATCCTTATGGAGTGCAGTAGTCCTATTCACCAAAAATAAGGATGGGTTAATGTGTATCTATTTTGATAATCATCAACAGAAAAATAATAATAATTAATAACAAGTACCCCTTTCCATGATTAGACAACTTGTTTGATAATCTACATAGAGCCAAATATTTCTTGAAGGTGGACCTTTGATTATGATTTATCTAATTTAGAGTGATGAAGGGATATATTCTGAAGTCTATCATTATAACAATGTACAGACACTATGAATTCATATTTATGACTTTTAGACTCAATAACAATCCAATAATATTTATAGAGTTCACGACTAAAGAAGTTAGAGATTACCTTTACAAATTTTTTATAGTATTTATAAATGAAATTTTGATTTAATCCAAAAGAAATGAGCAGTAGAAGGATCATTTAATACTATGCATAAGAATTTGAGAAAGGATAAGTTATATGAAAAGTACAATAAATATGAGTCATGGATGAATAAATTATCATTTTTGAGGAATATTATCAACAGTAATGTAAGTAATGGGATATCTATTGAACATTTTACGAAAAAATAAATGATGACTCACCTCGACTAGAATATGAAATTTTGATCCATAGTTTCCTTGTACTAGCTTAGTATTAATGAAAATTCGTGGAAAAAAAATCAGGTGATTGTCGAACCCAGAAACAAAGATGACCTAAAAGGGAGTAAAGTCTGTCAGGACTAGTGAATGAAAATAGAGCTTTACGGTTTTGAAAAAGAGGCTTATCACTTCACTATTCCTCACACTGAACTCAAGTGGGGAAATATTTGTTGTATACAACAGCGCTTCAAGGTATGTATTGGGATGTGTACTGATGAAAAATGAAAAAGTGATATAATATTCCAAATGTTAGTTGATTATTAATGAGTATAAATATCCAACACATGATCTGGAGTTGGATACAGTGATCATTGAAATGAATATTTGGTAATATTACCTATATGGGAAGATGTTTGAAATAAATATATTGAACATAAGAGCCTCAAATATATTTTCTCATATAACTATATTAATATTTGATAGTAAATATGGTTATATATGATGAAATAAAATAACTATTCAATCCATTATCATAATGGTAATGAAAAAATGTGGCTGATTCACTATGTAGAAAAGATATGGTGACTTTATCAATGATGATAATCGATAAGGATACAATATTCTTAGACATGAAAAGGGTAGAAATGATAATCATTAAGGATAGAATAACATCATTCCTTTCTCAAATGATTTCCCAACAATACCTTCTAGATAAGTTAGAGGATTCATAAGGATATGATGTTTAAATTTAGAAGAAGGTTGAATCCATAAGAAAAGGGAAGTACATGGAGTTCAAAATTTATGAGTAATGATTTTTAAGATTTGGTTCAAGACTATGTATACTATCAAATCCAGAGATAAAGGAGTTATTAAATTATGCACATAACATAACCTTATCCATAAACCTAGGGTGTATTATGATGTAACAAGATATATAAAAACATAGTAGGTGGGACAATATATATAGGGGGATCTTGAAATATACATCAAAATTTCTGTCATATTAGTAAGTGAAGTTTAGAAGGAAAAATTCTATGGGGATGATGATTCAATTACCCATACCTACATAAAAATAGGAAATCATCAAGATGGACGTTTAATTGGTCTTCCTAAGACATCAAGAAGAAATATTTATATATGGGATGTGATTTATATTCTTATAAATAAATCTTACTCTATTTCATTTCAAGATAACTTCTCACTTGATAATTTTATATTGATATATATCATATTGGTGGTGAGGTTTCATAGAAAACTTCTATCGATTGTATCTGACTAAGATATGTGACTTACTGACATGTTCTAAAAGAGACTCCAACATGCTCTAAATACTGAGTTAAAAATTAGTATATCTTATCACCCCAAACTTATTGTCAATCAAAGAAGACTATTATGATAATGGATGACATATTGAGAGCATATTCTACTGACTTATAAGGGGGATGGGATCAATATCATCCTCTGGTCATGTTATTGTATAATAATAACTTCCACCCAAGCATCCAAATGGATCCATATGAAGCCCTCCATGGGAATAGTTTTAGAGAACTTTAATGATGGGATGAATGTAGTGAAAAAAACTTTTGGGTCCTAAAATGGTTGAGGAAATTTTAGAAAACTTCAAGACCATTCAGGAACACATCATGAAAACTAAGAGTCAACAAAATAGCTATACTGATAATCATTGATGACAAAAATGTTTGATTTTGGGGTTAAATTTTGTATCTACATATATCCATGGAATAGAATCACAATATTTTTAAATAATTAATAACTAAGCCCTAGGAACATCATCCCATTTGAGATTCATGATTGCATCAGAGTTGTGGCTTATCAACTTGCACTCCCACAAACCCATTTTCAAGTACATGACATATTTTGTGTATTCATTTTGAGGAAGTATATACATGAACCATCATATGTACCGAATTCCGTGGTTTTATAGCTATAAAATAACTAGTCTTTTTGGTATTACATAGAGAAGATCTCAAACTATAGAGATAAAGTTCTACGCAATAAGATGACTCACCTGGTTGAAGTGCTATGGAAGAATGATAACTTTGATGTGGAAACATGGGAACCAGAGGAAGAAATTGAGAAGAAGTACCATCACCTACTTTCACCTTGATATATAATACATAGGTTTTTGAGAAAATTTATTTTAGGATGGAAGAATATAACATCCTAATTTTTTTAGAAAATAAATCTTTGTTCTATAGTATATAAGACACACAATACCTTGTTTTAATGAACCAAAATATACTGTTAATATTTTTATTTATAAATGACCATTGTTACCTATACATTATTTTTGGATTCAGGAGTGAGTATAAATAAAATTTTAAAAATATGTATGAATTATGAATAAAATATATTGATAAATTCATACTTAATTTTCGGTAATGTTTTTATAGGATTCAAAAATATATTTCTTTTCAAAACATATTTTTATTTATTTTTGTGAAAAAACAATAAAATTATTTTCTTTTATTTTTATAATATTTATTTTAAAAAATTAGCTTCATTTTTATAAAAATATTTCAAAATTATTTTAGGATAAATTTTTGGTATTTTTTCTTAAAAATTTAATTTTTTATTTAAAAGTGAAAATATTGGTTTTTATTGAAAACATCCTTTTCATTTCAATAATTTTATAATTTTTTTTTAAATGGTATGAAATAAAAATTAGTTCAGTTATGTTTTTATTAATCCAATTTATTTCATTTTAATCAATTTCAGGGTGTAGTTTTATATAAAATCTTTGTATCCTTAAAAAAACTTTTCTTTCAAAAAATGACTTTATATCTCACATAAGGGATTAATTTTAAAATAAATTATGAAATTTATTTGAAATAAATTTGTATATAATAGATTCCATATTTGGAATAATCATAATTAATATTATATAATAAGTTCAACTTAATATTTTTTGTAATAAATAGAAACTGTAGTACAAATTAATTACCACAGTTGATGTTAAAATGAGTTTACTGGGGGTTAAAGTAAAATAGATAAGGGTTAAAATGGACTTAAAACTTATCCAAAAACTATTTTATGGATATATTTTGACCTTATATCCTCTATGGTTTGATAATGAGGCATTTTTAATCTTTTTTCATGTTTATAATGTGGGTATAATGGTTTATTTTGAAAAATACCATGTGTGTCCTCTACCCCACTTATAAATAGGGACCCCTATCCTATCCTCATTAAACTTATAAGTTCATTAAATACCTACAAAAAAAATTATTTAATTCCCTCTATACATACAAGAATCCTTAGTTTAAATAGAAATATAATCTAGGAATGATTTATGTAGAATCCTCAAGAGGTTGTCGAAAGAAGAGGTATCGTTCTTAACCAAACATATTTGTTTTATTTCTTCTTAAACTTCCTTAAAATCAAATTCAAACATGATGATACAATAAAACTAGTATCAACCATATATTATGATTTTATTATTTTTACGTTATAACCTAAATTCATATCATATTCCATCAAATGAGAAATGACACCATTAATCCTCTCTATGGTGACTACCACCTCACAGAATAATGTAAATAATTTTACATCATTGGATATAATGAATATTCATGATGATTGATGTAATGTTTATATATTATCTTAATGATGTACTAATATATAATTAAAATTAATATTTCATATACCTTCCAAACATACCATCCATTGAAGTTTGAAAATGTTGTTTTTGTGTACAATAGACTTACAGCTCACAAACTAATGTGTTTCATTTTTTCCTTTAGAATCACATAGATGGTATATTTAAGTGTATTTACATATATAATATTATATTAATGATAAATGTTTTATTCATTGTATAAAAAAATAACACGTACCTTTTTCCATTATATTTTTTAAAATGGAAACGTTACCCAAGAGTACGCATGACCTACCATCTCCTTGATTGTAATGTAGTTTATTTTTCATAACCATAAATCATGGTTATTTTTAAAATTAAAATTTAGGTATAAAAATTATAATTATTTCATGATTATCTTCTATATGATAAAATAATAATATCTTTGAACTTAGTCATCTTTCCAATGTGATTTCAGACATTTCAGTTAAACATTGTCAAAACATCTGAATTAAACCTAAATGATTAAGTAATTGAGTATAACAAGATAATGAATAAAATAATCAAAAAAAGAAAAAAAGAAAATTATTATAAATAGATTAAATAATTAACATAACTTTATTATTCGTGAATATAATTATCACAAGTGATGAATCGATCACGAGGTAAGGGATCTCTCTAAACCACCCTTTTATTTTGGTTTGATAAATCTTTATCTAACTCACCTTCTATCGTTATTTAAAGATAGTAAATTATTTTAAATTATATATATTTATTTCAAAAATATATACCTATCATATTATCCCTTCCTTTTATGGTGCAATGCATTCCTTATTTTCATTTCTCAAATTCCTTTATTATGTAATTTTCTTTGATTATGATACGAGGCAAGATTATAAAGTCCGTTTTCTTTCAATGGGTAATTATTTTGTTATTCCTTATGATTTAATTCAATTTTTTGAAATATATAAATCATGACCATGTTATGATGGTTTCTCCCAGATAGAATTCTAATTCATTGGGTTAATATTTAGTATCATGAGATATCATCTATGGGATTTGGTAGTGAAGTTAATCCATTATTGGACTTTGTACACCATGTGATATTATATAGTAAGTTATCTTTGACTCATGTTTATCTCATGTTATATGTTTCTAACTTATTTCCTATTTTACCATGATCTCATGATTCCAGGTTAGTTATATTATTCTTCCTTGTGATTACTTTAAATAATTTGATTTTATGATATCATGTTATAATCTGGACTCACATGTTATGCTTACATATCATGTTTATTCCCTTACTCAGCTATTTAGATTACCCCTTTCTTTTATTTTTTACCTAGGTTGTCCTGTGAAGTTATAGAAGCTCAAATGGATTTATGGGATCATTATGGATAATAAAATAATGATACCGGGTTTTAGATTTCTTTTATTGTTTTATATACCTAGTCTTTTAAAGACACTAGGCCTGATGATCACTGGGATATAATTAATGAATTTGTATGTTTCAATAATGTAATAATATATATATATATAATTCTTGGGTCTCTATAATGTTCAATCCTTTTATTCATCCCATTATGGATCATTATATCCCATCCTTTATTTGATATGTTAACATAGGCGATCATATGTATTTAGAAGATTAAGAAAGCCTATAATAATAAAATAATTAAGGAATTAAATAACATTTAAAGTGAAATATTTATTTATTTTTGATGAACATAATCTTCCAAGATACCATTCCTGCTGATTTCATGACATGTATTTCTAAATATATTATTCTTAAAAAAAATCTATAAAATCAAATATGAAAAGTTTGGTTCACTATATAAAGTAATATTATTTTGATTGAATTCCTATATAATAACATTTATCATTCATTGATCAAGAGGGAACAATTAAAACATTCTTATATATAATATTATCAATCTCCTTGATGTTAGGCTAAAGTGACTGAGTCTTCATTATAGGGATATAGAATTGTATAATAGATAATAGAAAATATTATGTTTATTTAAATAATATTAGTTATGACTCAATTTTTCTAGAAATATTATATAGATTAACATTGATACTTTTTTTAATTTGTGGTTGGTAATAACTTATTTCTCAAGGTATTAACTAATCTAGGATATAGGAGATTGGGAAATCATGGTAAGATAATTATGATATATATAATTCCATTTTATTCAATGAAATTACATAGATAAATGAATTATTTTATAACTTTACCTCCTCAGATGAATTAAATTTATAAATTGTTCCATGTATCTCAATTTAATGAGTAGTTACATGATATATCACATTTTCATAATTGGAAAGATCATGATATGAAAAAACTCCCCATTTATTAAAAACTCTATCCATATTATTTATCACCATAATAAATTTCTATGGGGTAATTATATTCTTATCATTTTATTTCTTTGGAAATTTTTTAAAGATTCATATGAAAATCTAGAGTAGTGATCCATGATTAGGAGTCAATGGCCTCATCTCTTTTTAATATGGGATTCTGATGAATTTCTATAGGTATAAATTTTTTTAGTGAAGATAATGTTTTACGCTAATTAGGCCACTTTTATGTATTTATATTATTAATTATTTTTAAATTTATTTTCTCAATGTTTATGGATTAGTTTATAAAATATGGATGGTTTCTCAGAAATCATGAACGAGAAACTATAAATTATCATCATGAATGGTTAGGAGAGAGTTATAGTGAAAAATAAATTTTCCTATGCATGGTGTGTTTAAATTTATAGTTGGGTTATAAATATTTTTAAAATATTAATATATTAATCTTTAAAAATTAGTTATGATATTTTTCCCTCGATTATTTTCTAAGGTGTTTCACTATCACCCAAAAGGACCCCTGTGGATATTTTCTCTTTCTTCCTCTATTTATAGATTTATTTGAGTCAATTTATCAATGTATAATTAAGATTTTATTTCCATAAAAGACTTTGTAATTTATTATTTATTTTTAATATATTAATTACATTGTTTTAATTTTTTTAGAATATATATTTGTTTGGGGTAGAATACATTTTTTTGGATTTTGAAAAATATATGAATCGACTTTCAGGTTTTATTATAAATAAGCATGGAATTATTGTTTATTTTGAGGTACGAGCTTATGCTTTATAAATGTTTATGGTCTGTTTCTATGTTTTGGTTCATGAGATACTTTTATGAATGATTTTTATAAAAATTTTACTTGACTACCTTGATTATTGGTATGAATAATCATGGGAATTCTTGGGTATCTATGTGGTAATTACAGTGAGTATTATTATATTGCTTATGATGATTTTGTTATTAGAAACCTTAGTTATAGTCATGATCTATCTAGTTTTAGGCCCCAATTATGTTTAGAATATGAATTTTAGGTGTTACAAAGGTTCACATAAATCACTAACATGATGATTTACTGGTGTCGAGTCCTAGATTAACCATTTTATAACTTAGATCTCAAATCCATGATGATTAATTATTCTTCTAAAATTTTTTGAGTATTATTTTTGATGATAAATAGTTTTATTTTGAGTTGGATTATTATTGTAAAATACTTTATATTTTTAAGACATGATGAAAACCTTTTGTTTCTGTCTAAAAAATTTGTTTTATCAAAACTAGTATTTTTTAAAAACATCAATTTTTGGTTTGGATTATAAATAAAAATGTATATAATCCTAGGATTTATCCTATGGGGTTCATAATCATTCCTTATATGAACATGATTATGGGTATATAGATTTGGTTATCAATGACATAGGTAATGATAAGAAATCCCTATATTTTTATGATAGAACATAATTTTATACAAGATATTTAACATTGAGAATAAATTCATGATATTTTATTGATATTAACTTAATTTTATTCCCTAATATTTAGTTATTTATTGAAATCTATTGAGTTTCATAACTGAAGTGTCAAACCATTTGATAGAGTAAATACTGTTCTAAATGGATAAATTTGGAATATAATTAACTCATTTTTAGATAAATATGAATGGATTTAAAGTATTTACTATTTATCTTAATAAAGTGAATGGTTGGATCAGGGAAAATGACTTCGTATTTCATGCTTGATAATAAAACTATTAAAGGCATGATGATTCTATAAGAATTTTTAAGGATTTATCCACCAATAAATCTTAATGAAATGGGAAAGGCACTGAATTTGCAAGGATGATTCCAGTACTACATAAAAATGGTCTTTGTCTATGTAAGAATAATCCAATATCTATGTATTCATTATTTAGAGATCCATAAGCATCATATATCCATTAATACATGCATCATCCAACTACCATAATCTTGATTTTCATTGTTTTATAAGCATAATGTGCCAAATTTAAACATAATTCATATTAAATAATCATAAATCAAATATGTTTAAGAATCATTCAAAACCCTGTATAATAATTATCTAGAGTTACATAAGAATCATTTCTACACACAATAATAATGATTCTATCCATCATAAACACCATTCCGTAGTGAAAATAAATTTATGTATTATGTGTAAGGGAACTTCATATGGATAATATACACCTCAAGATAAGTATTCATACAACAACAACAAAATTTATGAAACAAATTTTTAGTGACATTATAGATTATAATATTCATTACATTTCAATGTAGAAAATATATAGGAAGATATGGAATTTTAGTAAAGATATGATCTTGTCTAGGAAATAAATTCGAGGAAGAGGGAAACCTTCAAAAAAATTTAAAAACAAGTATCTAATGGGTATTGGAATAGTAGGAAGAGAAGGAAATGAGAGATATTTAAAAGAGGACTAGGATGAAGGTGCGCTGTATTTTATAGTTAAAAAATATTTTTTTTTTCTATTTTAGTTGTTATTTTATAATTTTAGTTAATTCTATAATTACTTCTACTTCCCCCTTCACTTTTGTTACCCTTAAAATAGAGCGGAAAACCTTTGAGTGACCAGTGATGGGGATGTTCTCCTTTTTTAATGATTGAGTCTTTAGACTTTGATGAGTAATATATTTCACTTTTTAAAAATATTTCTTTAGTTAAAAATTTTAGTTCTTAATATCAAATTAATTTTGGTTTAATTTAATCTTATTTATTATTTATTTCATTGGAAAATTAACTTTAATCTCCATCCACTATGTTTTATTCTATATGATACGAAATATATAAGACAGGACTGGTGAAGATCTTACTGATTGATGGATTATTTGTAAGGGGTATTTGACATTCTTGTTTTTCTTCGGAATCACAATTTACTATTGGATATTACCTGGACCATGTAAGATTTTTTTAATATTTTACATTCAAACATAAGAACAAAGTTACACTAAATTAGTTATGTATATTTTTTTGTTCCTCTCCAAATCTATGAAACCATGAATTAGAGGTGAAATAATTATGGAAAATCAAATTCATTAGTTGATAAGAATAAGAGCCAACAATTTAAATACTATGATAGATTTCAAATTGCAAAACCAACCCTGATATAATCTCTATTTCATTATTATATTTTCATTCTCCTATTATGTTTCTTTAATTATATTTCCAATCAAATAGCTTCAGAACACTCATTTTTTATATAAACGACATGATAACTAATATTTGAGGACTCTTATTTGAATTGAACCCTAGGGTTACCAATAATACTATACATTAGAAATGTAATAATTTATTTTAACCACCTCATGATAAGGTTTAAATCAGTGTTATAGAGGTGATATCATGTGAGGGTTTAATATAAGTCATTGTGAGAAGGATTATTTTTTTGGAAGTGAATATTTTTATATTTTTGGTTTGGGAATATTTTTTAGAGGGTTATATAAAACGCACTATCTTTTAATTCATTTTTTGTTTACTCTCTCTTTTTAGATATCATGTATATAAATCTCAATAGCATGGAAAATAATTTTTTATTAAAATAAAAAGGGATAGAAACATAATAAGTATTCATGGTGGTCTAAAGTGATGGAAGGATAGTTCATCTTTAGCCACAACAATATTACAATGTTGGGAAAATGAGGATAACAAAGAAAAAATAATGAGCGGGAATGACTCATTTCCTTTTAAAATTTAAATCCCACCACCATATTTCCTTTACAAAATTTTTTTAATACCTATTTTCTTATTATGAAATTGTCTATATTTATAAAAATTATAAGTAATGGACTAGGTTTTGGTAAATAACCATGACTATTTTTGATAATTTAAGAAAACAAATATTCTTCAACATATAGATTGTTACTCATGTGTATAAAAATAGAGAGACCATTAGTAAATTACATGTATTCTACTAAAAATAGGGTCCCATCACCATAGAATTAATTTAAGCAGAAAATAATTGAACTATAATTTTCATGAATAATTACCCTACCATGCATGATTCCATAAGAATAGGAGCCATCCTTGTCGAGTTTTAGACCCAATTTTGGAGGGGACCATTAGACCAAAAGTCCAAAATTACCATTGTTAGCTAGCATGATATTAAGAAAATTTAAGTAGTAGTTATAAATATTATTATATCTAAAAACGATTTGAAAAATCCAAAAAAAATTAAATCCCCTAAATTTTTAGATATTGGAAGTTTTGGCACATGTTGTTGTGCCTACAATTATTTTTAACTTCTCATATAATCCAAATACTTTCTTCCAAGCCCACCATACAAAAAAATATTGATTGGAGATGGTTCCATCACCTAAAAATCATGATTAAGGGAAACTAATTATGGAGTTAATAATGGGGAAGATTCCAAACCATCCCCCAAAAATAACCATATAAAGGCCACCCCATATCCTTTTTCAAATAGATTCGATTATATCTTAAATCTCAAACTATTCCATTAATGAATTTTTAATCAAGAATAACCCCTTTTAACTGCATGTAATTCTTCTGGTATGTGGAATGATGATGAGAAAAAATTATTAAAGTTATATTTACTTAGAATAGTCACATCCTGGAAGACATTACCCAATAAATCCTATACGTTAGAAACATGATATAGATTCATGTAGTATTTGGTGTTGAAGTACAAAAAACTGGATTAAGTGAAATGATAATTATTGTCTTCATTATCTAGATGGATACTATCAAAGATTGTTTTTTGTTCAATTGAGGGGACACAATCAATGAAATTCACGTTGATGTTTATATTTAGAGTAGGAAAGCATGAGAAGAAAATTTATATCCCAACTTAGATATCCTTCTAAAAAAAATTATCTCACATATAATCCATTGTGAATGATCTGGTAGAATGAAGAGGGGGCCTTTTAGGATTTTCCATAATGGGAAAGAGGAAGGTGTAATGTAACAACATGAATTGGGGGATACACCATTTTGTCTAGAAAATATTATACATATTGAGTTTCTATCAACCACATCATATAAAATACATTCATGCATCGAATGTATTAAATCATAAAGTATTCTTAAACTAATTTCACCATTTTCAATGGATTTATATATAGATTTAATCTAACTAAGTGGATTTTACCTTCACATTTGGAGTCTCAAATTATGGAATTGATATAATTGTCCAAGAGGTAGAGAACACCCTTAGGGACTCTGATTGAGGAAATAAGATGAATGAGAATAGAGGTGATGGTGGAGTTATTGATAGTAATAAAACCAACAAAATAAAGTAATTGAATATTTGAATAATCAATTATACCCATAATTCTATGAACAAGGTGGTCAAAATGGAAAATTTTGATTCTTCTGGATTATAAAGGAGCACCAAGATAATCCATGGGGAAGGAGTTACAATTGAAAACCATATTGTTCTTGATATCAACAACTCCTTTAGCTAAAAAAGAACTATAAATGTACATATTTATCTTAAAATGGAATACCCACTTCCAATTATATTTTACATATTCAATCAAAATGTATTTTAATAGAATAATATAATTTTTTATTCTATTCTGAAAATAAATCATACCATCTAAAAAACTGAGAGATGACTATAGAGACATACCTTCCTCCGAAGGGAAGAATAATACTATAATAGAGAGAGATTTCCATGTTTCTACCAAAATAATCCTAGGAAACAATAATTAAGGTATCAGAAGTGAGATCTACTTATTGAAGACCTTTGATAAATTTAAAGAATTTTAAATTCCTTTCCATCAAAGAGATCAATATCCATATAGAGGAAAATGTCTTGAAGAACATATCACAAATCCAATCGGAAAATCCATGATGCTATGTTATATAAAAAATGAACTTACATTGGACAATTTTATAGTAATTTTCAATGTCCATATTAAATATGATGGTAAAACCAATCACAATAATATTAATTTTATGGATAATTTCACAAACTAATTAATAACTTCTTATATATTCAAATTCTTTACAAAGACAAGTTGTTTATCTAAAACCAATTGTGGAATGATGATGGAAGGTATATCATTAATGATTTTTTCAAGTATTTTTAAGTGAAATTACACAAAATAATAGGATGGATATGATCAAATTATTTAGGTTGATTCACTTTCTAAATGAGGAAAACAGATATGGAATATTTGACTCTAGAAAACTTGACACTTGTAAAATAATCAAGATATCTCTATTGAGTTCATCCTTAAGATTCAATATAATATTATGAGTTAATTTTAGATTTTTTTTATCATAGAAATTATTGAGTCCAGAGGTTTCTCATCCATATAAACCAATGATTCGAATGTTTTTAAGGTATTAACAATAGAGTCTTCAAGTAAAAGTTTTTGGGTAAAAGAATGAAGAAATCATTCAAGAACTGAGGAAGATTCAAGGAGAGAGAAAAAATTTCATGCAATGATCCACACCAGTGGAAGGATCCTATTGGGATTTAATAGGGGACCAAATTTTTTAGATGAATCCAAGCATGAGTAGTATTCAGTACTATCATTTGGAATAATAGAATCATGCAGACATGAAAATATAAAATCATCAGGGTCATCCTGAGATGATACACCTTGTAATAAAGTGACCAAGGAGATATATTTTTTATCACATTAAACCTAATTAATATATCAATTCAAATGATGAGTCCCATAGAGATATTTTATAATGTCATAGGTGGGTATTAGATATGTAGGAATAATGGGAGTCCTGGAATTTAGATAAAATTCAGAAAGAGAATGTTTCTTTTCATAGGGAGAGTCAGTAAGAAAATGAACACCCAAAAAAGCATAAAAATGGTAGGAGGATCCAATCATGAAAACTAAAAGGCTAAGTCTCTATAATAAGAAAACCATCCATCATAGGAAGTTGACTAACCATAATGGGAACTTTCTAAATTATACCATTCAACTAGTGAGTATTCTACATTAAAAAATCCTAATGGATGATATATGTAAGGAACTAAGGGTCCAAAGGGAAGAGGATAGAAGAGTTATCTAAAATTAATCCGACATGAACTCAATAATAAAACTAGTCAATATGTATCCTTCTATAAAAAATAACTACTAGTTTTAGATCCCAAAACACTAAAATACTCACCCTAGAGTTAAATAAAACCATATTTAAAATGATATTTTTTTACCCTGGACATAGTTAGACTCCTTGAGGGAAAGGTGAGAGAGATATATATCTATTAAAATCCTGTAAAAATTATAATACATGTATAGAGTTCTTTAATCCATGAAATGTAAATTCCCAAAATCATCATTGAAAACCTTGAGGACCAGGGAGTTTCTAGATGAGAGATGTTATAAATGGAGAACGTACCACACATTAGTATAAATAAAGTCTCATCCCATGTGATTCTCTATCTACCTATAAAAATAAAAAATAATTGATTATCTCAAGAATTTTAGTCCCTCACCCAGGATGTATGAAGTCTTTCAATTATGACAGATGAATAAAAATGGATCACAGATTGAGCACTGAGAAAGTTTTAAGAGATAAAAATGTCCACGAATTAATAATGAATTGGAAAAATAGAAGTGATGGTTTTTATTTAAAAGTCATAGTAATGAGAATCAAGCAATGACAATATACAGTGGATATGAAATCATCTATCAACATGGATAAATATCAATTTCCATTGATGAAATATAGGTCCATAGAAAAACACATGATTTTCAAAATCAATGGTAAGTAAGAAGGAAGATATGGTTGAATGGAATGAGAAATGGCTTAGTTGAAAGGGGATACAACCAGATCAAGAAAAAAATATTCGGGAAAAGAATGCAATGCACTGAATCTAGAAGAATCTAGAGATTCTCTTTTAGTGTATGATTTTACAATGTCTCCAGATGAACCTATAACATGAGAGTATCAAAGGATGGGTGAATAGGATCAGACAACTTTCCAATAGAGGGAGGGGGGAAACATCATTTAAGAAGTAAACATAAATACTTGAGTGAACCCAATACCTAAATGATTTTGAAGGCATAAAGGATGTGGGAGAAAATTCACAGAAAATTCATTTTACTAATAAACTCTCCATCAAAATCTTAAGATCACATTAGTATTTTAAAAATATTAAAAATTTAAATATTTATATGTTCTAGGACTTATGTAATGTTTGGATGTTTTTTTATTATATATTATTTAAAATTTATTATTAGTTTTATGATATGATTTTGAATTTATATTATCTATAATTTGGTTTGGTTTTAGTATAAAATGTGTTTTTCATTGAATATGTGTGACCCAACTAATGGATACATTATTTTTTATTTTAAAAAATATTTTTATAGTTATTTTAGAGATAATGAAATTTTTACCATATTTTTTTTCATACCCTTAGAAATTGCACTATCCTAAGATAATAAATATTCCACTTTAGTACTATTTTCATGCCAACAGAAGTGTTGAGATAGTGTGGTTAGGCTGGTATATTATATATTTAACAAAAATGTTTTCCCATGAGACCTTAACATAATCTTGATTTTATTTTTTGATTTCTTAAATATTATTATAATTCAACATTATTATGTTTTTTAACTCATACCATGATATAATAAATTTATATCATAATGAAATTTAATAAAAATGGAATTAAATAACAAATAACAAAGTTGGGATTTTCAATCATCCCATTTGATTTGAATGACAACATATCAAGAGAACATGACATAAACTAGCTAAGAGGCCTCAACCATAAAATATAAGTATATGTGGGTCTATATCAATGTATAATAAAATAGAAATAGAAATTTTTCCAATAACATTTCCATTAATTTCTAAAAAACATACCCACATAACATAATTATCCTCAAATGTGTAATTTATCATTGACTAGATAAATTCATATAATAGTAATAAAATTAACCCTCACATTATTATTCAATATTAATCACATCTTATTATTTTATTCCTGAAGGGTTTTGGAGGGGAAACCACTAGAATTAATATTGCAAAATATATTCAACCAACACCAGTTTATTCCCCAAGATCATTAAATTTTTACTGTACTGAATAAATCAAATGAGAAATTCATAAAAATTTTCTAAGAATCAATCATATCCACGATTTTCTATAATATATTGATAAATTTCATTTTTATTCATGAAACAGACACCTTCCTCCTTGTATATATTTGAGATATGTGAATCATCCAATTATAAGGTAGGAATTCCATTTCCATTTTAAATAGAACCTTTTTAGAGAGTGGTAGTGAGTGTATAATGGACCACTAATTTCATAAATAGATATTACATTTTTTAAATGAATAAAAATATAATCAATTCCAGAACAATAATGGATTAGATTCTTTAGAGATTATTTATAGAATCTTATTATTTTAAGAAAGATGTTCAACATATTTCATAAAGATATTTCCCTTTAGTAAATGTAATTAAATACTTTCTTCATAAACTAGGGAAAGAAATACATAATAAAGGGCGAACTCATATGCTCAGTAAGGGTAAATATAAGATATAAAAAATCATAACATGAACATAGGGGTATGAGAACATGAGCATATAATTTGAAAACAATACCCTTCACAGAAAATACCATAATAAATATTTATGGAATAATGATTATAAAGGCATACTACATAAGACATTAGATATTCAAATAAAATATTTCATTGGAGAATAACATAATATATGAAATTTTGAAAAATACATAAATATATAAAATGGTTTCCATAGTAGTAAAGGATCATGACGAAGGATATCTTATTGGAATGGGTTCGCTCCATATACAATCTTAGTAGTCATCGTTCACTCCAAAGACCATCTTAGTTGTAAAAGTTCACTCCCAAGACCATATTATTTTTCATGGTTCATTCCTAAGACTATCATAGTATTCATGGTACACTCCCAAGACCATCTTAATAGTCAAGGTTTACTCTTAATAAGATCTTAGTAGTTGAGGTTTACTCACAAGACCAATTTATAAGACAAAGTCCACTATTGAATCAATCTCACTCCCTATTTCAGCCATATCTATCTCATGAGATATACAAAATTACCTAATTCATTTAATGGAGATATAGTTCCCACCAATCAAATAATGAAAACCATAAATATGTGTTCTACAAGAAAATAAATAATTCATCATAAAAAAATACCAAACGTCGAATTAATAAGGATAATATCCTAAACAGATAACCCCATTCATGCATAAGTTTCAAGAAATAAGTTTATATTATATGGAAAATTATTTTGAAAGATCATTTGATATAATTGTTTATTAAAATATACTTTAAATTTATGAAATAAAATACTTTTTAAATAATTAAATATTTAAAAAACCTTATTCTTTATAAATAAAACTGAAAAATTATAAAGGAATCTTTTGAAACAATTTTAAACACATGAAACTTCTTTTAAATCATTTTCCTTGAAAACACTTACAAGATCATTTAAAAAAAATTGAAACACATTTTTAGAAAAAATGGGTTTTGAATATGGAAATGTTTTGCAGAAAGAGAGAATAAAATTACAAGAATCATAAAATATGTTGAAAATAAGGGGATTCATGATAGAGAATTTAAAATGGATGTATATACACCTTGTAAAATAATATAGGTTTATAACATAATATGTGTCCCAAAGAAAGAAAATTGAGACAAAATTAGCTTACTAATATCTTTTAAACCATAGACCCCACGAAAGAGATATCATAAAATTGATATGTAAATAAACATAAATCTTAGGTTAATTATTATATAATTTAATAATGGTATGTATATACACAATAGAAATTATATTAATTGTGAATATGGTATAAGTCTCGCAGAATAAAATTAGGACTAGAAATCCCCTTACCACTTTGTAATCATGAAAATCAAATGATCCATTGAAGAAATGAAATCATATGGATATGTAAAAACAATAATATTAAGGACAAAATCATAAAATACATTAATGATAAGTATATTCACCACATATAATATATCTATAGTAAACAAGCCTTGTATCGCATTGAAAATAAAAGTGATAGAGAAATCCCTTAACTCAAGTCTTGAATTTCAACATTAAAAATGAAACATATTTTATTATAAATATGAATTTATAATAAATTTATTAAATAAACATATAATAATAATATATTTTATGATTTTTTATATCATCTTATCACCTGGTTGTTAATAATTTTTTATTTAAATCCTTATTCTCGTTCAAAACTTCTTCATTTTCCAAGATTGTTTCAGTTTAGTAGTTTTGATCCTTATACATATATTTTGGTCCCATAATTTCAAGAATTTAAATAATGGTTTAAAAATTATATATATTTATTATATAAATATTTATATTCATTCATAAATATTATATAAAAAAAAATTAATTACAGCGTTAATAGAGATGGTAGGCTGTACGTACGCATGGATACATTTTTTAATTTTTGGATTTATAGATTAAAGGAAATGTAAATAAAATTTAACCTTTAAATTATTATTATTATTTATTATATATCTCATATACTCATAAAATTAATCCTCATTAAAATCCATATGAAATATAAATGAAAATTGAATCACATCGCATCGTGGAGATGGTAGTCCATACGTACGCATGAGCGACATTATCTTTTCTAAAAAAATTTAATGATAATAATGTACACATAATATTATCATTAAAAAGGTATAATTATATTATAAATATCATATATAATCACTAATAATATCATAATACTCATCCACATAATATGGTGATGGAAAATGAATTGCATCGCGGTGTGGAGACTATAAACCATACATAATAACGAAAGATACTTTCACTTATTATTAGATTGGAAAGAGGGTGTATAACAATGTATTAATAATCATAATAAAATTTAATAATTTTTATAGAAATTATTTTATTAATTTATTATTAACATAACATATTTATATGATGTATGGAAGAGTATAAAATGAAAGTGATCAGTTAAAGAGATTACATGTTCTTAGAAATGTCTCTGTTGGATCTCCTCTAATGGGATATAGGGTTGCAATTTTGAAAAGATTAGAACCTCCAGAATGTGTATAGGAAATTTTATAAGAGAAATATTTATGGTATGGAATATCTATAAATATCAATTTTATGTGAGTAAGTGAGGGAGGATGTGTAATTTTATAGCTGAGGTGATGAGCACTTTTAGAAACTCGTAAAATATTAAATCAATATAAATTAATTTTTAATTAAAAATGAATTAAAAGTTTTTTATCTAAAATATTATATGATTATTTGTATAAGGAATATCATAATATACGTGTTAGACACGTTTAGGTCACATTATTACCCTTATCATTTAGCTTTAACCCGTATTTAACCATTTTAACTCTTCTATGGACAACATGGATTCTATGCCTTAGGGTAAATATTCATACTATAAAATGAAAACCAATAAAAAATGGATAATTATTGACATGTTAAATATTATTATAATAATTTTGATGAATTTATGATTCTTAAAAAATTTATGAAATTTCATAGAACATTAATTGTTTTAATATATCATTAATGTTTATTTTGATACTATTAATGACATTGAATTTTATAAATATAAAAAAACATATTTAAATAGAATATTTTACAATATCCCCAAAATGTAAATTTAATTTTTAAAATTATTTTATGACATTAATTATCTAAAAATATATTTATTTTAATATTTTTAATATCATTTATTTGATATTTTTATTAATAAAATAATTATTACATCATTATTGTGTAATTATTCAAGAAACTTATTTCTTCACTAAAAATTATAAATAAATTACTATGATTTAGATAAATATTTTTTTCATTCAAATTAGTTTTTATTGTCAATGTTATCTTGTGGTTAATACCTTATTAAATATTCTATAGTTATTATAATTACAGATATGAAGTATTTATCTTTTCTTTATATAAAATTATATAAATGTAAAAATTTAAACAAAGTGGCCCAAAAAGTCATAAATAAATGTATATCATGAAAATAATTTCATTAAATTTAAAATGTAAAATTATATTTGTCCAAAACCAAGTCTTTTCCCCATGTGAACACATAAGATATATTTAGGACAAAGAATGTTACATTTGTGTATTTATTTTTTTTAAATATTATATAACTTATTTTCATGGAATATTATCCATTAAAAAAGTAAATTTTGATAATTAGACGATGAGGTTAAAATTATATTCATCAAATAAAATTTTTTCATCTGTTAGGGAAATTTTATAGTCCTTATCATTTTAAATGTAACCTAAATTACCCAATTTATCATTTACCGTGCTAAAAAAAATTACCAAGGTCACTATTTATATTGTCCAAAACTAAAAGTGAATTTATAAAAAAATTTGACCAATTTGAATCAAAATAAAGTATCCATTTTTTAAAATTCAAAATACAAAAGGTTTAGAATTTATTTAAAAATAATCCACACAAAATTTCACAAAAAAAATAGTTCTTTATGAAAAATGCCATTTTGAAAGATAAAATGTTTTTATAATGAATTCATATATTAAATATACATTTTTAAAATAAATTTACTATTTTAAATGAATTAATGAAAACTAAAAACTAATATAATGCATAATTTTACATGTAAATTGGTTAAAAAATAATGTTTTTAGTAAAAATCAGTATTTTCAACATTCCTTAAAAAATAAATATTTTCAGAAAATTTTCAAAATATAATTTTTTTATAATTTTAAAATTTTGAAGTCAAAAATAAAATTAATTTTTTAATTAAAACATCAAAAATTATAAAAATTAATATTCACTCATAAAATTAAGAAAAACTCATTTTTGAAGAATAAAGTGACTTACTAAAAATTGCAAAATAATTTTTTAAGAACATCCCAATAAATTTTTATTTACTTGATCATTTATATATGTTTCATAATCTAGATATTAAAATTTATTTCCACCAATTTGATGGATAATTTATAATAGATATACAATATGTCATGGTTCTTCTTAACTTATTATTGTGTAATACACAAGCTATCAATGAAATAAAATTATTTAATGATCTATTCCATAAAAAAATCATGGTGTTACATTTTACCCCCTTGAAATGATTTTTCAATCGAAATTCATCTTGTTCAAAAAATGTTTTAACATTTGATAATTTATTCATAGAAACTGATATCGTAAAAATGACTAATAAAACATCCCTTAAACAAGGAAATGTGTAAACTTAAAGGTTTCCTAAAGCAAAACATCACTAGGTTTCTATATAGGTAAAAAAATAAAAGAATTATTTTTAAGGGAAAACTAATCCTCAATAAATTATCGGGATTAAAATAGGACATGGTCAAGATAAGGTTAAGGACCACAAAATCATATTCCTAATCCATCTAAAAAAGGTCATTGATATCATCAAAAATGATGGTAATAGGATAATATTTTAATTTTAAAAGACTGAGAAAATATACATGATTTTATTTTACAAGTACAATATCACTCATTTTTGGTTCCTTTATTAATATTTTCATTATATTTTAATAAATTAAATGAATATGAAATCGTAATTCTAGTACAATTAGGGTATCATAAGATCCATAATGTGATAATATTCCATTCCCTCTATCTATAGAAAAATGGTTAGAACAGGTTATCCAAAACACATAATTTTTCATATAGTGAACCAATACATTAATATTTAAAGCCTCATCCATGATTCAACTTAAATAATCTCGTAAATAGTAACTCTTATGAACCATCCTAAATATTAAAACCCAAAAAATTAGGAATAAGTTCACTAAATTACCAAAATAAATATAACATTATTCCCCTATGAAACTTGAAGTAGATCTCAATTTCTATATACCAACAACGATAAGACCATTTTCATATATTCTATTAAAACATCGTAATAACAAAAATTACCATAAAACCTTAGTGATAACGTGAGTGATTTCAAAAATTGAATATTTCCTCATAACATAAATATAAAAATTCAATAAATTAAATGTATGATATCATAAACCACCTTTTCATTATATTACTAACCAATACCAAGGTCATCAGTACTATCCCTTTTTTATCACTATCAAACACATATTTATGCACAAATAAAGTGTTATATTTCCCCTAACCATGTGTTATAAAAAAATACCCTCTTAATCACTTTTCATTGTTACCAGTACCATTGAACACATGCTTTAAAATCCTTAAGGAAAAACATCAGTGAACCAATCCTATGATGTTTCCTTATACAATAAAATTACTTATATTACATTATTATTGAATTAAAATAAATAAACACTCAGTCATTCCACCACTTAATTTTTATACTCCATATTACTAATATTGACCAAATTATATTTAACTTTTCCTTTTTATTTAAGGTTTTTCAAGAATATATCATCATTTTTAATCCTTGGTTTTTTGTATTGGTTAGCATAATTCCCATTTTATAAAACTTGATGCATTGATGTTTGGGAGGTTCATTATGTAAAATCGTCTATTTATTATCATCATTATATATCAACTTCTTATCACTTCAATACTAAATTTATAAATGAACTTCCCTTACAAACATAAAAAATTTTATTTTCCCCTTAATACCATTTCCTCCTTGATTGCTTCCACACTATGAACATATATGGAAAATCATCTTCTTCCCTCCATGTTTTCTTGAATCGAATTTAAATTCCATTTTCCCCTTCTTTTCAAAATCATTGGATTAACGGGTTACACTAATATCTATCTACACCTTAAGATAGAATTGAAAATTTTATTCATGGATACCGAATTCTCTTATGGATAACTCCCTTCAGAGACTTGGTTTTGAGACACTGAATAATTTTTCAACCTAATTTTCCAATTAGATGATAATACAAAAAATAATACCACAAAATTATTACCAAATTTTCCTCATAGGTTCCAAAATATTAATCATATATTTTTCTTTATCTCAAGGAATTTTTTATCCTTCCTTACACAATAAATAAGAGGAAAGTACTTATTAAAAAATAAGTTCTTGAACTAATCCCATTCCATAGAGATAATTTCCTCCTATTTACCTATATGTGTGGTAATATTCCACCATTGATGTGATTCACCTTCCAAAAAATAGACAACCAAAAATATTTTTTCAGTGGTGCTGATCCATTGCTCAATCACAAGTGAATCAGATGACTCACTGAATGAAGGTGGATGCTTCTTTAGGAAGGGTTCAATAGTATGTTGTTCACCCATTAGTTAATTTGGAATTACAACATGTTTCATATCTTTAGATAGTTGTGTGATCCTAGCAATAATAGTTTTTATTCCTTCTCACATAACATTCAGTTTCTCAGGAGGACAATCATTGCATTTCTCATCATATTTTGAACTAAGAAGGATTCTTCGGGTTCTAACCATTGTCTAATAAAAAATTTATAGTGTTATAAACACTAATCATAGTGGGTAAACCCCATAATCACAAGATACAATATAAAAATAATGCATCATTTTTCAATAAATGACACCTGAGGCTTAACCTAAGTCATTCATGATCATTATCAAATATTTAAATTTTTTTAATACTAGGTCATATCCTAACGGTTTTTATAAAACTTTTATAACCCTAATCTCCAAAAATTTTCTAATCTTGGATCTGATACCAACTATAATGGCCCAAATTTTTATACAAAGATATTACATCTTTTTAGATGAATAAAAACCCAATCCAAGCAAGAAAGGTAATGGTTTAGAGTCTTTGGAGATTAGATATAAAATATTATTATTTTGTGTAAGATATTCATCATATTCTATAATGACATTACCATTTATTTCTCCAACTTAAAACCATTATTGATAACATGGGGAAGAAAAACATAATAAAGGATGATCTCATATGTTCAGTAAGGGTAAATATAAGAGATTCATAAGAATAACATGAGTATAGGGGTACAAGGATATGAACATAATATTTAAAAAATTCACCTTTCATTGAGAAGAAAATAATAAAGATTAATGGAATAAGATTTGTATTTCATAAGATATGAATCATAAGATAGTCAAAAAACAAAATTCATTAGCATATTTCATAAGAAAAAAATGGTTAGAAACACATTAATATATAAAATGATTTTTATTGTAGTCAATGATCATGAGCATGGATATCTTAGTGGAATGGGTTCACTCACCCAACCATCTTAGTATTCATGGTTCCCTCCCAAGTAAATATTAGTAGTAACTCCCAATACTGTCTTAGTAGTCAAGGTTTAGTCCCAAGACCATCTTAATAGCCAAGGTCACTTCTAAGACAAACATACCAGTCAAGGTTCACTCTAAGGAATATATTAGTAGTCAAGGCTCACTACCAAGACCATATTAGTGGAAAAGTTCCTTTATTAAACTCCATTCAGTCTTCATTTTATGAATTTCTATCACATTAGATATAAATAATTAACCAATTCGTTAGAGGGAGATATATGTCCCACCCCTCAAATAATTAAAACCATACATATGTATTCCACAATAACATAAAACAATCCTCATAAAATTTAAAAAAACATGGAAGAATAAGGATTATATCCTTGAAATATAACCCCATAAAAAAATGTAACATCAAATAATTTTATCTTATCTAGAAAATGTTTTTGAAATATAATTTGAAATTTTTCTTGATGAAAATATCCTTTCCATTTTAGAAATTATACACTTCTAAAATGAAAACATTTTTACAATAACATCATATTTTAAAATAAACTTATTTATGTATAAAGAAATATTTTAAAACCGTTTAAACTCATAAAAAATATTTTAAATCCTTTTTCATGAAAATTACAAAAATATCATTTAATACAACTTTTGAAAACATTTTCTAAATAGATGGTTAAAAATTTCCGAAAAAAGAGATAGTAAATTACACAAACAAGATAAGATCATTAAAAGAATGAGATTCATGATACAACATGTCAACGATAATTATATACAACTCATAAAATAATATAGGTGCATATCATAACATTTGTCTCAAGGAATGAAAATTGATAGAAAATTACACTTCCAATTTGGTATGTTTTGAACCTTAAACCCCATAAAAGAGAGACCATCAAATGGATATGTAAAAACAAATAAATTTAAGGATTATAATCATAGAATACATTCATGGAAATTATATTGTTTCGTTGAGTTTTGGAAGGGGAACCTAGAATGGGACCCCCCCCCCCCTTAATGGTTTGATTGAGGGGTATTTTATGGCCTCACTCAATCATATGCATCAAGTCTTCCATATTTTCCATATTACCTAGAAACTCCCAAAGGATCTCTTATCTATAGCTGGGTATGGACCTTATTTCCAAAGGCTGGTGGTCATATGGGTTTCCAGGACCATCGACTGTTGGGGACTCACATTGGTTGAGAGGATGTTATGTCTCACTCATCACACCGTTTTGGGGGGATTTTTTTCCTACTCTGGGACTCTCTTATAGAGTTAATATATGTTTCGGAATCTATTCCATATCCTGATATAGGACTGGTTACCCTAACTAAATGACTACATGTTAATTCTATTTTAAATTCAAAAGAATGGGATCTCTTAGGTGAGTCCATGAATAAGTATATGAGGTTCTTCATCATTCTCCGGTGACAGTGAGTTTCTTATATGATGAATCCATATAACAAAGTGTTTCAAAACATGCTCCCACATGAGGAGGAGATTAATATTTTGAGGATGGGATTAAAAAATTATGATGTATCCTATGTATCCTAATTATTTCAGGAATCAAAACCCATATAGTTTGTTTAACACCTAAAGTTTAATGTTATATGAAAGGACTTATATGGGAGATCTTGGAAACCTTCAATCTCGGGTCCTAGAGGAAATCTTATGTATCCTGAATATAGAATGAATCAGAGTTGTCATAGTTTATTTATTCAGGACATGTATATTGGTGTTACCTATGTCATTATAGAGACTCATGGTGGAGATAAATTGATTACAACAACTACCTAAGATCACATGATCCATGCTCAGTGTGATAAATAATGGATAACAAGTAACCGATGTTATTTCATTGAGTAAGGGACTCAGATACTATGATCACCATGAATGATCAATATGGAACCGGATTCTCATGTGAGGTAGCCAATGTATCCTTAGTATGGAAGGAATTAGAGTCTTCATAGTTCCCTTTAGAATAGGGCTTAAACAATGAGGTTTACTTATATGGAGAAGATTTATAATGCTAGTAAAGATCTCATTACATCCTCTAATGTGAGACATGCTTATGCTGAAAAAAAAAAGTGATGAAGATGACAAGCCTCATGGCGTTTGGGTATGGGACTAGTATATTAGAAAATTACTTGGAGTGTTTTCCATAGATCTCAGGACATAGGAATCCATCCTACATATCCTGGGTAGGGAGGGAATCAAAGTTCTCATAGTACATATATGTCAGGTCTTACACAATGAGGCTTCTCTATTGATAGGGGCTTACATGCCGAGTAAATACAATATTGTCCAATAATGGGATTCCATGGAGATCTAGATTTCTTCTCTAGAAGATTTCATAAGACCCAATAGGCACATCCTGTGGGCCACCACATGACCTAGATTGACACATGTGGAGGGTGTCACAAGATTCAGTGTGGAATATACTAAGGGGTGTCACGTTTCTTGGCTGACACCTTTGGGTGACATCACGAGACCTGGATGACATGTTTTAGGGGAATTCTGAGTCTTAGATGATATAAACAGAGTGTGACATGGGGGCATGGTTATCATTTCCAAGTGTTTCCATGAGACTCAGCTGACAAGAGAAATCACTATTTTATAACTCAATAGATGTGTCTGAGGGACGTCGCAAGTCCTGGGTGATGGACCCAGGGGGTCCGCAAGATCAAAGTGGTGTCCGTGGGAGAGCTGTGTGGCTTATCCTATAATGTCTATAGTATTTTGTGTGTCCCATGTTTCATGAAAATAGGGTGTTATGAGATCCGATAGACGTGTCCTTGTGCCATATCATGTCTTTGGATGGCATACATGACACACATGGGGGGGGGATCAAGCATGTATTTAGCTTAAGGATTCCACCATTGATATTGGTTCTCATATATTGCAACTACCTCGATTTCATTCTGAGCTAGTTATCATGAATCTCACATAATCCAAAGGGATTGTGGGATATCCATTGCATAACCCACCACAGTCCCTCTCACGATCTATGAATGACCACACATAGTTCTTTATTCATAGCACATGACAACTCCAGCTTCCCACTGATATATTACCTGAAGAAAAGATGGTCGGTCACATGATCACAATGAGATGTCCATAAAAGTCGAGAGCTGAATCTTGAAAAGTCTATGAATTAGGAATCCAATAGAAGAAGCAATCATTCCATTTTTCATATTGGGTTGGATGATTTATAGTCCTCACCACCTCAGATACACACGGATTTGTGTAGTGTATCTATCACAAGTCCAGACTGGAGCTGACCAAGGGGCGTTACGCCACACAGTTTCATAAGTATCTGTCATGGACTTCTTTGGGAACGTCTCTTGATTTTATGTGATCACGAGCCTCATCCTTTATAAGATTATTTTTGATTATTGTTGAATTTTTTTCTTGTGTACATTTTAAAGGAATTTCATTTCTTCATGTTGACATCTCTAAGGGCGTTCGCAAGATCCAAGTGCCTATGATTAGACACTCATGAGACCTTGGGTGACTTTTCCATGGGTCTCGCGAGACAATGTTGTGGGTGTGATAGAAATGTCACATGCCTTTAGGTGAACGCGAGTACCTCTCGAATCCTCCCTTTGGATCCCCATTGTTTGATGTAATAATGGTTGGGAGTCAAGCGATATGTCATGTGTTTTTTCGAAGGTATTTCATAAATTTTTTGGAGATGCATCATGTGAACAATATGGGACACTTGGGGGTAAATGAGAATAACATGTCCTAAAGATGAGGTTGACAAGACAAAGGGATTTCTTATGACAAGGAGGCATGTCGACAAGGGCTCGCAGGGCCTTGTGGTTCATCAGGGGCACATCAAAAGTCTTTGAGGGGCTACAAATTCCTCTCAACTCCTGCCTTTTTATCTTCTTTTTTTATTTTTCAAAGGCCAGGGATCATGTGATTTGGAAAGAGTAATATCTAGGATTTTTACTTTATTTTTGGATGATTTATTTCTTAACCAATATAGTTCATGTGGAGAGTGTGAAATCATGTAGTGGATAGGTCTATCCAGCTATACTTAAAAAGACATAGATTTAATTGGACACTCCCGAGGAGTTCCATGCGGTGAGGATGACAAGCCATAGGGATTCCATGTAGTTTTGTGTTTTCTTGTAAATATATCAGTTTCCATGTCGCATATAACGGCCCATACATTAAATATAGATATTACATAAACATTGGGGAATATTTATAACATAACAAAAACCATTCCAAGATTGTATAGGTTTAGTTTCTTTAAAAATTGGAAAACATAAATAACCTGTTCACAAATCATCTACCTTGTCTCCTGCTAATTTCATCATAACTAGATTCCTTTTTTAAATATCTTACTTAATACCCTTATTCATGACTTGGGAAAAAGAATCATATGAATGGGTGAGCTCAAATTTTCAGTAAGGTTAAATAAGGAAAATAACAATCATATCATAATCATAATAACATAACATTTGAAATCTTATCCCACATATAAAAGATCATAATATCATGCCATGGGATAATTCATAAAAGTTCAACATAATCCCAATAGTCATAAAATAAGACATTAAATTATGTGGAATACACACAAAAGCATAGAAAATCATTTCATATTAGTCCAAGATCATTTCCAAGACAATCATAGTGTACAATGTCTATTACTAAACTGAGTTAACTCCTCATTCTAGTTCGATATCACTGAAAAAGATTTACATGTTTTTTCACTAATTTCTATCTCATGATACATAAATCTACCCAATGCATTGAATGGATATATATATCCCACAAATCACATTATTAAACAATTCTTATGTGTGTTACAAAAACATCAAAACATTCACCATAGCATAACCCATGAAATAAAATGGGTTTCACAAAAAATATTCCATCATAATTGATATAAAACAAATGGATTTCCTAAATAACATTCAATAATAAACACAAAAAATAATAGTAATAATATGGATATAAATGTAACTCTAATTAGGGAGTGTCACATTATATGGAAAATAATTTTGAGAAAACACTAGAAACTAATTCCTGAGGAAAATAACATTTCAGCTTCAAAAACGTTTTCCTTCATCCAAATGCCACAAAATCTTAGATGAAATCATTTTATGTGAAAATAAACATGAAATATTGGAGGTTAGGAATTCATGAAATAAGTAATTATTAATTAAAAAAATCCATTCATGATGTACAAGTTAAAAAAACATTCCTCTAACACGTTTTCTAAAAAAGTCAAAAAGTAACTCTTACTGACAATGAAAAAAGATTTCATTCATACTGTTTAGTAAAAATTCACCAATGGGTAAAATTGAACATATAAAAATTATATAATGATATAAATAATATATTTAAATACATATTTAGGAAACATGGACGTTGATTATAAATATACCCAAGTAAATACATATGAATAAACAATCCCAGATAAAAAATGATATTTACAAAGTTATCCCTTACCATTGGTCCGATATGCTTTGTATGTATCCGAACATCCTATATAATGATTTAAGTAATGATACTGATTTTTTATAGAATCATAATAATTTTTATAATAACAATTTTGATCATATTTTCATCCATTTTTTAGTAACATTTCTTTGTTACTCGTTATTCGGGTATTAACTACTTAATGTTCTTATGCATGTTTTTTCAGATAATTTATTATTAATATTATTATATTGTAGTTATATCATTTATATAATGGTATTAGTATAATATATATCATATTTATTCATTAAATGCATGTATATAATCATGGTTTAATGAAGATAATGCAGAATGAATCATATCACATTGTGCAGATGGTAGGTCGTACGTACGCACGAGCGGTGATATCATTCCCGAAATTATTGAATGGTATTGAAGTGTATGGTGTTTTATATTTTAGAATTAATATCATATTATAATAATAATATATAGTTATTATTTATATCATTATACCCATCCATGTAAGGTGGTGCTGAAAAATAGATTACACCACGATGTGGAGATGGTAAGTCGTACATACCCAGGCGTGGTGATTTCATTTTTCATAGGATGGATAGAAGGTGAAATATGGTTTTTTCATATTTATAATAAAATATAAGTATATGAGTGATACTAATGTTATTAATTTATAATTTAACAAATAATTCAGAATAATTAGAAGATGATAGAGGTTTTAAAGAATCAGTAGAATAGATTACCTCTTTCTTGACATTCTTCCTCTAAATCTCTTCTAGAGCAATAGAGTTGTTCTTTGAAAAAGACCCGAACTTATAGAATGAAAATGTTGAAGTTGATAAGAAAATAGGGCTTGGGAAGGCTGATCTTGAATGATCAAAATGAACTGAATATGTGAGGGATGAGGTTCCCTTTTATAATTAAGGTGAGGGACACTTTTGGAAACTCCATAAATAATAATTTATAATAAAATATAACCCTACCCAAAAAACCTTAAAAATGTCCCAATTTAGAATATAAGTGAATATAGGGTTGTAATATCATGAACCAATAAATTTTGTACAAGTAATATTTTCAATTTAAACCCTATCTTTTTAATTGACACTTACTTATTCTATTTAATATTAATTGTGGTAATAACATTTCAAATATTTAATGGTTTTAAATATTTACATATATGGTGTTAATTAAAAAAAATGAAAATATAATGGCATTTTAGACCTCATAATAATCAATTTTTAATTTTCAAATATTATTATGATTTTTAAATAATTTAATAAAATGTTTTTTTATAAAATATAAATACTGTAAATTTTGACACTATTCGTTTATTTGAGTTTAAATATTAAAAAAAATTATTTAATACACTCCTAACATTTCATAGTCACTTATAAAATTCTTGGAGATCATTAATTAGATTATATGATATTTCTTTTAATATTTTTAAAACCATTTTTTGATATCTCTATTAATAAAGTAATTTCTAAATCACTATTATGTCATCATTAACGGAAATTATTTAATTTATAATAATTATAAATAAATTTATATGATGTATGTAATTTTTTATCTATCCAAATAATTTATATAGTCGACATTATCTCCTAGTTATCCATATATTAAAATTAATATACTTTTATAAAATGACATTGTGAATTTTTTCACATTCATTAGTTTTTATTATATTCATGTTATATTCAAAGGTAAGTAGCCATTAAGTGATTACATTTCTAAAAATATATGATAAGGGTCAAATATAGTCATCCAATAGTATTTTTATAGGTTTTAAGGTAATTTTATATTATTATTTGTACCTTTAATTATCCAATCTACCCTCGAACATGGTAATAAAAATAATTATCAAAATTACTATTCATATTGCCCCAAAATAAAATAAATCTATTTACAAAATTTGGACCTACTTATTCCAAATATGGAATCCATTTTTCAAAATTAAAATCACATAATTTTCTTTAATTAAATTTAAATTAATCCCATTTCTAAAATGAGAAAATGAGTTTTCAAAGTTAAAAAATTGGAAAATATTGAAATATTTTTACATCTAAATTTAATGTAAAATTAATTAAAATGATCTAAATTTTATTAAATCTTTAAAAAATATTCTATTTATACTTGGAAACCATTCAATAATATAATTTAACTATATAAATTATTTCAATGAAAAAAATTATTTTTAATTAAAATTTACCATTTTTTACTATTCATCAGAACATGAAAGTTATTAGAAAAATATCAGAAATTAATCCAAAGTAAATTTTTATATACCAATTCAAAATAACATGTTTAATTTTTCATATAAAAATTATTAATATGTCAAAATCAAAATTTAAAAGGGGTTCTCGATTCAAAGGTGAAAAATGAACAAAAAAAATATGTTTGTATACATCAAATTGGGTTTTCTTCATACCCCGTGACTAAAATATCCATTGCATAAATATAAAAAATATTTTATTAATTATATAAGACATATATATCTCATTAATTTAATTAAAAAAATTAATTCAATCAAAATTAAAAATATCTAATTGATTTATATTTTTCAAAAATAATTAATAGCCAATGAATGCATAATTCATTTTCATAATTTAGTTATAATTATTCTCACTAACCTAATGGTTAGGATATAATGGTAATTTTAGAATCATAGTGTCTCATAGTCTTTTTTAAGTCATGTTTACATGAAAATCAAGCTATTAAAGAATAAAAATTATTTAAAGAAAATATTTCATAAAAACACCGGAGTGTTACATTCTACCCCCTTAAACTGAATTTCACCCTCAATATTCATTACATGGAAACCAACATAGGAGGATAAATCTCCCTAATCATATCCTCAGGTTACTATTTAGCTTCATAAAATTGGTGTTTCCTCTATAAACTTTAACAAAGAGTGTGGTCTTATTTCATGGAATTTTTTTGTTATGATCCAGAATATCTATCAGTTGTTCTTTATAAGAATGATCTTGCTCCAGCGGTAAGAATTTTGAGCTTAGTACATGTGAAAGATCGGGTATGTACTTTATCAAGAGAGATACATGGAACACATCATGAACTTGAGAGAGTTTTTTTATAATCATCAATCAGTACGCTACCTTCCCAACATGATCCAAATTTTTAAATGGACCAACATACCTAGGGCTCAACTTTCCCTTCTTTCCAAATATCATTACTCTCTTCCTGGGAGATATTTGTAGAAACAACTTATCATCAACCTTAAACTCTAGGTCTTTTCTTCGTTTTTCAGCATAAATTTTTGTGACTTTGATCGGCTTTTATGTGTTTTTGAATAGATCTAAACTTTTCTGCCATTTCATCAACAAGATCAGGTCTTAATAGATTTATTACTCCAACTTCATCTCAGCAAGTTGGATTTTTTCACTTATTTATATAGAGGGTTTTATAAGGACCCATCTAAATACTATATTGAAAGATATTATTATAATATAATTTCACCAATGGTAGGTGTTGATCCCAAACACCTTTAAAATCTAGAGATCAAGCTCTCAACATGTTCTCCAGAGTTTGAATAATCCTATCAGGCTGACCATCTATCTAAGGATGATAAGTAGTGCTGAAACATAACTATTTATCTAGAGCAGGCAAAATACTTCACCAGAACATTGAGGTAAACCTCAAATCCCGATCAGATATAATGGAAAGTGGTACTTCATAAAATCTTACCACTTCCCTTACATCTATCCTGAAATACTAATCAAGATATAAATCTTCCCTAATAGAAATGAAGTGTGTTGACTTTGTAAGACGATCAACAATAACATAGAAAGCATTATGTCCTTTAGATGTTTTTTAAAGTCCGATAGTAAATCCCATAGTGATGTTTTCCCATTTACATTCCGATATGGGTAATGGTTGTAACATCCCCTTAGGATTCTGTCTCTTAGCCATAACATACTAACAAACCAAGAATCGAGAGACATATTCTAAAACATTTCCTTTCATTCCATCTAATAATAGGTACTCTTTTAGGTATCTTTACATCTTTGTGCTTCCAGGGTGATTAGATAATGAAGACCAATGAGACTCATCCAACAGATCCTTCTTTAATTCTATTATGGGAGGAATACAAACTCAGTTCCCAAACAATATTATTTCCTCACAGTCAAGGTTGAATTCAAGAACATTTTTCACCTTCTTTTATAGATCTACATCTTTATTCTCTTCCTCCTTAATTTTCACTTGTATTGATGGTCGAACATTAATTTGAGAAAGATAAAATTTCCCCCGTTCCTTTAAAATTTTATGATTCATCCTTCTAAAATCCATAAATATTGTAACTTTTGTGATCCTCATCATATATAGGCTAGTATGGTCTTGTTGAATTAATACATCTACCAACTTATTTTCTTTCCCATGATAGTAATGTATTAAATAGTCATAATCATTAATCAACTTCATCATATTAATTAGATCATATTCATATCCTTTGGTGTGGAAATATACTTTAAAATTTTATGATCAGTATAAATATCACAGCTTTCTCCATAAAGATAATTCCTCAATATCATTACTTCAAAGATTATCACATCTAACTTCGGATCACGAGTTGGTTAATTTTAATGTCAAATTTTCAACTACCATGAAGCATAATCTATCACGATATATTTTATCATGAGAACAACTATCATACCCTTCTTGGATTCATCACTTTAGATCACAAACCTTTCTCCACTAGAAGGCAATGTGAGCACAGATGCACTGGATAGCCTTATTTTTATCTCTTGGAAATTCACTTCACATTCCTCTATCCAAATGAACTTAAATCATTTATAATTCAAATTGGTGAGTGTATTAGATAATCATTATAAATATTTCACAAAACATCGATAAAATGCATCTAAACCAATAAAAATTAGGATCTTATTTACCGTTGTTGGTCTTGGGCATCTTTTAATATCCTTTTTGTGTTGGATCCATAGATATCCCCTCTCATGAGATTATGTGACCCAAAAATGAGTCTTTATGAAGCCAAAATTCACAGTTGGTAAATTTGGAATAAATAATATCCTTTCTTAGGGTATTCAGTACAATTGTCAAGTGATCTTCACATTTTTCCTTTCTCTTTTAATGGAATGAAATATCATCTATAAAGACTACCACAACCTAATCAAGATAGTATCTAAAGACTATTTTTATTAGATCCATTAAGATTATAGGGGAATTAGTAATACCAAAATGAATCACTATAAATTAATAGTTTCCATACCTTTTACAGAATGTCATCTTTGTTTTATCCTCCTTTTTGACACTTAATTGATGATATCTTGTACAGAGATCAATCTTCGAAAAGGATTGAGCTATGCATAGTTGGTAAAATAAGATATCAATACTGGGAAGAGGATATTTTTTCTCTATAGTGATCTTTTTTATGTTCTTGATAATCAATGTAGAGTCTCATTGTTCAATCTCTCTTATTACCAAATAGAATAGGTTCTCCCGAAGGTGATGCACTAGGTTGTGTGAATACCTTGTCAAGTTTTTCTTGGAGTTTCTTCTTCAATTACTACAACTAAATTAGGGAAATTTTATTAGTTTTCTTTGAAATATGCATAGCACTCAGTATGAGTTCTATTGAAATCTTAACTTAATAATTTGGTGGAATACCTGGAAATTCCCCTGGAAAGACATCCTCAAACTCTCGTACAATGGGAATATTCTTAATCAAGTGTTTCTCCCAAACCATTTGAGATAAATTACCATAATTTATAGGAATCAAGACCCATATGATTGAAGAAATTTATACGAGAAGTTTATATTCATCCTTGCATCGATAGATAATCATAGATTGATATGGAATATGAAATGTGACTTCCCTTACTTGGTAATTGATATTATCTCCATATAAGGAAAGCCAAAACAAACAAAGAATCACATAAAATTCCACTATAGGAAGGATCACAAGATTTTTAGGAATCACTTTCCCACATGCTTCAACCACAGAATAATTATAATATTTTCATGTGATCGTTGTTATATTTGGAGTAGTCACAGATAACTCAACATCTAATTATTGAGGTAATACACTAATACCCTTTGAAAATTCTTCATAAATGGAAGAGTGTATGGATCCTGAATAAAATAAAACATTTTCTAATTCTGAGTGGATGGTCAGTGTACCTTTCACCACTTCATTATATTACTCCTTTCACCGATAGTGATTGCATGGGACATTCCTTTGTGTTTGGCCATAAGTGTTTTTTTTGACGTTGATCATCACAATTAACTGTTGGATTATGGAATTGAATAGAATAATCTCATATTTCCTTGCTTGTGTAACATTGAAGTGTAGGAGGTTCATTTTTTATAGAATTTTATTTGTTCTCATCATTAGATATCTTTTACCCATCATTTCAGCATTCAAATGCCTGATGACCTTCTTTTCCACACTTAAAACATTTACCTGTCCCTTTAAGGCAATTCCCTTCTGGTTTCTTTCCCTAATTTTAGCAGAAGAGAAAATTCATCTTCATTTCAGTGTGGTATTTAGATTTTCCTTTGAATTCCCTTTTTCTCTTCTAATCAAACCCGTATGAATGATGGGTTACTCTAATCTCCATCTCAACCTTGAGAGCCCATCGAACAGTTTCCTCATATCTATTGAAGTCCCTTATGTCTAATACCCTTCAAGGACTCGGTTTTAAGCCACAAAAGAATCAATCGATTTTAATCTTAGGTTAGATAACAATTCCAGAAGCATACCTTTCATGTTTTGTAAAAATTTCTTTGTAAGTACCAACAGATTCATTAACCTTTTCTTATGTTCAAGGAACTCCTTCTCCATCTTTTTTCGAAGAATACGAGGAAAGTACTTGTTGAAAAATAAGTTCTTGAACTCCTCCCATTCCATGGACTCAATTTCATCTCTTTGCCTAATATTCATAATAAGATTCCTGTAACACCCCGAGATTTTATGAAAAATAATCTTTTTAATTTCATTAATGTCTTGTGTTATACGCTACACCAAAAGGAGATTTCATAACACACATCTCTGACCTGGCTTGAATTACACGCAATCGCTACCTTCCACGATAGCGTGTGTTGTACGCAACACCAAGTTTCACTAAACAACGATATGCTATTAAAATATTATTAAAACTAGCCGTTATGAATAGTAATAACCAATTTTTGAAATTTTGTAATTTTTATTTTACAAAATGGACTTCATTTATGGATTCGGAGTATCGAATTTAGCCTAAGGTGAAATTTTGGTACTTTTCGGATAACTTTCATATTCTGATGAATAGTGAAAATTACTAAATTTTAATTAAAAACAAATTTTTTAATCGAAATAATTAATAGTGATAAATTATTAATTTGAGTGGTTTTAAAGTATATTTAGAATATATTTTTACAATTTAATACAATGTTGTACATTGGATGTAATTTCACATTTAAACCAGTTATAAACAAGTGTCAATCTTTTGATAGTTATTATCTCTTAAAAACACGCTATTTGTTGTGACAGCGGAAATTAATTATAAAATTAATAAATTCAACTTATATGTTGGGAATTTTGTAAAATAGAAATCATTTTTGAATTCGGAATATCAATTATAGCCTAGGGTGAAATTTTGGTACTTTTCTGAAAACTTTCAATTTTTGATGAATAGTGAAACCACTAAGTGGTAGGTTAAAAACTGAATTTTGCATAAAACATAATTTTACCGCTTCTATGAATGGAATTTCGAAAATCCGACAGACACGGTTAATATCAAGGACTAAAATGTGGTTCAATGAGATGAAAATAATTTTTGGTGAATAGTAACTTTTTACTTTTTTTTACCACGGTTAATAGTAAATAGGGTAACTAAGGGAAAATATGATATTACTATTACCCTAAAACATGTCCTAATTCTATTGGATAAGTGTAATTCGACCAAAAACATCCTTATGAATATAATATGACCATTTAGATCCACTTGAATTAGATTATGACATTTAATATTATTTTATTTAATGAATAGTTAAAATAGTTAAAATCAATGTTTATTTACTAAAACATTTTTAATATTGGGTTATACATAAGATAAATTCGACTATAAATATTCATTAGAAAGATAAAAATATTTCCTACATAATGGTATTTTATTTTTAATTTTTAGACATTAAATAATTTAATTTATTTATGACACAATGATGATGCAGTAATTATCTTATTAATGAAATATTGACATAATTGATGTTATAAACACCAAAATAAATGTAATTTGAGACTTTTTATGAATTACACTAATTTTCTAGGTTACTATGATATATTAGTGTTGATTTAATCAACTTGGTTCGAACATATAATTCTGTTATGACTTTCACAAAAATCATATATCAAATAGTGTAAAAATTGACACAAAATAGTTTTTAAATCAAATATTATATTATTAATTTTTATTTTATTCCTAAAAATATAAGGTTCGGACACATGACTTAGATAAGGATATATATATTAATAATAAACAATTTGGGGTTCGTTTGGCATGTTATAGTAAGTGTATTAACCATATAGTGTAAGAAAACAAAAAGACACGGTAAAAGTTAAATTATTTAACTTAGAGTTAAATCTAATTGATAAGGTTAAAATAATAACCTAAACTTGTCTAAATCGTATTGGTTTATATTATTTCGACCCATCCCCACTTTATCTTCGAAATAAGACCCTTTGGAACCATTATAAACCGATTTTGACTTTAATATAAAATAATATTTTGAGATATTCCTAAGGTGCCCCTCTCCTCCCTTATAAAAGGGCACCTCCTCCCCCTCCTCCTCACACCAATTTGAGCACTCAAGCTCGTCCAACCCCTGCCAAAATCCCTTCTCCACTTCCCTAGAATAATCCTAGAGGTCCTGGTCTTCTTCAAAGACCAATCTTAGTTCCCTAAGTGGAGGATTCAAAGAGGCGTTTCAAAGAAGAGGTAATATCCATTACCGATCTTTTCAATTTCTTTCTTCATAAACATCTTCTTCATTAGTTGTTTCATGATAAAGTAATAACATCAGTATTTATTATATACTGATATGTTATTATAAATATGAAACAACTCTAATTCACCTTCTATCCATCCTACGGAAAAATGAAATCACCGCGCGTGCGTACGTACGGAATACCGTCTCCACGCCGTGGTGTAATCTATTTTCCGCCACCACCTTAATAGGATGGGTATAATGGTGTAATGAGTAACTATATATGATTATTATAAAGTGATATTGATACTGAAATAATATTCATACAGTTTAACACAATTCCACGACCATGGGAACGATATCATCGCTCGTGCGTACGTACGGACTACCGTCTCCACGACGCAATGAGATTCATTCTCCATGTTAACCATTTAAGAATGATTAAAAAGTATATATAAGAAATAATAATAAAATATATGACATTATAAATCTACTGGATTTATGTATATATGTATATTCATGTCATCTACTTACTTCCATTCAAGACAATAAGGAAAGGAAAACAACGTTCATGCGTACGTACGGACTACCGTCTCCATGAACGGTGTTTTTCATTTCATTTATCTATCTTATATATATATACTGAATATATATGATATATAAATCATATTTTATATTCTTGAAGTAATTAAATCATGATATAAGTAATAATAATGTCAAGAACAACAAGTCAAAACACCTACGATAAATGAAACGATTTTACCCAAAACGCTTCTTTAACATGGAATTTACAAAAGAACGGGTAATATAAAGTCATAAGTGAACCATATATGATATCATAACAATAAATATGATTCTGTAATAAGTCAATTACATTATTTAAATCATTATACAGGAGGTTCGGACACATACGAAGCAAATCGGACCTAAGGTAAGGGAAATATCACAATCTCATTTTTATCCGAGATTGTTTATTCGTAAGTATTTACTGGGGTGTATTTTATCATCCACATCCATGTTTCATCAATATGTAATATTATTTACATCCACCTACAATTTTTTAAATCCATTTTTACCCTTCGGTGAGTTTTTAGTAATATGTATGAAAGGAATCTTTTGTCGTTTTTCGTACGAGGTACTTTTTGACTTTTCGACAAAAGTAGGAAGAATGTTTTTTTAACTTATATGGCATGAATGGATTTCTAAAACATTATCTCCAAGAAGTTTCCTTTACAAGTATTCCTGTTTATTTTTAATCAAGTTCTTTTAGTTTAAAATTGTATGACTTGTTAAGAAAGGAAAAGTGTTTTTAAAGTAGAAAGGATATTTTCCTCAAGAATGGAGTTCAAGTATTTTATCAAAATTATTTTCCATCGAAGATAATAAAAGGGTTCTGTTTTTATCCCTATTATTACATGGATTTGATTATGTTGTGATGGAAACATTTTTACGAATTCCTTTATCTTATATGAATTGTTTTATGATGTCATGTTGTTTAAGAATCCCATTTTTATTACATGGGTTACGCTATGATGTATGGTTTATGATTATGTGGCACACATAAGAAAGGATTCATTATAAGATGCGTGGGACCTATATCTCCCTCCAATGCATTGGGTAAAGATTTTATATCTCATGAGATAGACATGGCTGGAATGGTAGGTTATACCGGTTCAGTGAAACAGGACTGAAACGAGGGTTACTCGATTCAGAAAGGGACTTTGTCCACTAAGATAGTCTTGGCAATGAGTCTTGACTAGCAAGAAATGATTCTATATGATTATGTGTGTATGCCACAAAATTTCATGTTTTAATTTATGATTATTGTGATTACATTTCACTACCATGATTTATCCCATGTTATGAAAATTATGCTCTCTTTTCAGGTTATGATTTCCAAAATGTTATGTTCTTATGAATACGATGTGATTGATATTTCTTTTGTTTACCCTTACTGAGCATTTGATCTCACCCTTTTATGTTTTCTTTTCCCCAGGATATAAAGAACGGTTTTAGGTAAAAAAAGGAAGATCTTTATGGGAGATGTTGAAGATCTTTCACCACGATTAGAAGATTTTATTCCGAGTTTCCAAAGACACTAAACTATTACGATCCTTGTGTGTGTGTTTTTGTTATGTACTAAGTATTACGCGAAAGTAATGTAATGTTCATGTACGTCAAGCTTCGGGTCTCTACAGTTGGTATCAGAGGAAATGTTTAGTCAACCTTTGGAAACTAGGATGCGCAAATGTTAGTGAGATCCCTAGAGATATTTCTAAGGTATGTCTAGGGATGCCCCTAAGGATAATTATTTGTATAGGATATAGTCCTAGAACTATGGTAACGATATTAGATTAAACCAAATATGTTAGATATTGAAGTTACTCCCCCTTTATTATGATTTTTTCCTCTCACACTATTCTTTTTGGGTTTTAGAAAATGGCTGGAAACAAGATGATTCACGATAATGGAGAATATGATGGACAATGGAATGATATTCTTCATAATGAAATGGGATTTGGAAGTCCAAACATCATTATTATGCCGAATCAACAATCTCATAATATGATCAATAAAGTAAAATTTGGTAAGTTTCCTGACTCGGCTAATAAGAGAAAGATGGAGTTTCATGATGATCATAGAGGAAAGAAAGTTCAATTTCCCCTATGTAAATCATGTGGGAAGAGGCATCAAGGAGAATGTTTCAAAGGAACTGGAAGATTCTTTGGGTGTGGAAAAGAAGGACACAAAGCAAGTAAGTGCAAAGGAAAAGGTTCAGTTAACACCATGGATGAGGATAATGGTATTGCTACGACATCAACAATGGTTAAATGTTTTAAATGTGGAATGTACGGGCATTATGCAAACCAATTCCCTAAGGGAAAGTCTCATGAAGAGAATTGGTATGGTTGTATGGGTAGTATTTTTGTTGATGATGATGAAGAGACTACAAATGATATGTGAGATGAAAGAATTGTTGAAGCTCGGTCAATAGTTTAAGAAGGTAGTGGAATGATTACATGTTTATCAAGTGTAATGTTGTACTATAGAATAAAAAGACATCTAAGGATTGTTACACTGTTGTCTTTCCTTAAGTTTTGAAAGTTTATGATGAATGGTATGAGTAAAAATGAAAGGTTATTCAGATATTTTTTTGGAAAGTGGATGATATGCGCATAATGAAGTGATAAAGAGAAAATGAAATGTTTGACAGTATTCATGAGCTCATGATTGATATAAGGACTAAGTGATATCATGGTTTGAGTATATAGAATTTTGAGGATTTTGGTATGTGGAAAGTGTTAACGTTTAACTGCATTCATGTTTTCAATAAGGTTCAATGGGTATTCAAGAGAATACATGATTAAGGCCTTTGAATGTTTAGAATGTGACCAACAAGACATATCTTATGATATATGGGGATCAACGATGGTATTAAATCTCTAGTAATCGTTTTCACTATATTATGAGAGTGGAATGCAGTATTATGGATAAGCCTAAAGATTAGAATGGATTATGTTGGACATAAGTTAGTATTGTTTAAGGATAGAAGATTTTCGATATTATTGATGGGATGTTATAGTAATATAGTTTTAGAAAAAGGACAACCTGCAGGACGGGCGACAGCCCATCACGTCGGACAAGGCTGTGGGAATCGAACCCACAACCGAAGTGCGACTGGCCTTTATCGCCTACCACTGGCCTACATGAAGTCCCTGTTTAGTAGAAACTAGTTTTATTTTATTAAGCGGTATGATATATGAAGTATAAGTTCATTTTTAGAACCATATACGACTAACCAAAAGATCGAATTATAACTTTTGTTAACCTTTTGTTTGAAAGAGATGGAATGACCCATCATTCTATCACATGATCTGCTAACACTTCACGAATAACAAATTCAACTTCATTTACTTAAGAGATGAAGTGGAAATTGTTCAAGGCACGAACAACATTGAGATTGTACCAAAATAAAGTAAGTATTTATTCTAATTCAAATTCTTCAACTTTAGGGAAATGATCTTGAAATCCAAAAATGTTGTCTTAGTGCTCTTATATCTGATGAATCATATGGTACCTTGGATCGTCACAAATTTATGGATTTGTGATTGTTGGCTTTTCCATAGCCATGTTCTCTACCACTCTCCATCAGAACATGATGGTTAGATTTCTCTTCCATATCCATAATTTCAACTATGTGGAAACCCAGTGATTAGTTTATTTCGGTAACCGTTACGTTTCATACTTTTGCTTTTAAAGATTGGTTTTGGTATTCCTTTTTACGATGTGGGTTTCTATTAAAGAAACATTCGAGTAGTAAACCATTTATAACCCCGACGAATTTCGGGGGCGAAATTCATTTTAAGGGGGGTAGAATGTAACACCCCGAGATTTTATGAAAAATAATCTTTTTAATTTCATTAATGTCTTGTGTTATACGCTACACCAAAAGGAGCTTTCATAACACACATCTCTGACCTGGCTTGAATTACACGCAATCGCTACCTTCCATGATAGCGTGTGTTGTACGCAACACCAAGTTTCGCTAAACAAGGATATGCTATTAAAATATTATTAAAACTAGCCGTTATAAATAGTAATAACCAATTTTTGAAATTTTGTAAATTTTATTTTTCAAAATGGACTTCATTTATGGATTCGGAGTATCGAATTTAGCCTAAGGTGAAATTTTGGTACTTTTCGGATAACTTTCATATTCTGATTAATAGTGAAAATTACTAAATTTTAATTAAAAACAACTTTTTTAATCGAAATAATTAATAGTGATAAATTATTAATTTGAGTGGTTTTAAAGTATATTTAGAATATATTTTTACAATTTAATACAATGTTGGACATTGGATGTAATTTCACATTTAAACCTGTTATAAACAAGTGTCAATCTTTTGATAGTTATTATCTCTTAAAAACACGCTATTTGTTGTGACAGCGGAAATTAATTATAAAATTAATAAATGCAACTTATATGTTGGGAATTTTGTAAAATAGAAATCATTTTTTAATTCAGAATATCAATTATAGCCTAGGGTGAAATTTTGGTACTTTTCTGAAAACTTTCAACTTTTGATGAATAGTGAAACCACTAAGTGGTAGGTTAAAAACTGAATTTTGCATAAAACTTAATTTTACCGCTTCTGTGAATGGAATTTCGAAAATCCGACAGACACGGTTAATATCAAGGACTAAAATTTGGTTCAATGAGATGAAAATAATTTTTGGTGAATATTAACTTTTTACTTTTTTTTACCACGGTTAATAGTAAATAGGGTAACTAAGGGTAAATATGATATTACTATTACCCTAACACATGTCCTAATTCTATTGGATAAGTGTAATTCGACCAAAAACAACCTTATGAATATAATATGACCATTTAGCTCCACTTGAATTAGATTATGACATTTAATATTATTTTATTTAATGAATAGTTAAAATAGTTAAAATCAATGTTTATTTACTAAAACATTTTTAATATTGGGTTATACATAAGATAAATTCGACTATAAATATTCATTAGAAAGATAAAAATATTTCATACATAATGGTATTTTATTTGTAATTTTTAGACATTAAATAATTTAATTTATTTATGACACAATGATGATGCAGTAATTATCTTATTAATGAAATATTGACATAATTGATGTTATAAACACCAAAATAAATGTAATTTGAGACTTTTTATGAATTCCACTAATTTTCATGGTTACTATGATATATTAGTGTTGATTTAATAAACTTGGTTCGAACATATAATTCTGTTATGACTTTCACAAAAATCATATATCAAATAGTGTCAAAATTGACACAAAATAGTTTTTAAATAAAATAAAATATTACTAATTTTTATTTTATTCCTAAAAATCTAAGGTTTGGCCATATGACTTAGATAAGGATATATATTAATAATAAACAATTTGGGGTTCGTTTGGCATGTTATAGTAAGTGTATTAAACATATAGTGTAAGAAAACAAAAAGACACGGTAAAAGTTAAATTATTTAACTTAGAGTTAAATCTAATTGATAAGGTTAAAATAATAACCTAAACTTGTCTAAATCCTATTGGTTGATATGATTTCGACCCATCCCCACTTTATCTTCGAAATAAGACCCTTTGGAACCATTATAAACCGATTTTGACTTTAATATAAAATAATATTTTGAGATATTCCTAAGGTGCCCCTCTCCTCCCTTATAAAAGGGCACCTCCTCCCCCTCCTCCTCACTCCAATTTGAGCACTCAAGCTCGGCCAACCCCTGCCAAAATCCCTTCTCCACTTCCCTAGAATAATCCTAGAGGTCCTGGTCTTCTTCAAAGACCAATCTTAGTTCCCTAAGTGGAGGATTCAAAGAGGCGTTTCAAAGAAGAGGTAATATCCATTACCGATCTTTTCAATTTCTTTCTTCATAAACTTCTTCTTCTTTAGTTGTTTCATGATAAAGTAATAACATCAGTATTTATTATATACTGATATGTTATTATAAATATGAAACAACTCTAATTCACCTTCTATCCATCCTACGGAAAAATGAAATCACCGCGCGTGCGTACGTACGGAATACCGTCTCCACGCCGTGGGGTAATCTATTTTCTGCCACCACCTTAATAGGATGGGTATAATGGTGTAATGAGTAACTATATATGATTATTATAAAGTGATATTGATACTGAAATAATATGCATACACTTTAACACAATTCCACGACCATGGGAACGATATCATCGCTCGTGCGTACGTACGGACTACCGTCTCCACGACGCGATGAGATTCATTCTCCATGTTAACCATTTAAGAATGATTAAAAAGTATATATAAGAAATAATAATAAAATATATGACATTATAAAGATACTGGATTTATGTATATATGTATATGTATGTCATCTACTTACTTCCATTCAAGACAATAAGGAAAGGAAAACAGCGTTCATGCGTACGTACGGACTACCGTCTCCATGAACGGTGTTTTTCATTTCATTTATCTATCTTATATATATATATATACTGAATATATATGATATATAAATCATATTTTATATTCTGTAAGTAAGTAAATCATGATATAAGTAATAATAATGTCAAGAACAACAAGTCAAAACACCTACGATAAATGAAACGATTTTACCCAAAACACCTCTTTAACATGGAATTTACAAAAGAACGGGTAATATAAAGTAATAAGTGAACCATATATGATATCATAACAATTAATATGATTCTGTAATAAGTCAATGACATTATTTAAATCATTATACAGGAGGTTCGGACACATACGAAGCAAATCGGACCTAAGGTAAGGGAAATCTCACAATCTCATTTTTATCCGAGATTGTTTATTCGTAAGTATTTACTGGGGTGTATTTTATCATTTACATCCATGTTTCATCAATATGTAATATTATTTCCATCCACCTACAATTTCTTAAATCCATTTTTACCCTTCGGTGAGTTTTTAGTAATATGTATGAAAGGAATCTTTTGTCGTTTTTCGTACGAGGTACTTTTTGACTTTTCCGACAAAAGTACGAAGAATGTTTTTTTTAACTTATATGGCATGAATGGATTTCTAAAACATTATTTCCCAGAAGTTTCCTTTACAAGTATTCAAGTTTATTTTTAATCAACTTCTTTTAGTTTAAAATTGTATGACTTGTTAAGAAAGGAAAGGTGTTTTTAAAGTAGAAAGGATATTTTCTCAAGAATGGAGTTCAAGTATTTTATCAAAATTATTTTCCATCTAAGATAATAAAAGGGTTCTGTTTTTATCCCTATTATTACATGGATTTGATTATGTTGTGATGGAAACATTTTTATGAATTCCTTTATCTTATATGAATTGTTTTATGATGTCATGTTGTTTAAGAATCCCATTTTTATTACATGGGTTACGCTATGATGTATGGTTTATGATTATGTGGCACACATAAGAAAGGATTCATTATAAGATGGGTGGGACCTATATATCCCTCCAATGCATTGGGTAAAGATTTTATATCTCATGAGATAGACATGGCTGGAATGGTAGGTTATACCGGTTCAGTGAAACAGGACTGAAACGAGGGTTACTCGATTCAGAAAGGGACTTTGTCCACTAAGATAGTCTTGGAAATGAGTCTTGACTAGCAAGAAATGATTCTCTATGATTATGTGTGTATGCAACAAAATTTCATGTTTTAAGTTATGATTATTGTGATTACATTTCACTACCATGATTTATCCCATGTTATGAAAATTATGCTCTATTTTCAGGTTATGATTTCCAAAATGTTGTGTTCTTATGAATACGATGTGATTGATATTTCTTTTGTTTACCCTTACTGAGCATTTGAGCTCACCTTTTTATGTTTTATTTTCCCCAGAATATACAGAAAGGTTTTAGGTAAAAAAAGGAAGATCTTTATGGGAGATGTTGAAGATCTTTCACCATGATTAGAAGATTTTATTCCGAGTTTCCAAAGACACTAAACTATTACGATCCTTGTGTGTGTGTTTTTGTTATGTACTAAGTATTCCGCGAAAATAATGTAATTTTCATGTACGTCAAGCTTCGGGTCTCTACAATTCCACCATTGATAAGCTTCATCTTACAAATGATATACTGTTAAGATAACTTTATCATGTTCAGAACATTTTTGAACTGAAAATATCATTTTTTGTGTGGTACTGATCAATTTTTCAGCCACTAATGGATCAAGAGACCCACTAAATGAATGTGGCCACTGCCTCATGAAGGATTCAATTGAATGTTCCTCCCTCATTTTATTTTTTGGAAGACCTTCATGATTCATATATTGAGAAAGTTGTGTCAGCATGGATAAAATATTTTTCATTCTATCTCCCATAACATTTGGTAGCTCAGGGGGATAATCATAGCATTTCCCATCGTATTCTGCATTAACGTGGTTCCATCGAATTCCAGCCATTAACTAAAACCTAGAATAATAGTTTTAGGGACACTAAGAATGTTGGGGAAACCAAATTATTAAATAATAAAATTTCAATTTAGGACACTTTAGGTTTTTTCCTAGGTTATTCATGAACATATCTAAAACACAAGGATATAATTGTAAGTTATACATAGAAATATACATAGGGTTCTTAATATGTTTCTCTCATCCTAGTTTTCCAAAGTAACTATACATTTTCTCTGAAACCAATAATTACCGCCCAAAAATTACAAATAGATTTTACGTCAACAATGATGAAATTTATAATATAACAAAAACCACACAAGGACCATATAGGTTTAGTTTCATTAGAAACTAGGGAACATAAACAACGGTTTCATAAAACATATACATTGTCTCCCACTAATTTCTTCATGACTAGACTCTTTTTTGAAATATCTTACTTAATACGCTTCTTCAGGACCTGTGGAGAAGAAACATATGAAAGGGTGACCTCAAATTCTCAATAAGGGTAAACAAGTAAATATCAATCATATCATAATCATAAGAACAAAAAATTTGAAAATATTGTCGAACATATAAATGATCATAATATCATATCCTGGGATAATTCATAAAAGTACATAAAATGTAATCCCAATAGACATAAAATAAGACATGAAATTTCCTAGAAATTACACATAAGCATAGAAAATAATTTCATATTAGTCAAGGCTCATTTCCAGGAGCATCATAGTGGAAAAATTCAATTACTAAATAGAGTACACTCCCCGTTCCAGTCCTGTATTACTAAACTAGATTTACATTCCATTCTATTCATGTCTATCTCATGAGATATAAATCATTAGCCAATGAATTGGAGGGAGATATAGGTCCCAACCATCTCATAATGAGACAATTCTTACATGTACCACAAAAACCTAAAAACATATAGCATAGACTAACCCATGAAATAAAATGGGTTTCTTAAAAATTATTCCATCATAAGTGATATAAAATAAATAGATTTCTTAAATAACATTCCATCATAAACACAATCAAATAATAGTAATAATAGGGATAGAAATTTAACCCTATTTAAAGAGATTCTCCTTAGATGGAAAGTAATTTTCATAAAACACTTGCAACTAATTCCGAAGGAAAATATCCTTTATTCTTCAAAAACTTTTTCCTTCCTCCAAATGCCACACAATTTTAGAAGAAATAATTTTATGTGAAAATAACCTTGTATTATTGTTGGAGAAACTTAAAGGAAACAATGCACTATGAAAGCGTAAAAATATGTTCATGTTGTATACGTTAAAAAACATTCTTCTTGTACTTTTTTAGGAAAAGTTAAAAATAACCTCGTACAAAAAATGAAAAAAGGATCCATTCATACCATTTAGTAAAAATTCACCAATGGATAAAATTTACTTTAAAAAATTATAAAAGGATATAATGAATATTTTGAAACACATAGTTAGAGAAAATGGACGTGGATGATATATATACCCTAGTAAATACTTATGGATAAACAATCTCAGATAAAAAAGAGATTTGAAATGTTATCCCTTAACTTAGGTCTGATATGCTTTGTATGTATATGAAACTCCTGTATAATGATTCAAAATAATTTTATTATTTATTAAATAATCATAATCATTTTTATGGCATCATTTATGATCATATTTTCATTTTTTTTGTTAATAACATTTCATTGTTACACTTTTATCAGGTATTAACATCTTTATGTTCTTAGGCATGTTATGTCGGATAAGTTCTTATTCATCATTTTTAGTTATTATTATATAATTTAAAAATGGTATTAGTATAATATTTATCTTATTTATTCATTAAATTGATTTATATAATCATGTTTTCATTAAGATCATGTAGAACGAATCACATCGCATCGTGGATGTAGTAGGTTGTACATATACACGAGCAATGATATCATTCTCAAAATTATTGAATGGTATTGAAGTGGATGGTGTATGATATTTGAGAATAATTATCTAGTTATAATAATCATATATAGTTTTTTTATCATTATACCCATCCATGTATGGTGGTGGAGAAAAATAGATTACACCATGACATGGATAAGATAAGTTGTACATACGTACACACGGTGATTTTGTTTTTCATAGGAACGATAGAAGGTGAAATATTGTTTTCACATATTTATAATAAAATATAATTATATTAGTGATACTGATTTTATTACATCATAATGATACAACTAATGAATAATAATTATAAGAAGAAAGAAGTTTGAATGAATCGATAGAAGAGATTACATCTTCCTTGATGTGCATCTTCTAAATAGTTTCATAGAGCCCTAGAGATGGTATTTTAAGATGAAAATAAATTCTATAATGAAAATAGGGAGGCATATAAAGAAAAATGGTAGGTTATGGAAAATATTTAATTTTAAAAATGAAGTGAAGAGGTGAGGGAGGAGGTGCCCTTTTATAATTGCAGTGAGGGGCACTTTCGGAAACCCCATAAATAATAACTTATAATAAAACATTACACTACTCAAAAACATCCAAAATGTACCAATTTTGAATATTAGATGATATAAGGTTTTAATATCATCAAAAAATAAATTTTGGACAAGTTAATTTGTCCATAAAAGCCCTATCTTTTTAATTGACACTTAGTTATTCTATTTAATTTTAATTGTGGTAAAACAATTATAAATATTTAAAGTTTATAAATATATAATTATATGGTGTAAATTGACCATTAATGGATATTTAAGAAATTTCAGACCTTATATTAATCACTTTATAATTTTTAAATATTTTTATTATTTTGAAATAATTTTATAAACGTTTATTTTTATAAAATTTTAATAGTGTAAATTTTGACACTATTCATTTATTTGACTTTAAAATAAATCCACTAAGAAGATAAATTCAAAAATAAATTAATACACTTCTAACATGTCATCGGAACCATGAAAATTCTTGGAGAACATTAATTATTTCATATGATATTTATTTTAATATTTTTAAAACCATTTTAATGAAATTTCCATTAATAATATATTTTCAACATCACTGTTGTGTCATCATTAATGGTACTTATTTTAACTCTAAAAATTATAAATAAATTTATATGATGTATTTAATTACATTATTTTTCCATAGAGTATCTATAATCAATATCATCTCTTATTTATCTATATATTAGAATTAATATACTTATATAAAAAGATATTTTGACATTTGGTCACATTTATTAGATTTTATTATATTCTTGTCATATTCATATATAAGGGGAAATTAAGATATTAAATTTCAAAAAATATATGATAAGGGTATAATTTAGTCATCAATTTGGATTTTTATGTGTTTTATGGTAATTTTATAAAATTATATTTACCTTTAATTAAACGATTTACCATCAACCATGGTAACAAAAATAATTACGAAGGTTACTATTCATATTTCCCAAAAATAAAAATAAAAACTTTTTAGATAATTTAGACATACTAATTCCAAATATTTAATCAATTTTTCAAATTTCAAAACATAGAAGTTGTAGTAATTAATTTAAAATTAATCCCATTGTTGAAATGAGAAAACGAGTTTTAAAAGATAATATATTGCAAAAGATTGAAATGTTTTAAATCTAAATTTAATGTAAAATTAATTCCAATGACCTAAATTATGTTAAATGTTAAAAATAAATTCTTTTTATAAACCGAAACCGAAACCATTCCATAATATAATTTATCCAAATAAAATATTTAAATGAAAAAGTTTTTTTCAATTAAAATTTTGAGTAATTTTAATATTTATCAAAGCATGAATGTTATCAAAAAAATATCAGAAATTCAACCAATGTAAATTTTTATATCTCTCATAAAAATAATATGGTTATGTTTTCATGTAAAAATTATTAATGTGTCAAAATATTAATTTAAAAAGGGTTCTCCTATCAAAGGTGTAAAAATAAACTTTAAAAAATAGGTTTTTGTACAATAAATATAGATTTATTCATGCCCTATGACTAAAATATCCATTGGATGAATATAGAAAATATTTTATTAAGTATATAACCCATATATATCTCATTAATTTCATTACAAGAAGTAATTCACTAAAAAATAAATATATCTAATTGATTTATATTTTATTATAAATAATTGATAGCCAATGAATTTACAATGCATTTTCATAAGTTAGTTATAGTTATTATCGCTAACCTAACGACCTAGATATAATGGTAATTTTATTATCAGTTAATACCATAGTTCATTTAAACTCATGATTGCGTGAAAATAAAGATAATGAAGAATAAAATTTATTTAAAGAAATTATTTCATAAAAACATCTAGGCGTTACATCACATGTCTTTCAGTGACCTCAATCCCCTCCAGCATCCTCCCCTTTATACCCATTATTTTATTTTGTGAAGGATATGAGTTCCTATGAGATTTCTTAAATATCACAAAGGGATTTCATTCTTCCCAGTGATGATTTGGCATATGAACTTCATGACCACTGGGGGTCTCTTCCTTTATAATGTTATCCATCTTTATTTTTAGTTGATTTTGGATGAATTTTCAGAACGTTCCAACGAAAAAACATGCATCCTGGGGGAGCTAATTCAGTTTTTTTGGGAGGATTCACATGAGAATGTAGGTTTGTTAAATAGGGCTCCACAAGACTATCCTCGGGTGATGTTCCATGAATTGGGCCTTTATGTGAACTTGAAATTGTCATATGATCGTGAATCTCTCAGAAGATTCATGAACCCTTGAGCATCCTATTCTTCCTTGCTTTCATGGGGAAAATAATACAAATATCCAGGTACTTATTCCTTTATGATTTTACCAATTCCTATTTTTTAAGTGTTAACAAATTCACCCCCCATGAAGATGTCTGAGGGAGCAATTTCGTGGTTCTGAGGAAAAATAATTCCTTCTAGATCTTTTGATAATGTCACAGAATAGTGATTTGGGTAACTTTTGGTATATCAAGAAACACTTTGTATTTCGCGAAACACCTATTTATGGGGGGTGTAGGGTTGGAGGAAACTTTATCCCACTGGACGCCTTCTCAGACCACTCCCATTGTTTCTCCCATCATGAGGCCCTACCATGAACCCTGATCACGAACCTTGTTTGCAAGAATGGGTCGTGAACTAGTTCCACAAAATCTATTATGGAAGGATAATTTATACTCAGGCACTTTTTTACCTCTACCAAGAACGTTATTTTTGGAAATTCGTCATACTTTCAATGAGGGATATTGTTGCCTCATGGTTTTTGAGGGATCTGTTGGCCCAATTGTTTGATTATTGATGATTCACATGACCATGTTTAGGTCATGCAATTGTGAGTATCCTGGGGGTCATGAAATTCACGTGATTCCTGGAAGGGGTTATGTGCCCCACAAGTCCACCGAAGATCAAGAAATCTAAGAACCCTCTATTTTGTTCATGGATCCCTTGCTCAGTCATGTAATGTGCATGGCACCACCAGAATTTCCATACCTTTATTTTTTTACTAGAAATTATGTTTTTTACATATTCTGCATACTTATTTTTTGATTTCTTCTATTTTTAACCAAGTTTCCTAAGATATGTCCAACCATAGGGTCATTATTTCCAATAATCACAAGGTGGATCCCTACTATCATGTGCATACTGATAATGAGGTCCTATAGAGGTTCCTTTAAACCAACATTCAGAATATTCCCTTCTTAAATCAACTTATAGTATACGAGTCTGGACTACTGGATGATGCCACTATACATCCTCCATATTTTAGCTATCCATTTCACTGGGTATCTAGATCTCCAAACTATGTCAAGAAAATGAATACCGATGATGGACATCTATTTATAGCCCAATCTCATGGTTTGTATTATCTGTTGGACATTTCTATCTTGAGTTCACATGGTCATGAAATTTCTTAAAAACTCATTTCCCAGATGTACTAAATCATATTTGTATTATCTCAAGATTACTCTACTAGAATATGGTACTCAAAAATTAGATCTTCATCCTGGTGGAAATTTCTCTGAAGAATTGGCACGACCATTCTGGGCGAGGCATAAATCATCAGAATTTGTTGATGATCTATACAGGTTTCATCTCCATAGATCCATATGGATATCTCAATTCATCATTTATTTCCTAACTGACCTCCTTTGAGAAATGATTATCCACTGGGGTCCTAGAACCAACACATTCCATCGTCCCCATGGTAAAGAGGGTATCCGTTTATGGGATATCCATTAAATGGGTGGAATCCATCCTCTTGGAGAGATGTATGATGAATGTCCTCCGGCTTTGGATGTCTGGGATTATACTCTAAAAACATCGGTTCTAGCATAGGATATTCTCTCCATTTTGATAAAAAAATATAGGGAGGGTTCTAATAGTGAACTTTCTTATTTCCTTCACCAACTGGATTAATATTTTTCTATGTGGAAGAGGGGAAAGACCTGATGTTATCTTCCCCTATCGATGCCCTTACAATCATTTTTCATGATAGTTCCAGCTCTTATAAGGCCATGATTGAAGCTGGAGACTATACATCATAGGGATATTGGGTGAACATGGTGGTTTCTTCTGACCTTCAGTTGGAAGGTTTTCTTGCTATGTTTTTAAATGGGTGTGTCTTCCCTGATGGAGATACATTCTTGGAAATTTGCGTTAACATGTTGGTAATGGTATCATGTCTTGTAAAAGGTATGTACCTTAACTTGGCTGTACGAGTTCTTGAACACTACTACATGATTTTGGGCCATATCCAACAAGGTATAAATATCTACAAGATTGGTGGTCCTCCCCATTCCATGATCAGCTAGATTAGGGTTTATTTACATTTTTATGAGTACTACAATATCTCTTGGATCCCAGAACCCATATCCATACCTAGAATTATGAACAACTCTAGGGTTGGACTTATGTATCTATCCCCTACAGAAGTCAAAGGTACACTATGCCGATCTGACATATTATACTTCTCTACCTTCCATGAATTAGGTAGTTTTATTATTGATGATAGAAGTGTCTCTCTTGATGAGAGATAATATACGATAACTCTTAGATAAGGGATCCTTGATGCCAGGGTGGATGAGTAGATTATCTAAGATCTGTACATGTTGTACCAATTTTCTAGAATGTTTGGTTGTATTCAGGGAGTTTCCCCCATTACTTTGTCCATAGTTTTAGGGGAGATACATATTGGTATAATCCACTAATTTTGGATGATTCAATTACATGAATATACTAGAGGTGTGATCATATTTCCTCCTATCAACACTCATGCTTTCCTCACCTAGGATTATTACTAGGATTGAGAGATGACTTATCCCAATGAGGTTTTAGGCCAACTGGTCCTCCATGTGGACAAGACCCTTTTATCACCAATGCACCAATGTGTGGAATAAATGGACCTTATTGAGGACTTAGGTGAGTTTTAAAGGAAGATAACTCACTCAGATGATGGTTATTCGGATGGTAAGTCAGATTCTATTGAGTAGAACAGTCCTCTTGTGCATGTTATAGATGATACGCTTATTGAGAGATGGGTGTATGGGTATTTTTATCCTATATCAACATTTATTCAGATGGTTGGTCATCGTTCTGATGTAACTTCTTCATCGGCTTCCAAGTCTCAATTATATCGTACGCTAATCTAGGAGTGTATCCATGTTTTGATTACTGAGACCCCTTTAGATACATTTTTCCATTAAGGGGAGTAGCTTCACCAATTATTTCATAATCTTGGGTTGTATGGTTTCAATTGACATCCCCTATATGAAATTATGTAGTGGATCATCCTGACCCAAAGAGACTTGGAAACATAGGAAAAGGGATTACATTACCTCAAGGATGAGGCCCCCCCTTTTCAAACAATTGAAGGAGGTGGTGGGGGCAGTGGAGTAGGGTCACCGGTTGTCATATGAATTGGAAGTCCAGATGGATCCCTAGATGGAATAGATATGGAGGAATGGATATATGATCACTCATTTTAATTCCAATATTTTTACATCATCGACCTCATTAGACACTTGTTGGAGGAGGGTTGAATAATTGCCTTCTCTGATCGAATTTATCCATCACGAGGAAGAGTTGGAAGAAGCATGGATGGAAACACTCTAATGATCAATGGATGCCTCCTTCTAGACCCTTTCTAACCTAGAAAGAAATTTTGGCTATATTTTTTTGAGTTAATATTTTTCTATTACATACCATAATTTTTCACTACACTTCGTTTCTTATAGATGCTTTATAGAGACTCCAAAATGTGTCGATTCCTCCCTTTTTCATACAATTAATGGATGAGTTTTTGTGATATTATTTCCCAATTTTTTACCTTGTATGATATCTTAATATTCTATCACTTTTCTTTTGACACCCATCCCCTGATATATATTGAATGATGATGAATTTCTGGAATTGGATTTTAAAATCATGATAGATTTTCTCTGAGGAATTCTTTCGATGGTTTACCAATTATGTGGTTCTATATTAGTAATATGTTCTAGCTATCTTGAGATCACGTGATGTGAAGAGGGATCATTTGGGTAGCTGATATTTCCCTTAAAATAGGTGATTTTCATATTTACGGATATCATCTCGATCATATTATGTCTATGTGTGGGGACTCGCAATGATTTCCATGTGCTTTAGTTTAGGTTCTTTTAGCTCAGACCATCTATTTCTTAACTCGGACCATATTGGGATTTAGTTTATGGTCTTTTTTCTCAGCCATATATTTCATTAGTTTTTGGTATTTTAGCTCTACCCATATGTTTCTTTATTTTATGGTATTCTAGCACATACCATATGTTGATTTAGTTTAAGGTCTTTTAGCTCAGACCATCTATTTATTTAGTTTGAATAATTTTAGCTCTTACCATCTATTTCATTAGTTTAAGGTCTTTTAGATCAGACCATATGTTTCTTTAGATTAATTTATTTTAGATTAGAGCATCTGTTTCTTTAGTTTATTTTCTTTTAGCTCAAACTTCCTATCTGAGCATGGGATATGGTACAAACATGCCAGGGGTGACCTACAAATACTATTAGGTGATGGATCCTACCCTGGAATTACTAAGGCTCACGAGGATTAGAATTTCCTTTTTTGCAGAGTGAAACATTTGGTTTATTTCCATAGGCTCATATGTAGGAGCCATGGGCATGTATGCATAATCAAGAAAAGGGGTCCCTTAAAGATGGTTATCTTTTCCAGGGGATATAGAATATCTATAGAGGTAATATGGATGTGGTTGTAATACTAGGGATAAAAAACATGCCTAGGTAGTTGGGGTATAGATAATTTAAATCATGACCAGGGAGTTTGAGTCCATGAATATGATATCATACAAACATGTCGGGTATGTCCCTTGACATTATAAAATACTAGGTTCCATCGTAGTGTTGCAATGAATAACAGTACTGAAGCTCCTTTCTAGTAAGGATAATATGCATTCAGTTGGTGGGTTTGGGACCTTATTCATTAGTATCCTGGCCAATAAAAGTTTATCTACACTTATATCTGGGAAATATGGATGATTTTTGAAGACTCAAATGTCTAGATGATGAAGTTTGATATGGGAAGAAAGCTATCTAGGAAAGGTTCTGGCACCCTAGAGAATATAGCACTTAAAATAAAGCTCATGCTCTCTGCCATGTGGTTTCAAATCATGAAACTTAGGCCATAAAATTATAGGAAATTATGACTTTGGGAAACAGTATGAAACATGTTGACTTAATGTCCAGGATATTGAATCTTCTTGGATAGTTTGGTATAGAGACTGTAAATCAAGATTTTAAGTGCTTGAATCAAGAGACTAGTATGGGAAATTCATACAGATAGCAGTTTTTATATACTAGGGTGTTGAGTGATTCTATGATGATGTTAGGGATTATTATAATTGGAATGTTCTTTTTTATAGTGACGTATTTGGTTAACAACTATAGGTGCATATACATGAGTCATGGGCATGCATTCATAGTCAAGAAAAGGGTCCTTGATGCCCAATATCCTTTCCAAGGGCCATGTAAGGTTATAATGATTTGAGGCACCCCAACTCACGAATTGTGGCTGGTGAAAGATGTTAAATCCAAGGATGTATTGAATTCATTAATGGTTGTTCCACCTCCCAGCGAACATATTCTCACAGAGAGAAGATGTCAATAACATTTCCCAAACTTTTTCCTAGATCAGTGTTTCCAGTAAGAATAACCTGGATTTTTCCGGGGTTATCAAACCTATGAGCTTTGTGCCTTTAATTTTCTCACACTAATTTTTTCCTAAACTCTAAGGATGAAGAGATTATCAGGCAGATACTTGAATTTTTCTTAGGACACCCGTTGTGGGTTTTTGACCTGACATGTTTTTTGTCTCTTCCAGTTGGAGTTTAAGGAAATTTGATTTGGACTATCATATGGTTGATTTTATTTTTGTATAGATTTTAAAAGTCATATAAAATTCAGGTTCATGACTTTTATGGACCTAACATGGGTGATGTGACACAAGTGGATTAATAGGATACCCTGGGGTAAGAGTTCTCCAACATATTCTCAAGCATGAAAGGGAAATGTTTTAAATCATGGTGTGAGTTTCTCATCTCATGAGTAATGATATGTGATAGTCATAAAAGGAGTGGATCAGACACACTGGGGTGTTGAGTGATATTGTGATGACATTAGGGCTCATGAGAATTGTAATGTATTATTTTAGAGTAACACATTTGGTTGGTGTCCATAGGCGCATATGCAGGAGTCATAGGCATGCTTTCATAGTCAACCAAAGGTTCTTTGAAGATGTGTATCCTTTCCAAGGGCCATAAAAGGTTGATGGTGGAATGATAAGATCGATACATGAATTTTTGTATATGGATTTGAGGTTCTCTTAAAGGATGGTGGAAGCACCCCATACTCTGGTTGATCATGGTAAGTCATTCAGAGTCCTTTGATGTGGAGTGAAAAATATGAGATGGTCTACGTAGTTTATTTTCATGTAATGGGGACGTGTTTGCAGCCATGTAGTTTAACATCATGTGTTTTTGAAATCATGTTGTGTCATCTAAATTCATGGATTAAGGATAAACTGTCATGCGGTTTAATGTCATACAGCAAGGACATGCTTCAGTGCAGTTTAACAAATTTCGATAAGGATATACCAACTAGAGTGAAAGGTGGTAATGTTGTAGCTTTTACCAAACAAGGTATATTCAACATCACTAAATATCCCATTAAAATTATAACCAAGCCACACATATTTATAGGACACCATTCAGTTTAATTTCTTCTATTAAGGACTAACTCCATATAATTTAACGTTGTGTGGTTAGGATGAAATCTCTCAGGCAGTTTAATGTCATGCGGTGATGATGATGTAGAAAAGATTAATTTCATTCCATAGGAACATGTGAGAATAGTTTAGGGTCATGTAGACCAGACATTAATGTGGATTTTCTAATGTGGGGTGCACGACATGGTGCCATGAAGAAATTATATGAGAATGAGGACAAAAGAGGACTCAACCACACCACACACCTTTACAAGAAGACTCAGTCCCATGGTACAAAAGGGTTTATGGCTATGGCTGGGCCTAATGATGAAATGTCTGGGTGTCACTATGTATCTGATGAATATGAGAATCAAGCCACATGTAGTTTTGGGAAGGGAACAACTTTATGCAGGTCTGACCCATAAGTATATGTAAGCATTATTTTCATTGACAGTTGCAGTTGGGCTTAGGATTAGAGATCCAGGCATCGCTATGTCTCTTGTTTGGAAAAGAATCCTGCTACATGTATTTCTTGAAGTTCCTTGCAGTTTAATGTCATGTGGTGGGGATGAAGGTGGATCGATGTGAATTGGTGGGTACATCACGATTGGTCCCAAGGATAGAAGCCTGAGAGTCAATACATATCTCATGGGGTTGAGGATAAAACCACACATAGTACTTGGAGGACCATGCAGTTTAATGTATTTCAATAAGAACATCAACCATGCAGTTTAATTACATGCGGTGAGGAATTTGGAATGCCTTTTTTGGAATTTCATTCATGACCTTAATGAATCTGTTGTATACATCAATGCCTTTATTATGAGGTAAAGTCCCTACCATAATTCCTAATCTCACGTGATCTAGGCTTAGTGTGAGAAATAAAGAGAGACATTTGTTCCCCAACAGTGTAGAGTCAAAAGAGGGGTATAGCATGGGAATTTGTGTCATACAGTGTCTATGATAAGATATATGATCACAATATCTCTATGTATCTCATTAGGGATGAGAATCAATTCATACATAAATCTGAAGAAATTGTGTATTTTAATGTCATGCATCAAGGACATTGACTATCCAGTTTAACATCGTGTAGTTAGGATAATGGATTACCCAACATGAAGGGTAAGGGGAGTTGTGGATCCATGCAGTTTTATGTCATATAGTGAGTATATTGGTCGTGCATTTTAATGACTTTTAGTACGGATGAACTCCATATAGTTTAACGTCATGTGGTCAGTATGAAAATGTTCTATATAGTTTAATGGCATGTGGGGAGGATGATATGTTCCATTCAGTTTAAAGTCATGCAGTGAGGATAAATGCCATAGATTAATCTAATGTGGATTCTTATTTTCTTAAAATCTATGAAAAGTATTTCATGATAAATATAGCATTGATGTATGGTGTGACACACTCCCTATCCATGGTGGCTAGGGAATTGTCTCCATTATGATAAACCTTATGTATTATTTAAGTTCCTTTCAACTAAGGCTTCAATTTTGGGGCTTCATTATTGGTATCATCAAGGTTTTGAGAGGAAACACTAGTTCTCCTAAAAAGAATTAGTAGAGGTGAAACTTTTTATTGAAATATCATTCAATTTGATTCTGCTGGACTACAAGGTTGTTCATCATGCACAAACTCTTCTCATATTTTCATAAAAACTCATCCAATCATTTCGTTGATTGTTCATCATTTGAGAGATATCCAAAAATGGATATTCGGAGTGAGAAAGATGGAACTCTATGGGAAACACTTCCCTGGTATTGTACACCAGTGATTATGGTGTTTCTTGGGTATCAATACATATGGTGGTACGATAGGCCCATAAAGCATGGAGCAGTTTATCTAGCCAATAATTCTTATCCTTGTTCACCATCGTGTGAAGTATGTCTTATAATGTCTTATTAAAGGACTCTATCTATCAACTTGACACTACATGATAGTGGGAAAAGTGGTTAGACATGATGTTTTACTCCTGGTAAAGCATCTTCAACTCCATGGAACATAAGTTGGTGTGATTTTCCATCAATATTGTGTGATGGACTCCAAAACTAGTGATGATATGGGATTTCAGAAATTTAATGATATTCATCATCCTTAAATCCTTGAGGGGTATCGCCTCAGTCCACTTTGAAAAGAATACGGTAGTAGTAAGGATGTACTTAAACTACCTAGCTTTCGCTGGGGGATATGACCCCACAACATCCATCCCCCAAACGATGAATGACCAAGAATATTTTGTAGTATGCTGAAATTTTTGGGGATGATGAATGAAATTTTCATGGATATGGCATGAATGAAATTTCTTGGTTAATTCCACATAGTCTCGTATCTTGGTTTTATAGAAATATTCCAACCTACTGATTTGTTAGGAGAGTTAGATTCCATATTGATGGGAACCACAAGATCCTACGTGGACTTCCTCAATGATGGTGAGAAATTATCCTTATTATATGCACCTAAGAAAAATTCCATCAAATCTGCACTTATAGAGTATTTTTATAATTTGGGCCATCCTGAAGAGTGATGTTCGCTTACTAGGGCCAAATCTATTCCATTCCAACATGATCTTCTAGGAGAGTCCCATCTCAAAGATATCCAATTTTGGGATCCATATATCCAGGGGAGGTGAGTGGATAATCACGCTTGGTGGTGGTATTGAATTGGTTGATCTCTTCCATATTGCATATGGAGATTGATGAAACCATTATTCAATGGGTAATAAAAAAGGTTGGTTCCTCCCGATCAGGGTCGTATAGGTTGAAAACTGTAATGGAAAATGGAGCATCCTGAGAATTCTATGATTGGGGGAAATAATGTTGTTTGGGATAAAAGTTAAATTATTCCATAAATCCCCCAATATAGTCTATAAGGGGGACCAGTTTCTCTTTTTATGTCATATTTTCCATTGACCTGCTTTATCACTAAATCTGAATTCCTTATGATGTTCTGATAAGTTATGTACAACTATATGGAAAGTTCCAATCTAGTTATGAAGGATTGATATTCAAACTCATTATTTTTATAGCATTCATATAGTGATAAATATTAGGGAAAAACTATTCTATATGTGGAGATTAATAAAGTCCCTAGACCAACCTGATTGAGTTTCAGGTTCTCCATTCTGGTGTTGACAGGACTCTGAGAGGTGCCATAAAAGTAAATCTCCCATGTTCAGGGAGTTTCATTAGCATAAAATACCTCTTCATCGGGGATCTTGGGGTATTTTCTAGGGTAGGGTGTTCTGTGGGGAAATCATCTAGGGTTTTTCCATTAAATTAATTATGTGACACAAACTAGATGTCATATTATTGAAGAATAACCAAACATCGAGCCAACATACCATTCAATATGGTGTGACCAAGTATTTACTTGATCAGATCAATATTAGAGACCAGGTGGACCTCATTGTGATGCATGTAGGGCCTCATCTTTTTAACTGTGAAGATGATTGCAGGACATTTCTTATCGACATCATATTATTGAGTCTCAGTACATAGCATGGTCCAACTAAGGTAGTAGAGAATACATTCTTTTTCAACATCATTATTCTACACAATAAGGGTGTCTAATGAGAATTCCATGGATGTCACATATAAGATGAGTGTCTTTCCTTCCACCAAAGGCATTAAAAATGGTGAGTGTATTAAATATAACTTGAAGATTTTGACGAGTTTTTGACATTCATTGTACCATTTTTAGGTGACTCCCATTTTCATAAACATCATGAAGGGGGGTTATTTGACAGCCAGGTTGTCTATGAATCACAGAATGTAGGTGAGGTTCCCGTGGAGTCCCCTTGGTTCATTTAGATTTATGGGGGTGACATTTCTAAGATAACACTAATATTCTATGAGTCAACCTCAATGTCATGGTGGAATACCCTAAAGCCAAGGTACATTCATGAAATTACCCCAAAGGTACATTTTAGAGGATTCATCTTTATACTAATCTGTCACATCATGTCAAATATTTCTCAGAGATTCATGAAGTGCTCACATTGCTATAGGGACTTAATGACCAGGTCATCGAAATACCACTCGACTATCCATCCCATGAATAAATTAAATAATTGATGCCTGGTGCGCTGATATGTGGTTCCCACATCCTTTAATTCGAAGGACATGAAATGATAATAGAATATCCCTTGAGTTTCTCTGAAGGCAATTTATTCTGTATTCTCAAGGGCCATCATTATTTGATTGTTCCCAAAGTACCTGTCCATGAAGTAAAGGGATTAGAATATAGAATTTGAATCGATCGTGATTTTTGGGATCAGTAATGGGAAATTGTTCTTTGGGAAATGCCAATTAATGTCTATGAATTCAATGGATACAAAAATCTTCCCATTATTCTTCTTGATGGGGAAAATGTTGGAAATCTATCTCGGGTATTGCAACTCTAAGTAAAAGTTTCTTTCTTCAACTTATCGGCTTCCGCCTCTATATTGTTGTTGTGAGAGGGGTGTACCATAATGGATTTTTTCTTGAAGCCTCAATGCTCAATGGGAAATAAGAGGTGGTTCATAATGAAGTCTAGATCCAGTCCGGGCATTTTTGTGTAATTTTAGAAGAACACATATCAATGTTTCTTTAGAAATTCATTATACTTCTCTTTATCTTTGAGAGGAATAGAGGAACTAATCATGGTTGGCCACAAGTCATCTTCTGTTCCCAAATTTATCTACCTGATCTCATCTATGTTAGTAGAGATGCATTCCTCGAATGCTGGAGGTGTATTCCAAAGATCATTCTCATCAATTTTCATTTCTGGGTCTGTGGTGACATATTCAGGTGAAGATGGAAATATGGGGGCTTATCTATCAGTATCATGGTGATGGAGGCTGTTAAAAGATACACTATCATCCTTTTCTATATGATTTTTTTAGAGAGATGATTGATCTAGTTGTTACTGAGGACATGAGTGGCTTGGAACTCTTGGATTAAGGCCACTTCTTCAATCATGTTTATAGAGAGAAGATAGTCATCATCAACCAGGATCTATCGATTCATAGAGACAGTCCCTATGAAATTGGGAGTTTCAACCTGTATATCATCACCCACCATTGGTTTATTAACTCCCTCCTTATAGATATCTACATCAGAATATATGGATCTACAAATCTCGAAGGGGGAACATTCACTATATAGTTTTCCGACCATTCTAGTGATGGGGTACTTTAGAAATTGATAGAATGTCAATGACACTGCCAAGTGGCTATGAAGCCATGGCTTCCCAAGAAGGACATTATATGTGGTGTCTTGCTGGATAACCATGAAATAAGCATTATATATGAGTTATTAGAATTGGTCCTTGAAATTTATCTTTCCTAGGGGCCTTTTCTAACACTTATCATACCCTTGGATTGTTAGATTTATAGGGGATAAGTCCCCTTCTCCAGACCTGCACATTATAGAGTTCGGGCAGGGTTAAGATTTATCCTACATCCATTATCGATCATCACCCATTAGACATTGACATTATTGAGTTTTTCCAAAACATATAATGGTTTGATATTTCCTTGGATGTCCTCCTTCTGATTGGGATTAGTGAATGAGATGGTTAAATGACATGACATAGTATCCACATGATAGACCATGATAGCTGCAACTTCTGTCTCGATTTCTTGTGGGCTCCAAAGGGATTCATCAAGTGCCTCCCTGAGTTTTTCTGAAAGATATAATGTATCAAGGATTGAGAGCATTTATAGGACATCAAATAGTTATTGCAGAACATCAAAATTTTGTGCCATAGGTATATGTTTACAGATATGGGGCAACTCATAGGCATTTAGTTCAGAGGCTATATCATCTGAGGTAGATGGACTTGAATCTTGCATGGTGGTCAAGGGAGTATCTTTTACTAGAGGCATATGTAAAAATGTCCTTCTTTGTTTCTTGGGTTGACCTGATTGAACCCATACTAAGCGTTCATGTAATGAAATCGGCAGCGACCAATTGCTGGATGGCCCTAAATAGCCTTTCTTCCACTTCTGGGCCTGCTGGAGTGCTTTCCCACGAGTCTTGACTACATATATATCCTCTAGGGGTAAATGATTGGAATTTTGATTCCGACTATGTATGTAATGTCTCTTGTATCCTCATATCTAATATAGATTTCCTCTCATTCATCGGTTATATGTGGGAGAACCGTATTCAGGGGTATACTCATCTTTATAGAATGGATTTTCCAAGTGCATTGTCTGGAAAGAACCAAAGATGAATTCTTCATCCAATGAGGATTCTATTTGGTTGGGAGGTTCCCATGCTGCTAATGTTGTAGGGAAGAAACATTTGAGAGTTAGATCTTTATTTATAGAATAATATGTGCCTTCCCCATATTCCTATTCCTTCTTTTAGTGGTCACACCCACCCTTGGGAGGTAAATCTAAAACGAACTTATTCAGTGGTGGAGATACTGTGAGTTATGGAAATTTCTCCATCAGAACATCATGAGATTGATCAACAGTTTACTGATTCATCCAGTTCTCAAAAAAATTCACCTGCCTGTCTAGAACTTTCTGCCAATTGTCCTATTATTTTGATCAGGTGATGGTTATTCAAGACACTTGCTCAATAGAATTTTTGAGCATCACATGTCCAGAGTCAAACATTCTTTTATAGAAGAACATGATGATGATGAAGTTATGGATAATATGAACCAACCTACTGTAGAAAGGACAATAATTGGGATGGTTGGTGAGGTTGTATTAATTTGGACTCATGGGTTATAGAATAATGAGCAGGTCATTATACATGGATACTATGAAATAACTGAAGACTCGTTCATTTCATGAGAATTATAATTTTTTCATCAGTTCCTCAAATCCCAGTCGACCCCGATTTCTCTGTACATTTTTCCTTTAGAGATTCCTTGGTAGAGGACACTCAACCAAAGGTTATGGGAATTTTAGAGCTCTCCTGGGTACTTGGATATGCACCATCATGGTCTTGAGAGTGAAAACGGTGGCTTCTTATCTTCCTAGCTTCTTCCCCTGTGCTGTGGGTATGAGTCGAGACTTGGATCATGTTCACTGAAAATCATATTCATGATTTCTTTCTATTTAAATGATATCTCGGAACCATCCTCAACATTTCATGGGGATTAGGGGTGTCTTCAACTCCACCCTATGATTTTCATCACAGAGTTCCATGATTTTATCTTGCAAGAGATGGATGTCGAGCGAATAGGTTAAACCTTTCCAACATACTTTGAAATTAGAAACCCTCTCATTATCATGTTGCTTTCAGTTTGTCAAGTCCATGAACATTGTATTCCTCAGTATTGAACTAAACTGATAAAGGAATAGATGATAAAGGTCTAACCATCCTACAACAGATCCAGATTAATGACTGTTGTAACAAAAAAAGGTTGACCCTGTTAGTGTATGTATGAAACGCCTCATCTCTATTTCCTCCTACTGATCACGAGGGTCCATCATTGGCCCACATTGGGATACACAGTGTGTGAGATACTGTTCAATATTTCCTTTACCATAAAATGTTGAAAATGTGTGATTTATAATGTTGGGTGGAGGTAGAGTATAATCCACACATTTGGGATATGGCTTCCTTTTAGGTTGTACGGGTTCACATCACCCTTCCATGGATTATATTCGAGTAGTTATGGATTTAATGGCACTATGTATCTCAAGGGGAACTACTATTTGATATGCCTCCTATCCACAAGGAACAAGTGGTTTTCGATTAGGTGGTCCCACTTCCATCTCCCACTGATCCACAATTCATCCCATAACTGAAGGGTTACCCTAGAGAGGGAGACAATTTTACCAAAATATAGGGAAGCCCTGATCCTTATCATCTTACTTATTTATGTTTACTAGATGTCTAGATCTGGATCCAATTTGATATTCAAATAATTATCTTATTAGAGAATCATCCAGAGAAGGGATAATATCCACCTCTGACTGGAGATGATACCCTATCAGAATGTTACCCCCAATAATATCCTCATTTAGTTATCATAGAGCTCGTATTTCACTCTCATATTGTAATAGCTATTCTTCAGTGGATGTAAAATGGGACGTGGTCAGATATTTCCCTTTTTCTGTGCAAATATTTCTCACAGGATGAGGTACCTCGTTATTTGGAAGCACCAAATTTTATAGCCTTCTTTGGTTTCGGGTGCATGCAACCTCATTTTGTGGATCCATATCACCCTCCTCCTAGGGTAAATGTTTTTTATTACGACCCTCTATATATATATTGTGATTTGTATCTTCCATGTTGATAATGAAAATGTTCATAGAGGAATATAAGGCCATGGTAGTTTCCCCATTTCTTTCCACGCAACAATCTGATTCTACACAGTCTTCATTAGGGTTATTATTTAAACTCTTGGAATTTTGGAAAAAAATTTCTCGCAACCCTGATGGGGTCTTTCTACCTTCACCTTATCTTCACATCCTCTTGGTTTAGGAATGGTGTCGTTGGGGGAGTTTCCAGTTATGATTGCTGAGCGGGCCCCAATCAACAGCGGTTTGTCTTGCAGCGTGGGAAAATTGTAGGATGCCCACAATTCATTTTCTCCTCCCAACCAAGAAAATACTAATTCCATCTATGGTGATGATGATGATGAAATTTCCCTTTTTAGAGTGGTGTGGGGGTTATTCAGGGCCGCCATTGGTAATTATTGGTCCTATTTTTAAGGATCCAATGGCTCCAGTCGGGGATATGAGGATTTATAGGATGGAAATGATGGTGTAAATGACCCTAGACTAGTGGGATATTGATTCTTTAGAATCACATTTGATGTCTCCAAGGTCCTTTTAGGGGATAATAATCCTGGTGATGGTGATTGAGATATAAACATTCCCTAACTAGTGCATATGGCTATCTATGATATGTCATGAATCCTTTTGGGAATTGACAAAACAGGGGATGGGGGTGGTGATAGATATTCTCTTAGGTAGGGGGGTGAGTTTGTTATTCGATGGCTGCTATGGTAGCTACTTTTTCGGTCTCCATGATGTGGCACAACAATGCTTGCATGAAGAGTTGGGTGTGGTGGGAACCCATAATGAGGATCATTCCTTAGGGGAAGTTGTCTGGGGGATGGGGACTTTGATATCTATGTTTGGGATTTCCTCTTATTGTCTTGAGGGGCCCACTTTGGAATCCTATTGGAAATCCCCCTCCCTGTCTATGGTTTTTTGGCACTGTTGAAGTTGGGGAATTCCATTACAGTGACTTACTAGCCCGAGCATTACCTGGCTCATTGATTTCACCAGAGGCTATAACATTGCAGAATGTCATATCTTAAGGGATCAGTATTTATAGGGATGTGGAAAAGTGTAATGATATATACTACCCAATCCTCAAATGAGGATTTCCTGATGTAGCTTTATATATCACCTATTGAAGCATCATGATGCACTGGTGGAAAGCATGTTAAAGATTTGTGTTGTACTTTATGGGTTTGGTGCTTGGATCATGGAGATAGCAGCTAAGTCAAGATAGAAATAGACTATCCTAACTATATAAAGGTGACACTCATATCTTGTATAAGGGGGATATAATTCCTTCAATCATTGTTGATTATCCCACATATTCTGGCATAGATAAAGAATGACATCCTTTTCTAGATCAAATGGGATCTCATAGCTGGAAGTGGTGAGAAACCAGAACATAATGAGGAGGTTGTTTTAGGATAAATCTCTATATATATCAATGTCATCCTCCTCCTCATCAGACATACAAACCTCCACCCAATAAGACCATAGAAGATAGCTCTAATGGTCACCTACTAATGAGAATGGAGTGCTTCTAGATGTTGATGGGGAACCATATATAGTTGACCCCAGTGTCTCAAGGACCTCTCCGTATAAAGGTGGTAGGGTTTCGTTCACCTCTCTATATGGAAGTGTCTGTAAAAATGTAGGATTGAAATTCCCATATGAGATATCACCATGGGGAGGTTGATCACGATGGACGGTAGGAGTAAAGTCCATGTGATCCATCTCCAAACTACTACGAGGAGGAATATCGTTGTAATGAATTTCTTCTACTTCCACTTTGGTAAATGATAGTAATGGCCCTTTTAGTGTTGATAATGTGTCTCAAAAAACCCCAAAGACATTGGTTTTTAGTAGATTAGGAATATGATCCATGTTCTGCATCATTGTCAGAATATTCTGACCTGCCTTTTGTGGTTGTGTAAGGGTATAATCCTACTTTATGATGGTTTATGTAACTTGTATATCACCATTAGGTATCGTGATATTATGGAACCACTGCTGAAAATATATTGGAATATGCCAATACGATTTTACATTATTGATAGGGATATGAGCATTTCTCGAGGCATGTTCCACTCTCACATGGTGATCCTCAGTTAAGATGGGAGAATGCGCCCGATCTTGAGCCTTTGGAATATGTTGCTAGTATTTCTTGTCAAGAGTATGAGCCTACCTGGTGAGCTCAAGATGGAATTGGAGTGTGATCCCAATCCAAATTTTCATTCCCATCAGAATATTCCAATAGACATCTGGAATGGGCGAAAGGATATGAACCTCCTATTGCATTGCCTTGTAATGATGATGGTGTAATTATTCATTGGTAGAGGAAGGAATATGAACCTTGATTCTGTGATATGATGGAGTATGTCGGACAGATTCACTGACATAAATATGATCCTATCCCATGTATTATGCGTCTCTCAATTGTTCAACCTTAGAAAAAAATGTTATATTCCCGATCCTGGGCCTTTGGATTATGTCCTCAGAATTTTAAGACAGGCATGTGCCCCTATCCTGTGGAATATGCCACACTCACCTAGTTGTCCCTAGTTGTAATGGGAGTATGGGCCCAGTATGATGCCTCTACCTTCATTTAAATATATTGATAATCCTCCCAGGCACAAAAAAGAATATGCTCTTGATACAGTACAACAACATTATCATGATGATCAGAGTGTTGATTTTTCCTAGCAGTAGGGATATGACTATGTTCTTTCCCCTTTATCTATAATAATAATATAATATTTTGATAGAGCTCTTCAGCTATTGCTAAAATATATTGGCATTTTAACGAACCGTGACTAGGGATACAAGCCTGCACATTTTTATATCTCCATTATCTGCTGACATATATATTCTATTGAAGCATGGATATACTCCCACCGTTTTCCTCCTTGTGTAATTTGAGTATGCCGATGGGATTCATGGATAGGGGAAGGAGTATGAGCCTCACCTATTCTTGATATAGTAATATTCCAAAAAAACTTGTTCCGAGTGAGTAGATGTATGATGCTTCCTGCTGGTTACTACCAAAGTATGCTGATAGGAATTCTCGAAAAAATTAGGGATATGATCCCTCTGTAACATGGATGTGGGAATATGCTCATAGACTTGTTCTGAGTCAGTAAGAATATGAGCCTAATTACTGGTTCCTACCAAAGTATGCTGGTAGACATCATCAACAGGTGTGATAATATGATCCCTCTCCTAAATGTCCAATGAAATCCTCATCCGATGAGTCATCCTTGGAGCCCACTCATAGGAATCAGAGAAAGATATGTGTTAGATTGTACCCCTAGCAGGCGACTGATGGGTACCAATGGGATAGTGTTGACAATGATGGTTGTTAGGTTCCCACCTCGGTGTCACCTAAACTATAAGGGATCCATATTTGGATTCATGGTCTACCTTCATTGAGTATGTAAGGTGATGGTTATCGCACTCCAAGGATATGCTCTCAGATCCATTGGTCTCAATGATGTGGGCCACTTTCTTAGCAGCACCCTTTTCTAGGTGATTCAGGCTCACTGTTGTCATTATTGATAGATCTCACAGACAGCTTCCATGTTTGGGATCATACTATGTCAGTGGTTATCCTAGATGATTGTATTCACTACCAGCTATTGAATCCATCTTTCAAGTGATATTTATTTATGACTTTTGGGGGTCTCAACATCTAATGAGGTACTAGAATGATCGATGGAATATGGAGATATTCTCTTGGGTTGGGATGATACAATCATGTATAAAACAAGGAAAAATGAAACCGACCAGTGCTATATCATAGGAATAAAAATGATCAATCAGATATTTAGGTTTAACCCAATTGTCATGTATTCCAATTTTAGACATCCTTCTCACATGTACTTTTCAGCATGTGTATGGACTGATGATAATACTTGTTTATAATGGCCTAACATCTTTATTTTTATATATGGTTTTCAAAAAAAAAATGTCCTAAGAGATTCATGTTGAGCCTTTTAGTGTTTTTTGCATATATGGTGAAAGCAACATGACTTGACGAATTATTACCCCATCATTTTTTTTAATAAAGCTTCACGTTGGGTTCACAAATTTTGTTTCATTGGGTTTTTGATGGGGAACATGGAATGGGATATCGTTTTATGGTTTGATTGAGGGGTAGTTTATGGGCCCACTCAATCATGCACATCGAGTCTTCCATTTGTTCTATCTTCCATAGAAACTCCCAAAATTTCCCTTATCCCTAGATGGGTACATACTTACTTTACAAAGATATATTTTTATCTAGGTTTTTGGGCCCAATGAATCTTGTGGAATATCATTGGTCAAGAGGATGGTAGGTCGGACTCGTGAAACCAATTTTGGGGGAATATTTTCCTACTTTAGGTCTCTCTTATTTATTTAAGATACGTTTATAAATCTATTCTTAATACTGATATGGGATTGGTTACCCTAATGAAACAACTATAGGATAATTCTATATTATATGAAAATTATTGGGATCTATAGGGTGAGTCTATATATATGTATCTGAGGGTCTTCATCATTCTCTAGTAATCTATATCCTGAATCCATATAACCATGTTCTTTAGAACATTCTCCCAACATGAGGAGGAGATTAATTTTCTGAGGATGGGAATGATCCATTATGAGGCATCCTATGTATCCTAGTTATTGCAGGAATCAAAACCCACATAGTTATTTAACCTATGATGTGTAACATCATCTAGAAAGACTTATATGGGTGATCTAAGCCACTATAAATCTTGGGCCTCATAGAGAAGCCCTAAATATCCTGAATGTAGAGACAATTAATGTTTTTGTAATTAATTCCTTCAGGAAATATATATTGGGATTTTCTGTGTCATATAGAGACTTGTTGTGTAGATAAAATGATTACCAGAACTCTCTAAGATCACTTGATCCATTATTGGTGTGGGAAATAAGGGATATCCAACAACTAATGTTATTTCTTTGAGTAAGGGCCTTAGATATTAGTTTCTCCCTGAATGACCAATATAGGACTCGAACCGTAGAGAGAGCTAGCCCATATATCTTAGGTAAGGTGAGAATTATCGTTTTCATAGATACCTTTATGTTAGAGATTAAACGTTAATGTTTCCCTAGGTGGAATAGATTTATGATTCGAGTGAGGTGTTTCTCGCATTCCCCTAATCCCATGTGATCCATGCTTGAGGTGAGAAAAAAGGGGGATTTGATGATTAGACTCATGATGTCTGGGTATGAGACTTGTATATTATAACAGTCCTTGGGGTGTTTGGATTAGATCGTGGGCCTTAGTACGTCATCCTACGTATCCCGGTTATGGATGGAATCAGAGTTCTCGTAATTCATATATGTCTGTACTTACACATGGAGGATGCCTTATTGATAGGGGCTTACATGCCAAGGAATGAAAATATTGTACAATTCTGGTATTCCCTAGTGATCTTGCCTTGTTATCTGGAAGACATCGCATGAACCAAATGGAACATCCTAGATGTTGCTTCATGACCTGACTTGAGACAAATACAGGGTGTCATGAGAATTAGTCTGGTATATCCCAAGGGGTGCGCATGTATTGGATGAAACTTCTAGGATACACTTCATGACTTGTCCGACATGTCTTGGACTCACCTTACTAGAGAGGGCACCATTATATGAGTCAGGAGATGTGTCCGAGGGATGTCATAAGCCCAGGGTAATGGACCTAGGGGTACATTAATATCAAAATGGTGTCTGTGGGAGATCTGTGTGACTCATCGTATAATGTCTAGAGTATTCTTATTGTCCCAGGTGGTAGGAATAGAGTGTATCCTGAGATCTAGGCAACATGTCCTATTGAATTTTTGTGTATTCAGATGACACACACAAAACTCATTGGGGCAGTGATCATTTATTTTTCTAAATCCATCCACCATTGATCTTGGTTCTCACCCTTATATTGTGAATACCTCGTTTTCATTCATTGTTAGTAATATTGAATATTTTATGAACTAATGGACTTGTGGGATATCCTTCACATAACGCACTGAAGGCCCTATGTTTGATCTAAGAATAAGAACACAAAGTTATTTATTCCTATAGCATGACTACTCCGGCTTACTGCTGTTATATTACATGATGAAAAGATAGACAATCACGTGATCACTACAAGAAGTCTGTAGAAGTCAAGAGATGAATATTGTGTAGTTTCGGCTTGATGAATCTGACATGAATATTCGTCATGCCCTCTTTCATGATGGGGTTGGGGATTTATTGGCCTCACCACCCTAGATAATTTTAGGTTTGTGTGGCATCTCTTGCATGAGTCTAGGATGGATTCGGTGGAGGGGCCCATCGCCACACAATTTCACGAGTCTCTTCCATAGACAGCTTTGGGATCATCTCCTGATTTTCAATGATCATGAGTATCTTCCTTTATCGAATTATTACCAATTATTAGAGACTTGTTTTCTCATGCAGACATGTGGAAGGAATTTCATGTCATCATGTTAAAATGTTCCCGGGAATTCATAAGATACAAGTGTTGGTGTCAAGACACTCACGAGACCTTGGGTGTCTTGTCCTGGGGTATCATTGGACAGCATTGTGGGTGCATTGGGTGTGTCTCAAGCCTTTGAGTGACTGAAAGTACCTCTCATCTCATCCCTCTTGGTCGCCTTTGTTTGATGTAACAAAGGTTGGGAGTGATATGAGATTTCTTGTGCATTATCAAGGGACTTTATTATATTTTTTGGAGATGCATCAAATGAACAATATGGTTTGCTTGGGGGTGAGAAAGCATTCCTTGTCTTGAAGATGAGGATGATAAGAAAAAGATATTTCGTGGGACAAGGTGGGAATGTCCCCGAGGGTTCGTAGTGACTTGTGGGTTGTCAGGGACACATCACATATCATTTAGCAACCAAGAACCCCTCTCACACCCTCCATTTTTATCTTATTTTTTTTTATTTTAAAAGATTAGGGATCATGCGAGTTGGAATGATTAATATCTCATATATTTACTCGATTTTTGGATGATGTCTTGCTTGACCAATATGGGTCATATTGAGAGTGTGGTAGCATGTAGGGGATAGGTTTATTCACCTATCCTTAGTGTATTGAATAGGTGTCTGAACACCCCCGAGGACATTCATGTGGTGAGGGTAACAAGACATAGGGCTTCTGTGAGGTTTCTCAGTGTCTCGTAGATCACTCATGGTGCACATCACTTGTATTTTAGTGACCGAGAACCCCTCTCACCTCATCCCCTTTTATCTAATTCGTTTTATGTGTTGAGGGATCTAATGTCATTAAAGATTGACTAGATTTCAACATGGTATTTCATTATACCCAATGATGATTAGGTGGATGAGATTAATGATCAATGGGTGTCTCTTCCTTTAGAATGCCATCTCTATTTATTTTTGAATGATTTTGGATGGGTTTTCAAGCACTTCCTGATGAGAAACATTGTATCATAGGGGTGATCATTCAATTTTCAAGGGAACATTGTAAGAGTCGGTAGTTTTGTTAAAGAGGTCTCTACAGGACTAGTTGGGGGTGATGCGCCCAGAGTGGGGCCTTCAGGTGAACTTGATATAGTCACACAATCACGAGTCTCTTAGAGGATTCATGAATCTTCGATCACCCTCTTCTTCCTTGATTTTATAGAGAAACTAATACCCATATTCAATTATTTCTTCCTTCATTATTTAGTTGATTCTTATTTGGCATGCATCAACGTATATACACCACATAAAAGATATTTAAGACAAATAATTTATAATTTTTTGAATTTCTTGGATTTAAATAATATATAAGTTATTTTCATGGAAAAGTGCCTATTAGAAAACTCAATTTAGATCCTTAGATATTAAGGGTTGAATTATCTTCATCAATTTTTTTTCAATATTTAGGGACTTTTTATAGTCTTTATCAATTTATTTTTAACCTAAATTACCTAGTTTACGCATTACCAGGGTAACAAAATTTACAATGGTTAATATTCACATTTTTTCAAAATACAAAGGAACTATTGAATAAATTTGGACCTTATGAATAAAAATATGGTATCCTTTTTTCCAAATTTAATTCATATAAGTTTCATAATTCAATTTGAAATAAAACTAGCAAAATTCCATGAAATATAGTTTTTCAAAAAATGCTCTTTTAATACATAAAATGTTTTTGTAATTAATTTTTATACAAAATAATTAAAAAAACAAAATTAGACTATATTAAATTAATTATTTAAAATTTAAAACTAATCCAAATCATAATTTGAGCGTGTAAATAATTTAAAAGAAAATACAAATTTCAATAAAAATTAATACATTCAATATTCCTTGAGACATAAATGTTTTCAGAAAATTATTAAAAGACTAATTTAATATATTTTTGACATTTTTAATTCCAAAAATTTTAATTTTGTTAAATAAATTCTCAATAACATTTGGGAATTAATATTCACTCATAAAAATAAGAAAAACTAATTGGTGAAGGAAAGATATTATTTTGAAGAATAAAGTGACTTACTATAAGTTATGTGGTCATCATTAAGAACATAATAATAAATTTATATTGATTTGGACCTTTATATTTATTTTATAATTTTGTTTATTAGTATTTATTCTCTCCAATTTAATGGCTATGTTATTAAAAAAACATAATATTTCGTTGTTCATCTAAGCATTCTATTACATGAAATACAAGCTAGAAAATAAATTAAATTATTTAAAGATCCATTTCATAAAAATTTCATGGGGTTATATAGTGGGATAGGGATGGTAGGAGAGGGACGGTTAGAGAGAGATATATAGATTGAGAAGTTTGAAAATAATTTAATACAAAAACTAAATTCCACATGAATCAAGAAATTTGAACATGTTTATATTTATTTTTAAAGACTCTTGGTATTACAAATACACAATAAATTATCAATTACTAAATGGAATTATTTAATAATGTTTTCATAGGTTATATCACATTTTAACTCATATATCACCATTGTGATCAATTGTTTAACATTTAAATAATTTATTTGTAAACTAAACCACCTATTTTATCAAATTATTTATATATCACTATGAAAATAACTACAAGGCAGTGAAAATAACCATTTCATTATTTACCTTAGAAAAAACAATTATACAGTTTATACCACCTTGTAATGGTTTTGAATTTAGTATATATCTGTAATGATCTTTTACTTTTACTAAACCCTTATAATATTATTATAGTTTCACTTTATATCACATCATATATTACAAATTTTGAAATCATATAAAAATTTACCATTGAAAATATTCGATAAAGTAATTCATTTCACCATGTGTAAAAAATTGTGAAAATACATCCACAAATGCGTGTGAATATCATTCAAAATACTTATGGGTTAGATTTTAGTGTTTTTATAATATATTTATGAAAAAAATAATCCCAATTCACAAATCCATAATATGTGACCCCATGGGTCTTTTTTATATTGATAATAATAATAAATCTCTCTATCCATAACTTTAATCAAAGTGTGTCCTCTTGAAAATTTTAATTTCTACTCAAGCTGTAAAATTATTTGAAATGATCTCTATCAAATAATTATATCACTATAATCATTCCCCCTTGTTGTATCATATATATGTTAATAATAATTTTATAATTTTTTAATATATTTTCAGACAAAAAATCATTTACTATGTTAATCTCGTATAACCAACCCAAAAACTCTCAATTATTTAAGTATAAACTGTCCAGATTGATGAAGATAACAATTTTCAATCAACCAAAGGAATTATAACATCACATTAATCACACCTAAATAGATAATAACATCAAATTTCAATTATATATTCATGACAATAACTTATTTGTCTACATCAATTAAGGGATTCAATGTCACACTCATCATATGGGAGGGAAATTCCATCTTGGTTTAACCGCAACAAATTTCATGATCAATGAAATACCCAACTACCCCTAATTATTTTAGTCATAAGGACATTGTAGGGAAGGTATAAAAGTATAAATGTTCTTATACTAGATATATTATCAAACTCAGGTATGATGATTAAATATTAAACATGAGCCTTAGGTATACCAAATATATATTCCATGACACACTTCTTGGTATAAATAGTGGGTCATATTGTATAAAAACGTGTTTTGTTCCATATGAGAAAATCATGTATCTCCATACATTACCCCATATGTTATAAAATTCACATGTCATAAAAACCTTTAATAATACTTAATTATTGTCAATTTGGTTTAAATCAAAGTTATAAATTGAGACATCCATTATCATTTCACTTTATGAATCTATGAAGCCAATATGAAATAATGAAAGAGTCAAGGCTACATTTTATATAACATGATAGATTTTATATTATTAAACTTACTTAATAATACTAATTAAACCATACATAAGAACCAATCTAATCATATCCCATATGATATACCACTAGATAGGCCTTATATTTTCTAGAATTTTATGGTTTTCTTAAGCTGATTACATGTCTATGAAATTCCTACCACATCTCCATTTGATAATCTGATAAAATAATCCAAATAAAACATTTTAATAGGTAACTTCTATGAATATTTTTTTAATAATGGTAATATTGGATTCATAATCCTCATGTTCAACTCTTTTACATATTATTCAAACATACTTACTTCCAAAAATATAACAGTTTGATTTGAATAACTTATGATGTCTACTTAGAACTCCTTTCAAGATAATCATCATCATATTGAAACATTTATATTAAAAGACTTAATATCATTAGGATACAAAATAAAATTTAACTATTTACTTTACAATTATTTTTTACCAATGTACTTTAAACTTCTTTAGTATAAAAATTGACAATCACTCTTAATTACACTCGAATAGTCATTAATTTATTACACTTTTAACATCAATAAGTCCAAATATAATTAAACATATATCTTATAAAGTTTATTTCATCAACAAACTACTTCTATGAAAAAATTCTTTTTGTTAGAAAACAAAACTTATTTTATTTATGAGAATATTTAGAATATAAACCATCAACAACCACATTTTATATGGAGTTGTATGTGTTTATAGAATTATTCTTAAAACAATATTCTATAATATTCTAATGAAGTGTGATGGGATCATATCCATCATATTTTAATATATATTCGAATAAACTCATTTATCCTTGATAAAATTTTCTCGCCATTCTTGCTTCAAAATATTTTCTTAAATTGATCAAATAATAAACCATGTGTATCAAAATCATCATCTTGTATTTTTCATAACTACTTCTTATTTAAAAATTAATTCTTTAATAATATTAAAGAAAATAATATGAAAATTAAAATCACTTATTTATATCCATTTGATCTTGAATTATTAATTTTACATTCAAAATATATATAATATTAATTTTTTCCACTTTATTTGATTGAAAACTACAAGAATCATTAATTCTTTCATCAATTTTAAACTTTTTTATAAATAAAACAATAATAAAATAATATTTGGTATCATATTCCCTTAAAAAAGAAGAATTGATTATATGAAACTAATAACGAACATGGAATCTCTATTGAGATTTTTAAACCCCTTGAAGTATTCAGGGAAGTCCCTTATCCAATGTAATACAACATAAACCATACTTCTCAATATCCCTATTGAATTTTAATGATCTAGTAAGACTATTTAACCCTCAAATATTCTCCAACAAACTTAAACATTTACCCTTTGGTATTACCAACACAAAAAAAGAGAATGAAAATATCATTAATTGCTTATTTATTTTAAAATATTATATGAAATACTGTGAACATTTAATGAATTGATTAATATTATTTTAATCATTTCAAAAATTATTTCCAAATGAACTGAATAGCTAGATTAATCCATAAATTAATCCTATATCTTTTAATGTCATTAACACACCCAAAAATATTTATTATATGGGAAGAGAAGTAAGTTCCTTTGTCCATATATCATCTAAAAAATAACTTTAAAACTTTTAAGATAAGTTGTTTAATTCTTATTTTCAGTATTTATATACACATGGTGAATAAAGATTATATTGAAAAAACCAACAAATTATTTCATTAAAATATATATTTTTTGTTCATGATTAGCAATTATTCATATGTTTCTCATATATTCAGGTAGTTTTTTCCATTATGATTTTTTTCCTTTTCAATAAATTGTATCAAAGTCATGTTTAATGAGGATAATTTCATTTTAATCAATATTGAAATTTTTTATTAGATAAGTATCATTTTTTAAAACATTTAACATGGAATTTATTAAATGCTCTCCTATTGATATGATAACCTCTTTTATTTAATTAATATCCATATTTCTTCATGAGTTATCCATGCTAAGCTCATAACATGATCTATAATTATACAATTATAAAATCATTTCAATCATAACACATATCTATCTAGGATTTTTTTGAATGTAAAACTTCTTTTCGAATCCATAAAATGTAATATCTAAACTCTATTATTCGAATATACTAATATTTAGGGTTTTCCATCTATGTGTAACTATATCTCAAACCATGAATAGGAACTTAAATATTTGGGTTTCCTATATCCAACATTCTATTTTCACGATAATCCTTGGGTACCAAAATTTGACAAAACCATCCCATTTGGATGATCTAGGTATTAACATGTTCTTATTTTATAATTATTCTAAAAAAATAATATTTTTAAGTGGATTTTAAACCTCAAAATCTCATATCATATATTCCCTTCATGTTTTCATGCATCTAAAAATTTAGTTTTTTTATAGTTAGTTATACCTTAAACCAAATAAATATTTTTTATACATATTAATTTTTAATATTTTATACAAATCATGATTTGAGTTACTTACCCAAATATAATATCCAATTATATTCGCAAATATTTTAATTCACAACATGAATATGGTATGTGAAACCATTTCATGTAAAGGTTTTTATTTATACGAAATGAAATTCCACACAAGAGTAAGAATGATGTGATAGGTAGTAAACCCACATTTTTCTAAATATGAACGTATCCCCTAGTCTAGTGAGTCATTTATAGGATATATATTCCCAAAATCCTTTTTCATGTGCGTAATAATTGATATATAATAAACGTTTCTTGAGGAGTATGATAAGGATAAGAAAGTGTGATTTAATTTTACTTGTTTAGCGATTTGTAAGACATGATTGAATTGTATCATATCCCTACCCATGTAAGTCATATTTTAGGAATTCCAATGGTGTGAATCTTGAAATTAATTTTCATTCTACTAACATTGATCATATTAGTGAAAAAACATTAAGTATTAAAAGTCAAGTGATCTTACTATGTAATATGTCATTTATTATTCTTTTTCTAAGATATAACTAATCGGAATCATACACATGAAATGATTACGTGAATAAATATGAGCAATTAACTCATGTGTTATAACACATGAATAAATGTGATAACACTTGAGGATTTTCTTTGAGTATTTATAAAGACCATCACTATATAATGATAGTGTGTGGTTTCTATCATGATGCTTGACTAAAACTATGTTAATTTTATTTATCTATAACATATTCCATTTTTTCACTATAAGGTGATAACACACCATAGTGTGAGTATAAATGACTTCTATAAAGAATTACATAGTTTATCAATTACAATTTAATAGTTTTAATTAATCTATTCAAGGAGTTATTAGTTTTTTATTTTAGTCACTTTGGATTGTTTTGATAAGTGTTATTAGACCCCTTTGAATCCTATAAGTGGTGTTATATCTATCTATGCGATTATATTTCTGCTATCACATTGAGAATCGAAGAAAACAATATTGAATTGTGTATCATATTACATATCATAAAACCTGACTAGGAAATTTTTTTGTCTAGTTGAATCATTAAATATGATATAGGGATATCATAATCCATGATATAGAGAATGTCTATGGATTTTTATATACCTTAATGTATGATATCGAGCTATCATATTTAATTATTAAATGTCACATGTTCAAAAAAGAGCATCAAATCATAAAAATGAATTAATTCATATAACTGAAGATAATATCCAAGAACATAGGGATTATATCATAAATTATTTTTATATATTGTAAAATTTGAAAGATAATGTGTCGTATTGTGGTTTACCAAATAACATCCATCATAAAATTTGATGGATTTTTTTTAAAATTCAATAATGTATTGAATTGAATATTTTATAAATTATTAATAAATAAAAATAAAAGGCAGTTTAGAGAAATTTAATAATTTATAGATAATATATAAATTTATTAACAATATATATTATAATTAATTACTTTTTTTTTGAAATTTTTAATAAATATTCCAAAATATTAAGTTTTAATATTTTATTTCTTTATATCAAATTATATGGAATTCCATATGAATTGGAAATAAAATTTATATTTTTTAATCATAAGGGGTAATTTATAAAGTTATAATAAATTATAAAATAACGAAAAATATAAAGTCTTTATATTTAAATTATTATTGGTTCAAAATTAACAAATTTGAATTATTTAAATTAAAGCTATACTTTGAGGAATTATTTAAACCTCATGAGAATCATTTTGTTGATTGATTTGATCAAGTTTTAAATAATTTTATGTATATAATATTTAGATTATGTAAATAGTTTTCATAATAGATATTGGATTATAAAATATATATAATTCATACATGTATCATATATTTAATGAAAATTCCATATAACATATAATATAAAAGAGTATATATTATTAAATGAGTATAAATAGTTTATATTTAGGATTATGGAATGTTTATAATAAATAAGATGAAATTATAAAGTGTTTATAATTAGCTACATGTTATGACACATTCATAAATAATTATCTCATGTTAAAATTTTTGGTGTGTCCATTTATTTAAAAATCATTCTCTTGTTTATTATTTGTGGATATAAATTGTCTATATATTTTGAATAAATTCATTATTTAGTTTAATTTATCAAAATAATTCTTATAAATTGTAATCCCTTGAATTAAATACAAGGTATAATTACAAAAGATTCAGTTTTCATCTACCTTGACCCTGATTTGTAATTAAAACTAGTATCTAGAATTTCTTTTTTGAATATAGTTTTTAAATATTAGGTTTAAAAGTTATGATAAATTGAATAATAACTTGAGTACAGTATAACTAGGTACATGTACTTTGTGACTAAATTACCACTTGCCTAAATACTTATGCCTTGTCCTAGAAATTTGAGGGTTAACTATCTGTGGCTCCAAGATTACTCATACGATGATTTTAAATCTCATATAATTCAAAAACATTAAATGAAATGTTCATGTAACTCATGAATTAGATGTATTTAGATAAAATGAAATATATTTGAATTTTATTTTTTGGGTGAGTCACGCAAAATACGGGTTGTGTAAATAAGTACACATTAATATGGTTTAAATATATTAATTATTTGGATAGAATACGATTCCAAAAACTAAATCCTTAAAATAATGGATATATAAGTGAAATAAAATGAGGTAATATGGTGATATTAAATCCCATTCAAAATAATTAGAGTAAGAATCCTAATAAAGGAACATTTCAAGACCTAGATCATTCAACAAGGTTGGTTACACTTTAATATTGTGCCCATGGATTTTATTTTGTATGAAATGGTGGAAATGGATAAATAAAAGAGTTATGTAATTAAATCCACCTACTTTATTTGGGTTATAATTTTTTGGGAAAACCTAATAATTATGGTACTATAGGAATAGAGTTAGATTTATCCATATGTTTAGATTATATAAGGTTTTTTTCCACTTAACTGTCCAACAGTGAAATATTATATAATTGATATTATTCTCAACCTAAATTGATAAGTGTTGGGTGTAACTTTATTTCTGAATAAATACATTATGAAATATGGATCTTATCCCACTAATGGATATAAAGAATTTAAAAAGGCTTCATAATTTTAGTGGGATCCCATTTAATAAAATTAAATTCTAAATGGTATTAATACATGATACTAATCTGATATAATATTTTTTTACATAACATTCACCACCATCATTAAACTTTTATTTGACATTCATCATTGGAAGGATAAGTTTGTTTTCATAAATAATAATGAATGATAATATAAAAAAATTATTAAGTAAACTCAAAATTTATAGGTTAAATAAATACCTTCCTATGTAACAATGTGTTGCAACCATTAATTAGGTGAATCTAAGTGATATTGTGACTCAAAAAAATTATTCAATTATATTTTCAAATTCATTAGATAAAAAATTACCTAATGAATTTTAATAACATATACACATTATGACTAGGTATGTAATTGATACTCAATATGATTGAGTATACTAATAAAATTAAAGAACAATATATTTATATAAGGATTATTCTGGTTAAGTAAATCGATGTGATTTTATTTATAGAAATGATATGAAAAGAATATTGAATTAATGAAATATTTACCCTATATTCACAGAAGATGATGACTAATTAACTCTGAATATGAAATCTAGTTTATGGTATTGTATAGATAGTAAAAGTGGGTAAAAGATCAAACTAATGTAATAAAAGGTGTTTGAAGATCAAAAAAAAATTATTTTGGTAATAAGTTATTGTCATTGAAACTGAAAGGTAAAATTATGAAGGATGAGTATTGATTCCATGTGATGAATGTTTTTGAGATACCCAAGTGTGTTTGAGAAACTTCATGGAATTTCTATATCAGGTATCTATGTTATTGAAATTAATTCAATAGTTTTAAAGGGTATATGATACAAAATTTATAAATTTCAAGTTTCATAAATATACAGAAGTTTAATATCTTGTGTAGACTTAATAGATCGTGAATATTTCATTTATGTTATGAAATACATATTTTTTAATAAAAAATTTGAAAGTAAAGGTATTTTTCAAGATCATATTGATCATATTAGAAGATTTTTATATTTATCATATTTATCTTATACAATAATATTATTATTTTCATTAAATAATATTTTATAAATAATTAATGGTTAATTGAATATATATAGTTTAAGATTAATTGAATGCTATAAAATGTTTTGAAAAGGATATATGGATTAAAGATTTTTCACATAGATAAAGGGTTTATCCACTTATTTGTTAAAATATGAGGGAAGTTTCCCACATTATCAGTTAGAGGCATATTTTAATAAATTATTCTTTTTAGGGAAAATTTTCCAAAAACATAAAATTTCTTATAATATATAGAAATAATAGTTTATTTTTTTAAATATTATTATTTAATGAAATATGTTTTATTTACACATAAAATGAAATTATTTTATATTACCAAGATATTTTTAAGATAATATAGCTTCTAAAAAGATAGTGGGAGTATGCTTTAACTTATATTAGTTTAATATGACAAATAAAAGATTTTATAGAATAACGTTAATGTTTTTTTGAATTAATTTCTAAAATAGTATAGGATATGGGGAAGGAAGGAAAAATTAAAAAAAATTATTTATAATGGTAAAATAAAATGTTATATTTTATTTGAGATTATTATAGTAAAAAAAATGTGATATTCACTTAATATCTTAAAAGAGTTAAAATGTATGGTGATAAATGTAAAATAATAAGAGTAATATTTATTTACGATATCCGGAGTGAAGTAAACATTATCCTAAATAAGTATAAGATTTTTAGGTAATTAATAATTTAAATAGGTACATTATTTTGGAAAATATCAAAAGGAAATGGTTTTATGCAAATGGTTATAATGATGGTGATGTTAAACTTAATCAAATGTTCTAAGTAACAATATAATTTGAAATCATAACATTGAATGTTATGGATTTAATGATTTTAAATATGTTAAAGTGATTAGTAATTGGAAATATGATTTCTAAATATCACCATTATTTAAAATTTCTTACTTCATATATGTTTTTTTCTAAATATTTTAGTGGGATGGTGTAACACCCCAAGATTTTAGGTAATATATTATTTTTAATTTCTTTGATGTATTTTATTATACACTAAACCAAGATTAGATTGTACTATATGCAACACCGTATTAGCTTGCAGTATATGCAAAAATATTCTTGGCTCATGTTACACACAAATTCAATTTTGTTTTGTGGAAATTATTCTATGTAACATTAAGTATAGATTTTGTTTAATGTATAAACGAAATAAGTTTTGATTATGCTATAGGCAACACCAAATGGAGCTTTCATTACACGCATCCCGGACTTGTCTTGTATTACACGCAATCAAGACCTTCTTTGATAGCATGTGTAGTACGCAATACCATGTTTTACTAAACGAGATATTATTATAATATTATTATGATCTAGCCGTTATGAATAGTAATATCCAATTTTATAAATTTTATAAATTTTATCTTTCAAAATGGACTTCATTTTTGGATTCGGAATATCGAAATTAGGCTAGGGTGAATTTTTGGTATTTTTCTGAAAATATTCAATTTTTGATGAATAGTGAAAACAATAGGTTACTATTTAAAAACCAAATTTTAATTTAAATAGTTATTTATTTTATTTAATTTTTTTTGGTCAAAATTGATACATAATACCTATATATGTTCAATGTAATTCATTAGAGTCGTTTTATAATAATTTTAGATATATAAAAATTTTATTGAACTTTTCACCATCTTTTACCCACCTCCTAGGAGAATTTGAAATTTTACATAAAACATAATTTTACCACTTCTGTGAGTGGAATTTCAAAAATCCGAGAGACATTGTTAATATCACGGATTAAAATGTGGTTCAATAAGATAAAAATAATTTTCAGTGAATAGTAACTTTTTGCTTTTATTTACCACGGTTAATAGTAAATATGGTAATTAAGGGTAAAAATGATATTATTATTACCCTAACACAAGTCCTAGTTTTATTGGATAACTTTAATTCGACCAAAAACAACCTTCGGAATAAAATTTTACCCTTTAGGTCCACTTGGATTAGATTAGGACACTTATTATTATTTTATTTAATGAAGAGTTAAAATAGTTAAAATCAAAGTTTAATAACTATAACATTTTTAATATAGGGTTATATAAAAGATAAATTCGTCTATAAATATTCATTAGAAAGCTAAAAATATTTCCTAAATAATGGTATTTTATTTAAAACTTTTAGACATTAAATAATTTAATTTATTTGTGACACGATGATGATGTAGTAATTACCTTATTAATGAAATATTAACATAATTGATGTTATAAATACCCAAATAACTGTAATTTTAGACTTTTTATGAATTAAACTAATATTATAGGTTAATATGACATGTTAGTATTGATTAAATTAACGTTTTTTGAACTAATCATGTTTTTATGATTTCCACAAAAATCAATTACCAAATAGTGTCAAAATTGACATAAAATAGTTTTTAAAACAAATATTATATTATTAATTGTTATTATATTCCTAAAAATTAAAGGATAGTCCAAATGAATTAGATAAGGTCATATATATTAATAATTAACCACTTGGGGCTCGTTTGGCTTTTTATAGTAACATTATTAACAATATAGTGTAATAAAAGAAGAAGACATGGTAAATGTTAAATTATTTAACTTATAGTTAAATTTAAATGATAAGGTGAAAATTGTAACCTAAACTTGTATAAAACCTATTGGTTGAGAGGATATCGACCCATACCAACTTTAGCTTCGAAATAAATTAATTTGGAGCTTTTATAAACCGAATATGACTTTATTATAAAATAATATTTTAATTTTTTCCAAAGGTGACCTTCTCCTCCCTTATAAAAAGGGCACCCCTTCCCTCTTCTCTTCACACCCTTTTGAGCCTTAAAGCTCAGCCAACCTAGCCAATTCCTCTTCTCAACCTCTATAGTTATATCATAAAGGTTTTGGTCTTCTCAAAAGACCAACTCTAGTTCCCTAGGAATATGTTTAAAGGAGGTTCGTCGAGGAAGAGGAGTCTCAGACCCATACGGAAGAAATTGGACATAAGGTAAGGGATAATTTAACAATCTCATTTTTATCTGAGATATCTTATTCGTTAGTATTTACTGGGGTTATATTTTTCATCCATGACCATAAAAATGTTTTCATAAAGTGTTTAATATTCTTCCATGTATGTTTAAATTCATTTTTACCCATCTTGACTTTTACTTTGTGTTATAGATGGAATCTTGCTTTTGTTTACCATACATGGTACTTTTTGACTTTTCTGTTAAATGTATGAGGAGAATTTTTTCATTAACTTTTACGGCATGAACAGTTTTTTACTATTTTATAATTCCTTATTTTAATGAAGCCTAATCTACAATATTTCATGACTATTTTGAACAAAATCATTTTCTTGTAAAATTCGATGGAATTTTTTGAAAAGAAAATGATTTTGAATAAGAAATGATATTTTTCTCAAGAATTCATTTCAAGTGTTTTATCAAAACCATTTTCCATCTAAGATGGCATTATTTCATATGTTTATGTTTCAAATATAATGTCTCTATGATTTACATGGTTTCACTTTTCTTATGATGAAATTATATCCATTTGTTTTATATGGATTATTTTATGATGTGATGATGTTTATGAAACCCATTTTATTCTTTGTGTTATGATGAATGATTTATGTTTATGTTATGGCACATGTAAGAATGATTTCATTATGAGATGGGTGGGACCTATATCTCCCTCTAATTCATTGGGTAACAATTTATATCTCATGAGATAGACATGGCTGGAAGGGTAAGTTAATCTGGTTCGGTGATACCGGATTGGAACGAGGAGTGAACTCAATTCAAAAAGGGACTTTGTCCACTAAGATGGTCTTTCCAGCAATGCCTTGGCTACTATGGAAATCATAACATGTGATTAATGGTTTCCACAATTACATGCTTTATTCACCTGTTATTTTATCATGATTGATGATCCATTATGATCTATACCTTACGTACTTCCATGTTTTATGTCATTATTCAAGATTTTAATGTTTAAATATTATGTTCATGTTTTGAAGTTCAAATGTATATGGTTTGTTTTATTTTCTCCATGCTTAACCTTACAGAACTTTTGAGGTCACCCTTTATATGTTTTCTTTTTCCCAGGATATAAAGAATGGTTTTAGGTAAGAAAAAAAATGAAGATCTTTATGGGAGATGTTGAAGATCTTTCACCAAGATTAGAAGATTATATTACGAGTTTCCAATGACACTAAACTATTACGATCCTTTGGTGTCTGTTTTTTTATGTATTCAGTATTTCTCAAAAGTAATGTAATGTCCATTTACGTCAATTATGGGTCTCTACAGTGGGTATTAGAGGCAAAGGAAGTAAAAATGTATATGATCCATGGGAACTCTCACATGTGAGCGTTGGACGAAGCATGGCTCTCCGCCCAAGGGCTTCATGAGGAAATGGATACCACTGGGGATGGTGGTGTTTCCTGACCAGGGGGTGTAGCCGCCCATGGAGTGCCCTGATAGGTATCAATTATAGTCCACTGGAAGTAATTCCAAACCACTACAGTTTGTATCAAAGGAAATGTTTAGTTAACCTTTGGAAACTAGGATGCGAAAACATTCATGAGACCCCTAGAGATATTTCTAAGGTATGTTTAGGGATATACATAAGGTTAAGTATAAGTATAGTTTATAGTCCTAGAATTACTTTAGTGGTCTTAGAATTAAACCTAAGATGTTATATATTGAAGGTACTCCCCCTTTATTATTTTGTTTTCCCTAGCATGATTTTTGCCTCTCACACTATTCTTTTTGGGTTTTAGACGATAGCTGGAACCCGAAGGAACGGTGTTGATCAGTGTAGTGGACAATGCAACGATTTTCCTCCCGAGCAACCAAATTTGATGGGAGATGGAGTGAAAAATCTTATTCCTATACTTACACAAACTATGAATCATTATGGACTTCCAAATGAGCAGAGAAGGGAACAATGTTCTATTGAGTCCTTCATGAGGTAACATCCACCTTCTTTCAGTGGGTCTTCTGATACACTTGTTGATGAAAAATGGATCAGTACCATTGAAAAGATATTTTCCATACTTCATTGTTCAGAACATGAAAAAGTCATTTTAGCTGTTTACCATTTAGAAGGTGAAGCAGACCAGTGGTGGACTCTATTAAAGAATACAAGGCCCCAAGATGAAATTGATTCCCTGGAATGGGACGAGTTCAGGAAAATGTTTTTTATTAAGTACTTACCTCGTATTCTTCGAAAAAAATGGAAAAGGAGTTCGTTGAGCTTAAGAAGAAGGATGATGAATCTTTTGGTATATAAGAAGATAATTTTACAAGACTTTCAAGGTATGCATCAGGATTTATCATCCAACCTGAAAGTGATGTTGATCGATTCTTCAGTGGCTTAAAACCAAGTCTTCGAAGGGCATTAGCTATAAGAGACTTCAATAGATATGAAGAAATTGTGCGTTGTGCTATAAAGGTAGAACTAAATGTCGGTGTAACATATCCATCTCATGGTTTTGACAAGAAATGAAAGATGGAGTTCAATGAAAAACCTTAGAATAATGGTGAAAAGAAGGTGAATGTTTCTTTATGCTCAAAGTGTGGAAAGAAGCATAGTGTAGATTTCCTAAAATGTAATAGAAAATGTCTTAAGTGTGGGAAAGAAGGTCAGAGAGCAGTTGAGTGTCGATGTAATGGGAAAAAGGTAGCCAATGATTTAAATACTACAGAGAACGCTCCAACAACACTTCAGTGCTTCAAGTGAAAAGAAATGGTGCATTATGCTAATCAATGCCCTAATCCAAGGGTTAATGATGATCAATGTGAGCAACCTCTTAAGGCAAAGGATAAAGAGAAGTCACATGCGATCACTATTAGCGATGTTGAGTATGAAAATGATGCAGTGGAATGATTATGTGTTTATGTAACGGGATTCCAAAATAATGTTGTGGAATCCAATTTATAGAATTGTGGAATATTAGAATATCTATGGATTGGTTTATTATGGTTTTCAATAATTATATGGTACCGGTAACCATGATAAGTGATTGAAATATTTTTGGAAAGAAGATGATATGTGAATAGTGAAGCGATAAAGAAAAAATGAAATGATCTCATGACTGATATAAGGACAAATTTATATCATGGTTTGAGTATATAGAAATTTTGGGATTTTGGTGTGTGGAAAGTGTTAAATTTTAACAGCATTCATGTTTTCACTAAGAGTCAATGGGTATTCATTTTTCAAGAGAATACGTGATTAAGGTATTCACATTTTTGTAATTTGTCTAATAAGATATATCGTATGATATATGGGGGATAAATGATGGTATTCACATGCTCGGTAGATGGAATTTCTACTTATTGTTTTGTTTATACTATGAGCTTGGAAAGAAGTATTTTGGATAAGCCTAAATATTGGAATGGATTATGGTGGACATAAGTAATTATTGTTTAAGGATAGAACTTTTTTCGATATTAATTATGGAATATTATAATAATGTAGTTTTTGAAAAAGGGAAACCTAGAGGACAGACGACAACCCATCGTGTCGGGCAAGGCTGTTGGAATCGAACCCTCAAGCGAAGTGTGACATGTCTTTATCACCTACCACGGGCCTACAGGAAGTCCCTGGTTAGTAGAAACTAGTTTTATTATATTAATAAGGATGATATAAGAAGTATAAGTCCATCTTAGGAACCATATATGATTAATCTCACTATAGATGGACTTATGTATTTTTGATAACTTTTTCTAACCATTTGATTGAGACAGATAGAATGACCCATCATTATATCACATGATCTACTAACACTTCACGAATGACAAATTTAACTTCATTTATTTAAGAGATGAAGTGGAAATTGTCCAAGGAATGACCAACGGTGAGATTGTACCAAAATCAAGAAAGTATTTCTTCTAATTAAAAATTATCAACTTTAGGGAAATGATATTGAAAACCAAAAATGTTTTCCTAGTGATATTATATCTGATGAATCAGATGGTACCTTAGATCATCACAAATTTTTGGCTTTGTGATTTTTGGCTTTATCATAGCCATTTCCTCTACCACTCTTCATCGGAAGTTGATGGTTATATTTCTCTTCCATATCCATATTTTCACCCATGTTGTCCTATGTGGAAACCCAGTGCTGAGTTACTTTGGGTGACTGTTATGATTATAACTTCCCTTTTTAAAATGATGTTTTAGTATTCCTTTTTATGATGTGGGTTTCTATGAAAGAAATTTTCAAGTAGTAAACTATTTATAACCCTGACGAATTTCGAGGGCGAAATTCATTTTAAAGGGGGTGGAATGTAACACCCCAAGATTTTATGAGATATATTATTTTTAATTTCATTGATGTCTTCTATTATACACTACACCAATATTATCTTGTACTATACACAACACCAAATTATCTTGCAGTATACGCAACACTATTCTTGGCTCGTGTTACACAGAAATTCAAGTTCATTTTGTGGAAATTATTCTACGCAACATTAAGTATAGATTTTTTAATGTATAAATGAAATAAGTTTTGAATATGGTATACACAACACCAAAATGAGCTTTCACTACATGTATCCCTGACTTGGCTTACATTACACCCAATAAAGACCTTCTTCGATAGTGTGTGTAGTATCCAATACCAAGTTTCACTAAATGAGATATTATTATAATATTATTTTGAACTAGCCGTCATGAATAGTAATACCCAATTTATGAAATTTTATAAATTTTATCTTTCAAAATGGACTTCATTTTTGGATTCAAGATATCGAAATTAGCCTGGGGTGAATTTTTGGTATTTTTCTGAAAACTTTCAATTTTTGATGAATAGTGAAAACACTGGGTTACTATTTAAAAATCGAATTTTTATTTAAATAATTACTTATTTTATTTAAATCTATTTTAGGTCAAAATTGATACATAATGCCTATATAAGTTCAATGTAATTCATTGGAGTCATTTTATAATAATTTTAGATATATAAAAACTTTATTGAACTTTTCAACGTCTTTTACCCATCTCCTAGGAGAATTTGAAAATTTACATAAAACTTAATTTTACAGCTTCTGTGAGTGGAATTTCGAAAATCCAAGAGACATGGTTAATATCAAGTATTAAAATGTGGTTCAATAAGATAAAAATAATTTTTGGTGAATAGTAATGTTTTACTTTTATTTACCACGGTTAAAAGTAAATAGGGTAATTAAGTGTAAAAATGATATTGTTATTACCCTAGCACATGTCCTAATTTTATTAGATAAGTGTAATTCGAACAAAAACAACTTTCAGAATAAAATATTACCTTTTAGGTCCACTTTAATTAGATTAGGACACTTATTATTATTTTAATTAAAGAAGAGTTAAAATAGTTAAAATCAAAGTTTAATAACTAAAACATTTTTAGTATAGGGTTATACATAAGATAAATTTGACTATAAGTATTCATTAGAAATCTAAAATGATTGCCTAAATAATAGTATTTTATTTTTAACTTTTAGACATTAAATAATTTAATTTATTTATGACACAATGATGATGCAGTAATTACCTTATTAATGAAATATTAACATAATTGATGTTATAAAAACCCAAATAAATATATTTTTAGACTTTTTATGAAATAAAATAATTTTAAAGGTTAATATAACATGTTATTATTGATTAAATTAAATTTTTTCGAACTAATAATGATTTTATGATTTTCACAAAAATTGATTAACAAATAGTGTCAAAATTGACATAAAATAGTTTTTCAGACAAATATTATATTATTAATTGTTATTATATTCATAAAAATCCGAGGTTCACCAAAATGATTTAGATAATGTTATATATATTAATAATTAACCACTTGGGGTTTTTTGTCTTGTTATAGTAAGTTTATTAACCATATAGTGTAATAAAACAAGAAGACACGGTAAAATTTTAATTATTTAACTTAGAGTTAAATCTAAATGATAAGGTTAAAATAGTAACCTAAACATGTCTAAAACCTATTGATTGAGAGGATTTCCACCCATCCAAACTTTTAATTATAAATAAATCAATTTAGAGCTATTATAAACCGAATATGACTTTATTATAAATTAATATTTTAGGTTTTTTCAAAGGTGCCCCTCTCCTCCCTTATAAAAGGGCACCCCTTCCCTCTTCTCATCACACACTTTTGAGCCTTGAAGCTCGGCCAAACCCTACCAATTACTCTTATAAACCTATATAGTTATATTATAGAGGTTCCGTTCTTCTCAAAAGGCCAACTCTAGTTCCCTAAGAAGAATTTTAATGGAGGTGTGTCGAGGAAGAGGAGTCTCGGACACATACGGAAGAAATTGAACATAAGGTAAGGGATAATTTAACAATCTCATTTTTATCCGAGATTTCTTATTTTTAAGTATTTAATGGGGTTATATCTTTCATCCATGACCATGAAAATGTTTTCATAAAGTGTTTAATATTATTCCATGTATGTTTAAAGTCATTTTAATCTATTTGACTTTTACTTTGTGTTATGGAAGGAATCTTTCTTTGGTTTACCTTACATGGTACTTTTTGACATTTCCGTTAAAAGTACGATTATAATGTTTTCTTTAACTTATATGGCATGAATAGATTTTTACGGTTTTATAACGCCTTATTTTTATGAAGCTTAATCTATAGGATTTCAGCACTATTTTCAAAAAAATCCTTCTCTTTTAAAATTTCATAGAATTTTGTGAAAAGAAAATGATTTTGAATAAGAAAGGATATTTTCCTCAAGAATTCATCACAAGTGTTTTATCAATACCATTTTCCATCTAATATGACATTATTTCATATGTGTCTGTTTCAAATATAATGTCACTATGATTTACATGGTTTCACTTTTCTTATGATGATATGATATCCATTTGTTTTATATGGATTATGTTATAATGGGATGATGTTTATGAAACCCATTTTATTCTTTGGGTTATATTGAATGATTTATGTTTATGTTGTGGCACATGTAAGAATGATTTCATTATGAGATTGGTGGGACCTATATCACCCTCCAATGCATTGGGTAAATATTTATATCTCATGAGATAGACATGGCTGGAACGGTAAGTTAATCTGGTTCAGTGATACAGGACTGGAATGAGGAGTGAACTCGATTCAAAAACGTAAATTATCCACTAACACGGTCTTGGCAGAAATGCCTTGGCTACTATGGAAATCATAACATGTGCTTAATGGTTTCCACAATTACATGCTTTATTCCCATGCTATTTTATCATGATTGATGATCCATTATGATCTATTCCTTATGTACTACCATGTTTTATGTCATTGCTCAAGATTTTGATGTTTAAATTTTATGTTCATGTTTTCAAGTTCAAATGTATATGGTTTGTTTTATTTTCTCCATGCTTACCCTTACTGAGCATTTGAGATCACCCTTTATATGTTTTCTTTTCCCCAAGATATAAAAAAGGTTTTAGGTAATAAAGAAAAGGAAGATCTTTATGGGAGATGTTGAAGATCTATCCCCAAGATTAGAAGATTATATTATGAGTCTCCAAATACACTAAACTGCTATGATCATTTGGTGTCTGTTTTTTTTTTATGTATTAAGTATTCAACAAAAGTAATGTATTGTCCATTTATGTCAAGTATGGGTCTCTATAGATGGTTTATCAAATGATCCCATAGAAATTCAATTGTTTATTTATGCATTTTTAATTAGTTAACAAAACCCAATAATGTTATACAAAAATTAATTTTATCTATAATTAAAACATATATGATATCTTATAAATTTTTTAATGTAATGTTTTGTTAAATATTCATAAAATATTTTTAAAAATATATATTTTATCATTTAAAAGTCAATATCTAGTTTATCATATCTTTATGTTGGTTGCATAAATGTTTATATTATTATAGATTACATAAATTGTAATGAAAATTTACCTCTCAACACATAACATTGTGTTATCTCTCACTAGTGTTCAAAATTTAGTATTATATGTTCTTACAAAATTTCATGGTTTTCAAGATTAGGATTATTGTATGAGATACCAATATGCCATGAGAAAAAACGTGTTTTTGTGAATTGTATGACCCACTAAGTATACCAGTTGGAATGTCATACACTATGTATTTAATATAAAATTAGCTTAGGAATCATATCAGAGTATACATACTTAGAATAAGAACCTTAAAAAATTGATTTAAATCATACAGTAGCCTTGAGGACTAGATAATCTGGGAGTGGTTGGGTGTGTTTCTAATCATGCCATTAGTTCGATCTCAACCAAGTTGGGATGTTTCCTCTCATATAATGAGTATGAAAACTGGGCCCTCAATTGATATAGACTGGGATGTGTAACACCACACCAAGATAATACATATGATTTTATTATCTATTCATATTAGGGTCATGTGATGTGCTCATCTCTACATATGAATGGCATGTGATGTATTTATAAACCTGGTTGGTTTATACTAAAATATTGAGAATGTATGAGTCGACTATATAGAATTGACATACTATATATCTTAAGGACACTTGATGTCTTGAAAAAAAGGAACATATGATAATGTTTTATAACATGTTATACAATTTCCTAGCACATGTATGTAGATATATGTGTTTTATGGAGATCATACCAGATTTGTTTAGACTGATAAAAATTTATTCATTGATATAGGACACTATTTTCTTACATTTATGGATATAATTATTGATATTTTTTTCAATGATTTAAATGAATGTTGGGTAAATTACATTTTGACAATATCAAGATTGATTTTTACATAGATAGATTCTCTAAAACTATTTTAGAGTTAATCCAAATGTATTTTGTATGGGTATTAACAAGTTATTTCATATTATGTGATGCATAATGAAGTTGATGATAGATTCTAAAATGATTTAGTAAGATATCCAGAAATGTTTTGGATATGGATTGATATGTTACTGTATACAATAAAATAAAAGGGAAAATGAAACAAAGTCTATGTAACACCCCATGCTTTCTTAGTATGTTATTTTCTTTAAAATAATTCAATAGCTTGCGCTACATGCAATACCGAGTTCGAGCGCATCACGACTTACCAAACTAGCAATTCAAAAATTGGTTATGAATATTATTAATTGAATTTTTAATTTTATATACTCCTTATAATTTTAACATCCATATTATGTTTTTCTTAGACATCATATAGGAACAAAATTGATTTCTCATATTAAAGATGTATTTTTTTTAAAATGCAATTTTACCTCCATTTTATGGTGAACCATTTTTAAATCCAATAATTGACACTTTTATATATTCAATTTGATGATATTAACTTCTTCTTTAGAATAGGGACATAAAAATTTAGTTTGGATTATTGTTATGTGCTTTTCTGATAACTTTCATATTTTGATGAATAGTGAAAAATACTATTTTTTAATTAAAAACAACTTTTTTAATCCAAATAATTTATACTGTTAAATTATATATTTGAATGGTTTTGAGGTATAATTAGATTATATTTTTATCATTTAATCCAATGTTGGTCATTGGAAGTAATTTTACATTTAAATTGTACATAAACACATATCAACTTTTGATAGTTTTTACTTCTCAAAAACCCACTTTCTGGTTTTAACAACGAGAATACTTCTTAAAATTAATTAATACAGCTTATATGGATTTAATTTGGAGAAATTGACATCATTTTTTAATTTTAAATATCAAATTTAGTTTAGAGTGAATTTTTGGTATATTTCTGAAAACATACGATTTTTTATGAATAGTGAAATACACTTCATTATTGTTTAAAACCAAATTTTTATTTTAATTTATTATAATTCAAAATAGATACATAATAACTATATAAATTCAATTTATTTCATTAGAGTCGTTTTATAATAATATTATATGTATAACATTTTGTTGAACTTTTTATAGTCTTTTACCTACCTTTTAGGAACATTTGCAAATTTGCATAAAACGTAATTTTACCACATATGTGATTTGAATTTCAAAAATCCGAGAGACATGGTTTACATCAGTAAGTAAAATGTGGTTCAATAAGATGAAAATAATTTTTAGTGAATAGTAACTTTGGAATTTTATTTACCACGGTTAAAAGTAAATAGGGTAGTTAATGGTAAAAATGACATTATAATTACAATAACACATGTCCTAATTGTATTGGATAATTGTATTTAGACCAAAATAAACCTTAAGAATAAAATATGATCCTTTTGATACACTTTAATTAGAATAAGACATTTATTATTATTTTATTTAAATAAGAGTTAAAATTGTAAAATTCAATGTTTAATAACTAAACCATTTTTAATATAGGGTTATACATAATATAAATTCAACTATAAATATTCATTAGAAAGATAAAAATATTTCCTACATCATGATATTTTATTTATAATTTTTAGACACTAAATAATTGAATTTATTTTTGACGCAATGATGTTTCAGTAATTACCTAATTAATTAAAGATTAAAATAATTTAAATTATAAATATTAAAATAAATGTAAATTGAGACTTTTGGTTCATTAAAATAATTTTATAGGTTAATTTGACATGTTAGGGTTGATTTAATGAATTTTTTTCGATGTAATCAAGATGATATGACTTTAAAGAAAACCAAATACAAAATTGTGTCAAAATTCAGATAATTAAGGTTTTAAAATGAATACTATTTTGTAAAATTATATAACAGTCCTAAAAATATAAGGTGCTGCGTTAAGAATTATATAATGATAGATAGGTTATTAACGAAACACTTGGGGTTAAATTTTATGTTTATTAACCATAAAATATAAAATTACTATGAGATATGGTAAATGTTAAACTATTTAATTAAGAGTTAAATCTAAAGGATAAGGTCAATATGGTGACCTAAACTTGTCTAAAACCTATTGGTTGAGAGGTTTTATAACCATAACCACCTTATCCTTGAAATAAATCCATTTTTATCCATTAGAAACCGAAAATTAGTTTATAATAAAATAATATTTCAATCATTTGCTAAAGTGACCCTCACCTCTCTTATAAAAGGGAACTTCCCCTTCACTTAATTTCACACCTCAAAATCCATTTGGCTCGTCCAAACCTGGCATAAATATCCTCCCAACTACCCTAAATTCATCCTAGTGGCCTTTAATGGATTATAAATCAAACCTATGAATCCATTTTGATCAAATCAAAAGGAAGCACCCGAAAAAGAGGTAATAATTTCATCACCTCTTTCAAAGTTATTTTATTTGTCCACTTTCTATTTATTTGTTTTTTCTATACCAAAATAATAACTCTTGTACCTTATACATACTGTGATGTTATTATAAATATGTTATAACCATATTCATTATTCTATCCATCCTATGAATAACAAAGTCACCATACGTGCGTACGTATGGCATACCGTCTCCATGTCGTGGTGTAGTTGTTATTGAAAACTTAATTATTTTTATGGGTATAAAAATGTTGTATAATTGATGTAAATAACAAAAATAAAATTTTAATGATTATTTATATATGATATAACATCCAGTTATATACGATTTCACCATTAATTGAATGATATTGTTGCTCTTGCGCACGTAGGGATTACCGTCTCTACGAACGTGACATGATTCATTCCTCATTATAACCATTCAAAAATAATTTTCATTATACGATTAAGAATTACGTTTATAAACTTAGTATCATTCAGGATATGAATCAAATACATCCTATCCATAAAAAACATGACTTATGTAACAAAACATATAAATGAAAATGAATTAGTTAAAACATGAAACAATGATATTACTAAAATATTGTTAATAAAGAAATATTATAAGATATTATATGATATCATATTTATGTATGTGGTTATTGTATAATTTAATAACAATTATTTTACTATTATACATGAGGTTGATAGACCCTTTACTATGGAAAGCTATAAGGTAAGGGGTTTTCATATCAATTCTTATTCCTGTGAGATTCATGCTATATTGCCACTATTTCCTTTTGTGTGGTGTATGTGATGCCCATGATTGTGTTATTTATGTAATATTATTTAATTTATCTATATTTAAATCTTCATTTTATAATCCTTCTTTCATGGGGTGTATGTTTCATAAGTAACCAAATTGGTAAGGGACTTTATAATTTCGATTTCCACTCATTGGGTTTTACACAAACATCATTGATTATTTTACTCCAAGATTATGTGTGAAATAACTATTTATTTATTTATGTATTAATTTATACTCCCCTTTGTGTGGATATACTTTTCATACACATAATAAATCTATTGATAAATTCTCATGTCATTGATATGAACTTGATAAGAGTACTTTTAACTTAATACTCATTCATTGAGGTAAAAATCCAAGTCATTGGTGTTGTTTTTACAAGAATATGTGTGAATGTTATCTAATTGATTTACACTAAATATCCAATAATATTTATTGTTTTTTTATTTGTAACACATAATTATGTCATTTAATTATCCTTAACCTAAGTATACGATCTTTATAAAGGAATTCATCTCAATTTCTATTCCATTGAGACTTCTTTGTTATTATGTGTCAGTTCACTTTAAAATGGGGTATATATTTTACTTCGGAAAATTATATCAGGAATCCTTTTATTTGCATGATATTATAAGTTTTTGATTACCTCAATTATTTCTATTTAAGTGTCTCTCATTTGGTTAGTAACTCTAACTAAAATATTATTTTAAATTTTTTAAAGATTTATTCTTATAAATCTTTCTCATTAATGTCCATGTTTTAAAAATGGTTTTAAGGATTTATTTTTATGGACATGAATGTTTTAAAATTAAAATTTATTTTAAATTTTTCATAGTGGTATGTGATACTTTGATTCAAAAATCACTTTTAAATGGGTTCTTGATAAATAGTGAGACATTTAAAAATTTTCCGGAAAAAGGGGATATTTCTCTCAAATAGTATTAATGATTATTTTCATCTATGTCAATATCATTCATTATTATCAATTTAGGTTGATTTATTATAATAAAATGTTATATATATTTTTGAATGAGTTTTGTTTGACTGTGGATGTGTTATTGCTATACCATTCATGGTTTGTGGTTAAAATATTGACATTTCGTAGGCTAAATTTAATATGAATGATTATATTATATTCCAGCCTTTTCTTATGAGGAATGAATTAGACTTATTATGTGATGGGTGGATCCCTATATAGCTCTGGTATTCATCGGTAGGTCTCATGATACTAACTAGTGTCTTGGAAAAAGGCCTTGAAAACATTTTATTTGTAGTATTAGAATAAGGCCTTGGATATGTGGTTAGGATGTCCGGAATTATACATTTCATCATTATGAAATTATCTATTTATATTACATTGGATTATTAGACTAGTAGAATATCCATGTGAATAATTAAATGGAATTATTTGATTTATATTTTCCATATTATTCTGAATTTTATGTTTAAAACTGTTGTGTTTTAGTCTTTTATATTACCTTAGAGGTTTATGCATATTTATGATAGTATTCACTATATTGTATCCTTACTGGTCATATAAGCTCACCCCTTTCTATGTTTTATTTTTCCCCAGGATGTGAAGATGTATATTACGATTAACGTGAAGGAATAGGCTAAGGGATATGAGTGTGTTCAAATGGTACACAATGTTGTTGTGTTTCCATTTCATGGTGTAATTTAAGACTCAGGTATGTATCTAGTACTTCAAAGGAAACTAAACTAATCGGACATTCGATACTTGATCTTTTGTGATCATGACAATGTTATGTAATAATACACTGACTCTGGGTAACTTTGGTCGGGTAATTATAGTCGGTATCAAAGGATGTTTATTACAATCCATGGAAGCTAGATTAAGAAGAACTCTGATTAGAAAATATTACACTGAGACAGACTTTGAGTATTAGTATATAATAACATAAATTTTTTTTGTTAATGTAAATATTATATACCTAGGAGTGGAAAAGAAAAGGTAGAGGTGGCTCTGGAACAGATGTACCTAGGATTGAAAACTCTGACAAAGAGTTTCAGGCTTGACCCGAGGTATCCTGGTACACAAAAACGGGCCCTTCTGCACTATTGTTTACGACACTCTTGGGGGATATGCTTAGGATAATTCACATTTTCTTTACAAACTGATTTTAAGGAACTTAATATAATATGAGAATAAATAACCTTGGTTTATACTTAGGTGTCATGATATTCTCTAAATTATTTTATGACACACACTATGCTTTCTTGTCTTAGTGAATTACTAGATTTCAAGGAATTCGTAGTAACATTGAACATGATGTACAAGGTGGGCACAAAGGAGAAAATGAGAACCTAAATGGAATGTTAATAGGTGTAAAAGATATTGTGTTCATTCTGAAGAAGGGTTCCAAAATTATTACCAACAATATATACATTAACCAGCTCCCAAACTCAAAAATGAAGAGAAAGGCGGGGAATGATAAGAGATCCGATAGTGGAAACCATTGAGAAAAAAAGATCAATTTACATCATTCCAAAAATGTGGAAGGAGACACCCAAGAAAGTGTCTCAATGGAACAAAGAAATGATTTATGTTTCCGAAACAAGGACATCATGTAAAGAATTACTAAGGAAAAATGAAGAGTATTATGGAAGAAAATAAAAATGATCCAAATAATCCAATTACAATCATTTTCCGTAAATGTAAGGGACCATGGAAGTACCCAAGTCAATGAACTATTCTATAGGATAACCTCTAGGTCAAGGAAGAACCTATGTGAAAATAAATGGATATGGAAATTTTTAAAAGTATTAATTCTCTTTGTTGATGGGATTACTTTGGGAGACTTTTGTCATGAATGTGTAACCCTACAGTTTGTTATGTGAAAATTCAATCTGAGGAAGAATTATCTTTTCTTTTTTGGATATAGTTATAATGAACCATTTGGGTTTATATGATCCTTGAATTTGAGGAAATTACAGGTTATTAATTTTTTAGATGAAAATGCGAGGTTTGAGATAACATTTGTGGTTAAATTATTTAATGGTTATTTTGAGGAATTTAACTCATTTTTGGAATGTTATAAAATACAGTTTTTGAAAAAGGACATCATGCATAACATGTGGAAACCCATTTCGTTGGACAAATACGTGTGAATCAAACCCACAACCAATGTGTGATTGAGATTTATTGCCTACCACTGAACTACATGAAGTCCCTAAATAGTGTGACTAATTATTTTTAGTTAAATGATTTTATTGATAAATAATATGTTTATTTGGGATCTAAAGTTTTATCAAATGGATATATTCTTTATAGGAAAATGATTTGGTGATTAATTGATAAATGTTATTTTGGAAGACATATGCTTGGTTGGGAACAATATATGCCTAAGGAAAATAGAATACGATGAAATTTCATTTGAGGAGTAATGGTGGTTTTTTTGATTTTGGAATATTCTATGATTTTTATAGAGATTTAGGTTATTAATGGAAATGATTAACCTTTCATAGCGAATATGTTATTTTGTTAATTACACTTCTATATGAGACTTTTAGAGTTGTTGATGTTATTTGGAGATAAATTTTAATATTTACTATGAAATACTATTTGATTAAATTCTTATATGTTTTGGGTTTCAATCTTAGTTTGAATTATATTTAAGGATTTTAAGTACAATTGTTTATTGAATTGTCTTTATTGAACATTGTGTATTGTTTATTCAATTTAAAAAATTAAGATTATTATTTCATTGTATAAAGGATTATCCATTTTGGGGATCATCTGATCTTGTACTAACCATTTTTTTTGGTTAATCTCTAAAGACAATGGAAATATATAGTTCATCCTTTGTGGATTATTTGATTCTCTAGAAGTTGATTCTAGCGCTTCTGGTGTGACCAAGTCTTCTTGAATACTCATCGTTTGGAGAAAAGATGTGTTAGTAGTAGAAATTTATTAATGTCTAAAAATATACCTAAAAAATAAGTATATCTCTTTAAGTTCTTAGTCAATATCAAAAATAAGTTCCTCAACTTTATGAAAGGGAACTTAAAACAAAAAAAAAATTCCATTTAGTTTTCTGAATGAGAAACTAATGTCTGGTTGACCCATCACATGTTTGTGGTTTTCTTATTGTTACCTTTATCATGATCATGTTTTCTATCACTCTCCATCAGAACATGACACTTAGATTGTCTTTCATATCCATGTTTTCTTACATGGAATCCATGTATGGGTTATCTTGGGTGACCTTAGTATTTCTCTTCCTTTCTTTTAAAGTGACAATTTTATTGACTTTTTTTTCCGATGTGGGACATTAAATGAAGTTCCCAAGCCCAATTTTAAAATTGCGAGGATGAAATTTAATATAGGGGGAGAATTTAACACCCCATGATTTCATAGTAAGTTATTTTCTTTTTAAAGTAATTTAGTAGCACGCATCACACGCATCACCGAGTTCAAGCGCCCCATAACTTACCAAACTAGCTGTTTAAAAAGCTATTATGAATATTATATACTGCAGTTTTAATTTTATATACTACATATAATTTATACATCCATATTATGTTTTTCTTATACAAATATAAGAACAAATTAAAATTTTCAAATAAAAGAAGTATTTTTCAAAAAATGTCATTTTACCGCCTTTTAATAGAGAACCATTTTTAAATATAATATTTGACACTTTTATATATTCAATTTGATGATATAAACTTCTTATTTATAAGAGGGGCATAAAAATATAGTTTGGATAAATTTTTGGTTCTTTTCTGATAACTTTCATATTTTGATGAATAGTGAAAAATACTAAATTTTAATTAAAAACCACTTTTTTAATGAAAATAATTTGTTGTGTACAATTATATATTCGAAGGGTTTTGAGGATAATTAGATTATATTTTTATCATTTAATCCATTGTTGGTCATTGTAAGTAATTTTACATTTTAATTAGACCTAAACACATATCAATCTTTTGATAGGTTTTACTTATCAAAAACCCGCTTTTTGGTTTTGACAAGAGGAATATTTTTTAAAATTAATTATTACAAATTATATGTTTTTAATTGGTGAAATATAAATCATTATGAATTTGAAAATCAAAATTTTCTTAGAGATAACTTTTGGTATTTTTCTAAAAACTTTCGATTTTTGATGAATAGTGAAGAACACTCCATTATTGTTTTAAACCAAATTTTTATTTAAATAATTATTTATCATATTTAAATTTATTTTATGTTAAAATAGATACATAATACCTATATAAATTTAATTTATTTAATTGAAGCCATTTTATAATAAGATTATATTCATAATAATTTATTGAACTTTTTACCGTCTTTTACCAACTTTCTAGGAACATTTGCAAATTTTCTTAAAACGCAATTGAATCACTTCTGTGATTTGAATTTCAAAAATCTAAGAGACACAGTTGAAATCAGTAATTAAAATGTGGTTCAATAAGTTGAAAATATTTTTTTTGTAAATAGTATCTTTTGAATTTTATTTACCGCGGTTAAAAGTAAATAGGGAAATTAATGGAAAAAATGATATTATAATTAGTCAAACACATGTCCTAATTCTGTTGGATAATTTTATTTATACAAAAATAAAACATATAAATAAAATATGATCCTTTTGATCCACTTGTATTAGATTGGTACATTTATTATTATTTTATTTAAATAAGAGTTAAAAGTGTAAAAATTCAAAGTTTAATAACAAAACAATTTTTAATATTGGGTTACACAAAAGATAAATTCAACTATAAATATTAGTCATAAAGATAAAAATATTTCCTAAATCATTATATTTTATTTATAATATTTAGACATTAAATTATTAAATTTATTTATGAAACAATTATGATGTAGTAATTACCTAATTAATGAAACATTAGAATAATTGATATTATAAATATTAAAATAAATGTAAATTGAGACTTTTGATGAATTAATATAATTTTCTATGTTAATATGACATTTTAGGGTTGACTTACTGAATTTTGTTCTATGTAATTAAGATTATAAGACTTTAAGAAAAACCAAATAGTAAATAGTGTCAAAATTGACATAATTGACTTTTTAAAACAAATAATATTTTATTAAATAATATAATAGTCTCAAAAATATAATGTTCAGAAAAAGGACTTATATAATGATTGATATGTTATTAATGAAACACATTGGGTTCAACTGGAAGTTTATAGTAAGTTTATTAACCATATAATATAAAAACATATGGATACATGGATACATAGTAAATGTCAAACTATTTAACGAAGAGTTAAATCTAAAAGATAAGGTTAATATAGAGACCTAAACCTATCTAAAACATATTGGTTGAGAGGTTTTCAACCTATCCCCACCTTAGCCTAGAAATAAATCTATTTTTATCCATTATAAACCGAAAATGAATTTATAATAAAATAGTATTTAAATCTTTTCATAAAGTGACCCTCACCTCTCTTATAAAAGGAAACTTCCCCTACTCTTAATTTCACACATCCAAAGTCATTTTTATCAGCCAAAACCTGACCAAATATCCTCCCAATTACCCTCAATTCATCCTAGAGGCCTTACTTTGATCATAAATCCAACCTAAAGAACCCTTTTGATCAAATCAAAAGGAAGCACCCGAAGAAGAGGTAATAATGTCATCACCTCGTTCAAAGTTCTTTTATTTTTCCACTTCCACTTTCTTTTTTGTTTCCAAACCAAAATAATAACTCAAACACCATATAAATACTTTTATATTATTATAAATATAGTAAAACCATATTCATTAATCTATCTATCCTATTAATGACAAAGTCACTATACGTGCGTAGGTACGGCTTACCGTCTCCACGTCATGGTGTAGTTGTTATTCAACACTTATATAATTGGATGGGTATGATAATGATTTATAATTGATGTAAATAATAAATATAACATGTTAATTATTCATGATATATGATATAACATCCAGTAATATAATATTTCACTGTCTATTGAATGAAATTGTCACTCGTCCGAACATATGGATTACCGTCTCTACGAACGCGATGAGATTCGTTCCCCAATGTAACCATTCAAGAATAATTTTCATTTTAAGATTAAAAATAATGCCTAATAAATTAGTATAATTATTTATATGAATAAAATACATCCTATCCTTAACAAACATGACTTACGTAATAAAACATATAAAGGAAAATGAATCAGTTAACACTGGAAACAGTGACACTACTAAAATATTATTAACAAAACAATATTAGAAGATCATATATGATATCATATTTATGTATGTGGTTCTTGTATAATTTAATAACAATTATTTAAATATTATACAAGTAGTTAAGGTAACCTTGAATAATGAAATGTACAAGGTAAGGGGTTTTCATCTCACTTCTTATTCCCATGAGATTCATGCTATATTGCCACGATTTCATTTTGTGTGGTGTATGTACTACCCATGATGTATTATTTGGGTAATATAATTTAATTTATGTGTATTTAAATCATCATGGTATGATCCTAATTTCAGGGGGTGTATGTTTCATAAGTTACAAAATCGTTAAGGTAATTTCTAATTTCGATTTCCAGTCATTGGGTTTTACGCAGACTTCATTGATTATTTTTCTCCAAGATTATGTGTGAAATCACAATTTATTTATTTATGTATTAATTTACACTCCCCATAGTGAGGATATAATTTTGATACACATAATTAATCCATTGATAAATTCTCAAGTCATTTATATGAACTTGATAAGAGTAATCTTAACTCAATTTTCATTCATTTAGTTAAACATCCAAGTCATTGGTTTTGTTTTTACAAGAATATGTGTGAATGTTCTCGGATTTATTTACACTGAATATCCAATAATATTGATGGTAGTTATATTTTCCACACATAATTATTTCATTTATTTATCCTTAACCTAAGGATACAGTCTTCATAAGGGAATTCATCTCAATTAACATGTCATTGATACTTTTTTGATGTTATGAGCCGATTCACTTTTATATGGTGTATATAATTTAATTTGACATAGTATATCATTAATCCTATTATTTTAATGATATTATAAGGTTTTTATTAACTAAATTATTTTTATTCAAGTTTCTCTCATTTTTTTAGGAAATCTAAATAAAATATCATTTTAAAGGTTTCAAATATTTATTCTTCTAAATATTTCTCATTAATGTCCATGTTTTAAAAAATGGTTTTAAGGATTTATTTATATGAAAATGAAGGTTTTAAAATAAAAATTTACTTTAAAAGTTTTAAAGTGGTATGGGAAACATTGATTCAAAAATCTCTTTTAAATGGCTTCTTGATAAACAGTGAGACATTTAAATGTTTTCAAGAAAAAAGGGATATTTATCTCAACAGTTTTACTGGTTATTTTAATCTTTGTCAATATACTTCATTATTCTTGATTGAGGTAGATTTATTATAATATAATCTTCCATATTGTATTTAATGAGTTCTGACTGACTGTAGATGTGTTATTTTTATACCATTCATGGTTTGTGGTTAAAATATTGACATTTGGTATGCTAATTTTAATATGAATGATTAGATTATGTTATAAAATTTTCATATGAGGATGAATTGGACTTATAAAGTGACGTGTGGAGCCCGCTATAACTCCTCGATGCATCGGTAGGTCTCAGGAGACCAACTAGTGTCTTGGCACAAGGACTTGACAATATTTTATTTGTATTCTTGGCATGTGGCTTTGACTATGTGGTTATGATATCTGGAATTATGCATTCCATCGTTTTTAAATTATCTATTGATATAACATGTGATTATTCGACTAGAATAATATAAATGTGAATAATTAAATGACATTATTTGATATATATTTTCTATATTATGATGAAGTTTATGTTTAAAAATCTTGTGTTTTAGTCTTATACATTTCCTTAAATGTTTATTCTTATTTATGATAGTCTTAACTATATTTTTATCCTTACAGAGAATTTGAGCACACCCCTTTCTATGTTTTTTCCCCTAGGATGTGAATAAGTAAATTATGATTAACCTGCAGGAATAGGCTAAGAGATATGAGTGTGTTAAAAGGGGACACAATTTTTTGGTTTTTTCATTTCATGATGTAAAGTAAATACTATGTATGTATCTAGTACATCCAAGGCTACTAAACTAATTAGTCTTTCGAGGCATGATCTCTTGTGATCATGCCAATGTTATTTAATTATGCACTGACTCTGGGTAACTAGGGTCGAGGCATTACAGTCTATGTGTAATTCGTGCAAGTGTGATATGAAATAAGATATATACCACAAATACCTTTTCATGTGATGCATGAAATCTAAATTATAACATATGATTGAAGCGTATTTCAATGTTAATAAAGTTTAATTTTATTCTACTAACTCATTCAATATGAATCTATGATTGAATTATATCAGATGAAATTTCAAAAGATATTAATTTTGTTTGACTTTCTATGTTGTAACTCTTATCCTTTTATTCCATGATACTAATTTAAATTATATGGGTTATAAAATGTTAATTAATATTATTTGAGTGATATTACCATGTAATAAATGATCAAAGATTTATTTTATAAGATTTAATAAATATGGGTATCATATTCATTCAAGCATTTCCTGAATAAATATATGAAATTTACTGATGAATTACAATGTGTGAGTAAATGTGACACCATTTCATGAGATACCCCAGAGTTTTATAAATCATACTTTCATATAATTATAGTATGGGGTTTCTAGTATCATGCTCAACTGATACTCCCTAGTTCCCATTTTTGTCTTTCCTCATCCACATTTCTACTATGAGGTGATGGAAGCCTATAGCATGAATATGATCTCCATCAAACATTGAATTATTCAACATTCCATTGATAAACCACATATGGAATATTATTTTTCCCATTCTATGATCCTCATCAAGAACAAAAGTGAAAATACATATCTAAGGGAATGTTCGATGTAAGGAACACCATTGTTCTTCATTTCTAGTTTACTCATTTACCATTCATCCGTTAATTGTGTTCTTTGTTTTGGATTTTTATTGATTATACTTTTTCTAATAAGTGTTATAGGAACCCTTTTACTCAAAACATAATTTGATCAAAAGTACCACCATTCGTGCAACAATACTAAAAAATCCTTCAATATAATACATTCGTAACAACTAATATGAAAAAATCACAAATAACGTTTACTTTTAACCTCATAAACCACCAAAAAATCTATTTCATGGTTATAAAAACTAAATATTATGTCTTACCTAGAATATAACTCCTTTATGTATGGTATGATATTTATAATTAGTAGTTTAACACTTTAAACTAAATCATACGTACATTAATAATATAACACTTTTATTCATGAATAATAAACACTGAATAAACTAAATAAATGAATAATTCAAAATTTTACACACGAGATAATAATTTATGAACATTTAATAAATAAAAATCTAGGACACTTTTATAATTAAGAAAAAATTTATAAAAATACTATAAAATTTAAATATATATATATAATCATGTTCATCTATATAGAAAATATAATCTCAGATTTCCTCATTTAAATGGAATTAAATATTAAATACTTTATTTTTAAAAATATATGATATTTTTGAAAAAAGTTATAATTATATAAAAATTTCATATTTTACCTAAACACAAAACATAAACTAAATATCAAATATTTTATTTTAATTATACCTTTATTAAAACAAACAATTTTTTTAATATGAGTTCAATAAATAATCAATTAAGGTATCTAAATATGAACATTTCATATAATAATTTAAGGACTTTTTTCAAGTAAATAATTACTCCTTAATATTTTTAACTAAGTTTAAAAATTATAAACACTTTATAAATTATTAAACAATGTAAAACCATTTTAAACCTCGATCGCATATAGAATTTTTTTTCTATAGTTTAATTACCCCACTCTCAAATCATGTTCTATAATATTTGTTTTCTGAATTTTAAAAAAAAATTATTTGAAAAGATAACAAACACTTATCATATAAATAGTCACATGAATTATCTCAAGTGGCAGTTCCTTTTAAGTAGAAAACATAAACATTTCTTCTTTGGTGAGGCCATTTTTATGTCAATCCTTTAGAAATTTTACATTTAAAACCATAAAATAATTTAACTATAATACATCACGGTTCTATCAAGGAAATAATGTTTCCATATTAACCATTACCATATTAATAGTATACTATTGTGTAATATAATCATATTATGATGCTTTTTTTCTAGAAACACTGACCATATCTATTTTTATTAAACAATGATTTAGTTTCATAACATTTATAAAGTCGTATCCTTTTTTCCTCTTAAAACACATCATGGATTCGAAACAATTCATGAACCATATATATTTTTGAAAATATATTCCATGGTTTTGGAAAAAAACATTTTTCATGTTTCTTAATCTATCTATATTTATAATCCACATGATATAGAACCCAACTATGATATCACTTATGGGATTTTAGGGGGAAAACATGTTAAAAAACCATATAAAACAATCCTAAAAAATATTTTATTCCATATGGCCATTCCATTAATATTTTACAAAATAAAATAAATGATAAAATCATTTTTTTCTCTTTGATGATCTGGTCTCTTCAAACACATCCCCATGAGATTGATAGGGATCACCAAGATGTGTCCAATTTTATCCTTCCTCATAATGTATAGAAAATGTTTTTGAATATCCCAATACATAGGAAGGATCCCCTCCTCCTCATGTTTTTTATAAAACCATTATTAAAGATAAATATAGAGAGAGTGAGAGAGATATTTAATATGAAAATTTTTACAATTTATTTATACATATTTTGGATTCAATATGATTCAAAAACTATGTGCTTGTTTATAGATCCATTAATAAGAGAATCCTTGGATTTAAAATGTTTTTTAAATTCTATACTATCAAATGGAAATATTTTATAATCTTTCCATAGGTTAAAAATCACTTTTACTCCTATATTATCATTATAATCAATTTTTTAACATTTAAAAAATTAATTGATCCATTCCAAATCCTAAAATAAACATTACATGATCATCAAAAAGATAATGATAAATTATAATGTGATAAACAATGACTACCACTCATTAGAAAATAACTTATACATTTTTATATTTAAAAACATCACATGGTGACATTCACTCTGATGTGGTGAAAGACCACCATACTTTGGTTTTATCTTTAGTTCATATATCCCAATATTATTTTCTAAAATTAATTTTTTTTCTTCAATTTAAATTCCATTAATAATAAAAATTAACATTATTTTTATAATAATAACATAAAATTTTTAGTGTAGTAAGTATAAGGATTAAAGTGGATAACCTGTACTCCTTAACTGGAATAATGAGACTAAACTCTAATTTTCAACACATGTATCTAAAAAATATTTATTTTAAGAGAAATTTTTATCACATTTATCAATTAATCTTATATGGATATATATTCCAATTTTATAAAATTTTAACCCACCATATCCTTGATGAAGTGATATTTTTTATTTATATGGTTTTTTTAAACTAGTGGATGAAATTATTATTAATAATTATTAAATTATTATTATACAAAAAAGTATTGGAATGAAATTTTTTACACATATTTTTCAGTTGGTTCTTTATCCACATCGATAGAGTACTTGATTGAGTGGATTGAATTTACTAAGCTTAAAATGTGATTAATGGTATTATATATTGTTTCTTATTCAATCATTATAATTTTTTTTATTTCTATTACAAAATGATCCTAGTAATGTAGATATTATTAGAGTTTTTTCCCTATAATAGACTAACTATATATTCTAGAATACCATAATTTTAATGAATAACTTATAACATGATGAATTTTATTTATCACAACATTGCTGTGATAATTTCCTTTGAGTACCTTTCACATTTAATGGTTGTAAACTATTCCCCAATATAATGTGATCTAAGAGATTATATGAAAATAACCATAAATATAATTTATATAGTATATATAACATTTATAATTCATGAAACAAATGCATTTCGACTCTTCTGTCTTAGAGGATCATAAAACATTGATGAATATTTTCACAAAATTTTCACAAGGTAATTTCAAATAAGATGGGTTATGAGGTAAGACCCACTAATATGAATTCCACATGTATATGTTTCGTTATATATTCCTATATGAAGGTGTGTGTATTTTACCTTTTTCTTCTGATTACTATTAATATATATCATCAATTACACAATTTTATGTATGGATGAAAACTATAATGACATATTATAATGGTGTGGTAACATACATTGGGTGTTTGATAATTGATATGAAATTTATTGAATAAGTTAAAAAAGGATAAATACTAGAATAATGCATTATATCCATGAACATATAGTCATGTTTTTTTATATCCATAGATATTGATTAATTTACAGCCACAGATTAATTAAATCCATGGATATATGTTTATTCGAAGCAATAGTTTTATAAAAAACTATTAAGAAAGGGTTCATTTTTCAACCTCGTGTGGAACTCCTCCTACCTGTGACACTTTTATCTTACCCTCACGTGGATATTTTATCATATTCATATTTATTGTCTCCAACCATCACTCACTCTCATATCCTACATATGGTGCTCATCTTATACCCTCATGAAATTCCATCCTTCCTCTTCAACCCTCGCATGATTCATACCATCCCCTTCATCATGATTCCCAATTCCCTCACACAATTAATTCCATCCTCTTCATCATGTCTTCCTCCCTTCATCCACGCACTTTATTGTGACTTACTTATCCATTGGGTGAATTATTCAAGCATTATTCATTCTACGGGTGGACCACACATGATTGTTGCATCTGAGACCTTCTGGAATAGTTTAAACCCTATTCCTTTATTCGAGGATACGTCTAATACCTTTTCATCTATAATTGGACCACACATGATTTGCTACCGAGAAATTCCATGAGTCGGACATACACGGGATGACCCCTACCTTTTCAATAAACCAGATGCCTACCACTCCTCACAACGAGTGTTCCTACTTCATCCACATTATTATGTTGTAATGATCTTATTTTTAATCACTATAAGCATTTCATAGCGATTTCATTACATATTTTTATACTAGTTATTATATCATTGAATTATTTTCTTGACCTATTCATGTCTTCCACGTTACTGATCATTCTACATTTAAATTTGATTATTCCAGTTATCATCAGCATTTTCCTAGATCATGTGGTATGAGAATCATTAATGAAAATCTCATAATTTTTATTGACATATAAATAAATGATGTAGTTGAAGAATATAATTTTTTTTTGGGTTTTTCAAGGATTTTTTTGTTTTCACTATGTGATATAATGATAAAAAATGATCATCACTAAGTCATGGTCCTCTAGAAATTTTAATTTATTTATTACCATATGCATTGATATTTTGTATTATTTATATGTAAATAACATTTAGATAATTTAATGTAGAAGGAATTGAGTTAGAGAGAAATAGGTTATTCATTTATTAAAAAATAATTAAAGGACTATTATCGAACATATGAATGGATTTTGAAGAAGAAATTTTAGTCTTGAGGTAGTCACATAATTATTAGAAATATGTATTTCTCATGGGAATTAAATGCCAAAAAAATAAAAAAAATTAAATTCTAAAAAATATTTTGAATTTTTTTAAATGAGTTTTCCCTAAATAAATGAGTTTATTTTATAATTCTAAATATCATTCATAATAATGAATAAATAATTCATTAGAGATGGTGTAAATATTTTTAAATAATATTTTCAAAATATGTTCAGTGGGTTGAGATGAATTTTAGTTGTTAAAGGTTCTTTGCAATGGATTTTGAATAATGATAGTGATTTTCAGTGGAATATCTCAATGATATTAAGATTTGGTAAGGTATTGAGCTATTTATGTGTAATACTTTTTCCCAATACCTATATAAAAGTAACCAAACAATTATGAATCTATATGTAAATAATTACATTATGTTTATATTCTATAATATTAAGTTAACAAGTTTCAAACCTATAGAATATTGAATCAAGATGCTACAAAATCTACTGGAGATTAGCTCTAGAGTAGTTAGCAGCTACAGATGAATAAATTTTTGATGACTTTTTGGAACATATAAATTATTTTGAAAGAATAAATGATATAAAAGTATAATTCTAGAAGACCTAATGTTATATAAAGATTTATTCAAAAGCTACATCACATTTAGAAGATTATATATATATATGTATTGGATATATATAAAAGTAATTTAATATATTAGAGGTGACATATGAGTAACTAGAGACTTATAGAAGAATAGCTCAAGCATTCCAAAGAATACATCAAAATAAAACTGGATATTATATGAATAACCACAATGAAATCTATGTGTAACTAATAAATTTCAATTGTTATAGAAGAAAATATAGAGTGTCGTGTGAGATTAAAATCTCTAACCATTTGTGTCTTAATCCATAAATCCGAATAAATATTGATTTTTTTTCAATCAATTTAATACCATGATTATTTTTATGATCATGATTAAATCCATGAATTTTTTGAGGTGTAAATGATTATCTTTTTCTATGATAGGAGAATTAGACAATAATTGGTTGTGCATGTGGTCATTCTTGTAATTAAAAGACCATACTGGTTTCCAAAAATATTAATGGAAATAAGGGTCCATTATGATTTTGAAATATCTTGATGAAAATTTTTATAATTTTTTATAGAAAAAAATAAATTAATTATTGAGTTTTATTGATTAATTTTCATACAAAATTAAAATTGAAATAATAATAAGAATACATGGAGATTAAAGTTGTCAACTATGTTTTCCACCATGGTTAGAGGAATATATGGGTTGAATCTGACTCAAGTACATTGGTTCACATCATATATACAAGGTCCAAGGATTTTCCTTGAATGATTCTTTCATTTTGGATTTCATTCCTACATCTTCTTGAACGTCTTCAAATGGAGGTCACTCGTGTATTTAGAGAGGAAAAACAGGTTACAGATGCTCTGTCTAAGGGGGTTGTTATGGAGGTCTCCTCATGATGGTCCTTTGTAATCCCGGAATTCAGCTCACATATTATTGACCTGTACAGGTGTGGTATGTTCTATTCTCTCCTTTGTAATCCCCCTTATGCAACCACTTTTTCACTTTTTTTATTTTTTTGGATGGAATGGGCTTTTTCTGAATCCTCAACATTCTTTTATCCCAAATGAGGATAATTTTTGAAATATTAATAGATAAAATTATCCTGAAAATAAAAATAATAATTAATTAATTAGATCATGATAATGGAATTAAAATGTAATTTTAGTTATTTTATAGAATATCAGTCTCATGATATATTACTAATCTATAATTTTAAAAATGAATAGATAAAGAAATATAGATTGGTAAAGACAAAACCATTTAAATTCTTAATATTCTCAGTGATGAATATTAAGATAAAAACCCAATTTTTATATTATATATTATATTTTTCATTAAATATGATGAAGTTATAAAGGGAGAGAGAACGTCAAATGCATTACATTTATTGATGGTTTTTATATTATTGATAATGTATAAAAAGAGTTTTTATGACAGTTAAGAAAATTTTAATTTAAGTACGGAATATGAATTGATTTCTTTGAAGAAGAAAATTAGGCACATCATTTATTCAATGTTGGAAAATAAGATTATGTGTATTTATGTATATAGAATACAATATCCCTAATAATTATCCCATAACTCGATAACCATATCTATTTCCTTATATAATCATATAAATTAATTAATTCATATGAAAAACAGTTTTAACTGAATAATATATGATATACTCTTGGAGTTTTCCATATAGGGTTGATTATAATAACCTAGTAAGATATTCAATCAATACGTTCTTATTATGAATACATTAACAAAAAAATATGTATTTGTAAAATAGTTCCAAAAAATATTTATTAAAGAATCTATACTATAACATATATGAAAATAATGAATAAATAAATAGTCTTGAGTATAAATAGTAAATTGATTAGAACTTAAAATTTATTAACATATAATATATTATTTTACATTCCATTTAATATGTTTGTTATGATTTTTTAAAAACATATTAATGATGATTATTTTTTATCTTATGAAACAATAAATATCCAACTAAGTCATTTTCTAGATTATTTATTTAAAATATGTTTATTTTCCTCAGAACGAATTGATGTTGGATTTACAAAGTTGATGAGATCACTGATGAGTTTTAGAAGGAGTTACAACATTTTTTAACTTTTCATTCAACAATGATTTGGATGGAGGGTTAATTTGATGCTAATTATTTGATTGTGATGGAAGACCGTGGTTAACACACGATGAATTGAGTTACCATATTGCCAAACACGGTTTCAAAAAAATATCATATGTGGTATCATAATAGAGAAAACATAAAATGGAGAATGAAATTGATTCACTCGAAAGGATTGGAATGAAAATTTTACTTCCGATGGATTCCCTTTTTTTTCTAAATCCATATCCTCATATAAACTACTATAATAAGAAATGAGAATTAGAAAAAATATATCTATTGACTATGATGATTATCATGAGAATTTTTCAAAAGTTATAGAATACATGAATACCCAAGTATATCAGGAATGTGGAAAAATATGAAAACTCGAGTTATTACTGAAATTATATCATTGGAAAGTGATGTATGGATTTAGAAATACCTTGGATGAAAATATCCTAAAATTTTTAAGGTTTTAATAAATTATGATGAAAGTATTCTTGCAAATGATTACATGGCATCGATGTTTTTTGGAAAATTTTATTTTCATATACTAAGATCTATTGTTTCCTCAAAGATTGTTGTGTGTTCTTGAAGGAAAATGTAGAGTTGTGACATTGAAAACAGTGTGGTACATAAAGGAGGACGAATGATGTATACGAAACTCAATCCCATATACCAAAGAAAGTTATCTGACACTTACCATTAATTCTTAGTCTTTAGAAAATATTTATGTTAGAAAATGGAATGTAATATGATATGGAATGAAGATGGAATAAATAAGTTAAATGATTAAATAGTGCATACTTGCAGACGTGTTTGATTTGGAGAAATTTTATAGGATTCCTTTTGATTTTTCACCTGGCCCATGAAATATTAGATTGGGAGTATCTAATGATTTTTTAGCCCATTTATCCCAATTCATAATGCACAAAGTACGTGGCATGTTTTCATTCACATTTATCACTTTCATTCATGGCTGAGTATAAAGAATTTATTTACTGCCATGATTATACTGATATCTTGACCCTATGATCCTTGAAATGATACTTAAATATACATTAAGATATTAATATATGAGTTAATGGAGCATTAGATTATTGGTGCACAAATATATGATGCATTCAGGAAGGTGTGCTTTAGGTTTTGTGAAACATTATAATGGACAATAAATTATTTAACTAATAAAAAATGATTTATAGTAAGAGTAAAAAATGGTTATTATCCTAGCCTATTTTAATGGAAAATTCATGTTTATATAGATTAATTTTTTTATTAACTTTTAGTTTCACAGGGCATTGAATTTTTCGACCAATGGATCATCCATACAAGAAAAATCAGATACAGTTTAACAATTCAGTCGAGAAAAATAAATCACCTAAATAAATGTTACGGAATGATATTGTTAGATAATGTCATAGTTTGAATTTTGTTCTTGGAAAAATTTAATGAAATATCATAAAGAAAAATTAGATTAATTTAAATTACATAATCAATTTTTGAAATAAGATTATATTATTTGAATTTATATATTGGGTATAAATTTTTTTTCAACATTATTTAAATTTAATGCCTTCCAAGAAAAATATTTTTGAGATGTTAGTTGATACTCTTTCAAATATCAAAGGAAAAACAAAAGACGATTTTTAGTGACATCATGATTTTATAGATTGGGGTAAAATATCAAGACATCATTATCAGTTAATTCATCCTAATAAGTGAAATTTCCATTTTTCTATTATTCAATGAAAAATATACATTATTGTTTTTCTTCAGGTCACATAAAGTTTTAAGGATCTAGGTGGTTATCCAAATAAAATTTTGAAAAAGGTGAATACACATGATGTGAAACTAAAATAACTTAAAACCCATTATTACCATGTTTTTTTACATGAGTTTATTCCCATTTTCATATTATATTTACATTCATATAATGTTAGAGTTTCTGTGATTTTTTATGTCATTTTTATTGAGACCATTATGCCAATGATTTATAAAAAGTCTTTTTCAGAAATTTTGTAGAGATTTACTTATTATTCATTTTGACTTGGAGAAATTTTTACCACCATAAATTTTCACATGTTTGTTACATCTAAATATGAATATTCCCACATAAGTTCTTTTTTGTGGTAATGTTTTCATTTAGTGGATGTATCTAATATAATGAAGGATATTTTCATTGAAATCTTATATGAGAAATAAAAATTATCTCGAAGGATCAATTGTGAAAGGATATTTAGAAAAAAAAATGAACGGATTTATCTTTATTTTACTTGGTTAATATCAAAAAGAGGTCTAATTAACTAATGAGAAATGAATATGATCAATATAATCATATTAAGAATGAATTTCATTAAATTCCCCAAATAGGGTAGATATCCAGATCATAATCATTATGTACTTTGAGCAGTGTTGGGTTGGAAATGAATCATTGTGTAATATTATTCAACTGTGGAATTCGTAATGATTACATCATGTAAGTAAAGTGCTAAATATTCATTTTTTCAATGTTTAATTTCTTTATAGCTTTGAAAATTTAATGGATTTCATATTTGTTGAGAAAATTTAGAAATTTTAAAAATTATACATCATTCTACATCTATTAAGGGGAAGTAAAAATTTCCCAACAAATAATTTACTGCTTTGTTAAAGTCAAAGGTAATTGATTCCCACTTTTTTCTCAAAAACTAATCACATGTTTCTATTTAATATTCAATATTTTTATCTTTTAGTTTATAAATTTTCCAATTAAAGATGCATCATATGAAATAAGACCCTTTTACTTTGGTCCAAAAAGTTTCATAGTTGATTCTAAGGAAATGGTTTCTAATGGTTTTAAATTTGTTATAAATAGTTATGCAAAAAAATGGAAATGAAACATGATACTATCATGATATATTCCATAACATATTTTTATGTGAGTGCATCAGAAGAGAAACCACTATATAAGAATATATCATATTATGGTGTTGTCGAAATAATCATTATATTTGATTACTATGAACATGGTTTTGGATAAAATGGAAGTGGTTTTATTCAATGAAACAACATGGAATGAATATAGATAACTATGGATTTAGAGTGATTGATAGAAACTATTTTCTTCATAGAAAATAAACTTATCTTCTTGCATCATAATCTAGACAATAATTTTATGTAATAGACCAACTAAAATAAAAAAAGTTATGTTATTTTTTATTTCATTCTTAGAAATATTTTTGATGGATGTATGGGTGATAATGATATTTTCAATGAAAGGTTTTGTATTTTGTTGAATAATTAATTTGATGATATAGATTGTAACATCCTGTTATCGATTTATCAGGTACGTCTATGACCTCATCATGGCTGTCCTGTTTTCAGCTCTTTATAGAGGACCGATATGGAATTGAGGGGACACATATAATGGTGAATTCATTGATTTTTTAGACTCTTTTGTTTAACAAGATTTTTCTGTAGGCAGTAGGTGGATTTCACATTCTGTAACTAGGTTACATGTCGTGTAAGAGTTGATGGATTCATGTCATAAAAGACATCACACAATCTAAGGTTACAAACCATGAAGAGATGTTTGAAATCATTAATTTCATAAATAATGTATTTTAATTTGAGGCTATGGATTTTCTGCCGTATGTGGGAATTTGATGTTTACACACCATGTAACCAGGTTACATGTTGTGTAACAGCCCACATACGATTTTTTAAATAGGAATGTAGCTATTTTGTTTCAGTTCTCTTCCCCAACTCTTTTTCACTCGACCCAGGGATATTCTATGGAAATTCTGGGAGACTGAAATCCTTCTAGATCAATATTATTGACATTCAGTCATCATTGAGATTAAGTTGCATATATATGGTTAAGTAATATTTATACTTATTGCTTTTCCTAGATCGCAATAGTTCCCATGGGATGATTTTTCGGATCTGTTGTTCTAAATTGGTTCTTTTTTCTGTCTTCTTCGAATATCCATTGTGTGATCTCATTCTGGAGTCGGATCCTTTTTTGGTTGTGGTGCGACAAGAATTTTTTTCTTGGTATTTGAAATTTCCTCCCAACCACCAACCCTCATTCTCAATTTAATCAATCCTAATATGTATGGATTGGATTCTAGGGACTTCATTGACATCGTTGGGTTTTTGTTGTTGGTGGATCCTCTTACGGGTGTGTGTGACACGAGTTTTGAGGTAGGTGGTTCTGTCTATGGCCTATGTCTGGTAAATTTTTTTGTTGCATTATTATGTACTAGTTTACAAATAAATTTCTATGGAATTGTAATTATTTATTCTGTGTGTTGCAAATAGATTTTTAATAAAAGTGGATTTCCCTGGTTTTTCATAAATGGAAAGAAAAGGGGTATTTTCAAAGCATTGAAAATGGTTTTTTGAAAGGGTTTTGAAATGTTTTTTAAAATATTTAAATGATTATGAAAATGAGAACATAGGTTACCTTGGGTTCTAGGGGGAAGGATTATCTTGAGGCCATCATCTATTATGGGGGTTCACTTTTTGGTGTGTTTCTCTTGTCATAGAGTGTAGATTATTGGATCTTGGTATGGATATGAGGTTGGGGTTTCACTTTTTGGAGTGTCTCCCTTTTCATGGAGTATAGATAATTGGATTCAGGTACCAAAATTCACTATTCATAAAATAATGGGTACAAATAGTCTTTTATCTTACCTTTTGAATTTCCTTAGTATTGTGATTCTTGTTCCACTACTGTTGTTTTATATTTCATGGATTTGGACTATTATAGCCTCGATAGGCATATTTATTGTTGGTAAATATTATATGAAAAAATGTTCTATGAAGTTGTTATACCTGATTTTGTTTTAGAATTGTGATAAAGAGTAAATATTTACCATTTTTATTTAAAACTATATTACTTCTTATCATTCCGTGTTTTATTTAAATTGAGAATACAAGAATTTTTCTAAAGTGAATTGTTATGGAACACCTGGGTGGGATCTTATTAATCCTTTTGCCTCAAACCATGAGTACCTTTTCGGTGGTGTGTAGGCCATTGTATGTATTCCATTTTAGGGAAAGGGGAGGCGTCATAGTGAGTTGGTGACGTTTTGTGTCTGCTGGATTGCATAGCTGGTGGTGAGATGGTGGGAGTTCATCCACAACAACATATGGAGTAGCTATTTTTTGTTTGTCCTTTATAGATGGAATTTTCCTTTGTTGTTTTGGCTACTTTTGAAGTTGTGTTGTTCCCACTATATTTTTATAGTTATGGAATATATTCATCAGTCTTACACTATTTTGTTCTACTTCATGTATATATATGCCTTTTTATTTGTTTAGGATGGGAAAAATCGTTCCCTCTGGTTTGATTTTTGATGTTCCGGAGATTGTTGCTAGCATGTGGGGATTGTGAATTCCCTTCAGTTATGTGGCTGAATGTTGCAGCTGCTTGGTTTGATGGTAACCTGGGTATGTTTTTTTCAATTTGGGATAAAAGGGAGGTTGTCCTCAAGATCCCTTACCATAATATGTCTATTATTGTGGAGATAGAATTTTCGGGACATGATAGGTATGTTGTAATGAGTTCCTAAAAAGTTCTTTTCGTAAAGAGAATCATGTTTTCATGGAAAGTTGGGATACATATCTTTAGTGTTTGTTTTGGTTTTAAATCTCTATTTCATTTTATGGGTCTTCTGTTTTGAGATGATATTTTTTTCTATTATATTATTTTTCTTATGTTTTGGTGTGAAACAATATGCCTTCGAGATGTCATCCAATTCCTCAGGACGATGAAGCTGATGTTCCACAATGGAATCCACCTATATATTAAAATCTAACCAAGACTATCATATGGGAATTCTATGCAATCCATTAGGATGTTCCACAAGTTCTGAATGTATTTGTGGAAGTACAACCAAGGGTTGGATGGGAGAGACATCGATCACATAAATTCATATACGAGAATCCAACATCATTTAATGGAATGAATTAACCTCAAGAGGAGGAGGAATGGATGGATATGATCGATCAAAACATCAAATTCTTGGAGAAACTTGATAATATTATGGTGAAATGTGCAGCATTCATGATCTAGGTTTCCAACAAGAAATGGTGGGATTATGTGGTCTAGGAAGACAAACACATGGACATGGATTGGAAGGGTTTCAAAACCCAATTCTTCTATAAGTTCTATCCAAATTTTTTGATGCTAGAAAAGTATATTTAGTTCCTTTCTTTACAATAGGGAGAGATTTTTGTATTGGAATACACTAACTGATTTGATGATCATGTATTTTTTTTTCTCCAAATGTAGTGAAAAATGACATGTTAAAGGATCAGAAATACATGGAGGGTTTGAGATTGGATATCATATCCTAGGTGTTTCTATTGAAACTATCTTCCTATGCAAATATAGTAGACATAGTAATGATGGAATAGATGGATATGATAGGAATGGTTGGTTTTCCCAACCCTTATCTTCCATCTAGTTTCAGTTTTAGTGGAGTTGATGAGAAAAAGAGGAAGTGGCAGGATCTTGAAGTAGTGGTGGTGTTTGGTCTCATCTATGAGGATCTTATACACCATATTAAATTTTTATAAGTGCACCTCTAACTTGATTTTAGTGCGGCAAGGTTGGGCACATCAAATTTTTTTGTCTATACATGTGAAGATGTGCTACAACTTTTGGCGTTTTGTTCATTTGCATCATTTTTTTTTCAGAATATTAATAAACCTCATTATGGTCAGGGTTTTTCAAAACCATAGGCTACTGTGGTATAGTAAAAATGATCAAGTACTATAGGGCTCCAGCCAAATGCCTCTGGAGTGAAGTACATTCATGCAGTAGATGAGTTTCCAGTGGAAGATGATGTAGGTATGGATATAGTGAGAGGTACTATCCTTATTTAATCTTATATATCAATTTATTTTTTTGATAATGGTTCCTACCACTCATTTATATCTACAAATTTGGTTCATGTACTTTAAATTCCAGCATAACTTATTCCCTTTTTAATGAATTTAGTGACACCTCTTGGTAAGAGGAAAGAGTAGGGGTTACGATGTCCTTCTTGTTTGTTAATGATGGATGATATGTTGTGGGTCTGGTATTTTCATATTCATTATCTGGATCTATTTGATATCATTTCCAGTATGGATTAGACTGTCTCTCATCGAGTTGAAGTTGATTTTTACCATCAATGAGTTTTATTTTTGGATGCAGATGGGAGCACTCATGTGTTTCAGGGGGAGTGGTATGACAACCCTACTTTTTAATACAATCTTAAAAATGATTTATTACAAAAAAATTCACATGATACAACAAATAAGATCGAGAGGTTTAGTGTATTTTGGGGTTAGGATCATTACATAAAAACTTAACACATGAAATACAACATCTTTATTGAAAACTTCCTTTACATGACCAATACATTCCCTCGTACTTAGCATTGCATGGGATAACTTGAGGACATACAAAAGAAAATGGTGAGTTATAAATCCCTGTAAGGGAGTACATATGGAATATCATGAGGAGTACAGTACATGGTAGGTAATAGGAATATCAATAGAGCATAATAGAAACATGAACATAAAGGCATGATAAAGGCATGATAATAATAACATGGAAATGTGGCAACAACACTTAACATGGAATTAGCTTGATCCAAGGCTCATTGCACATGGAGCATGAGTAAATACTCATTGCACATAAAGCACGAGTAAAACCTCTTTTCACTTGAATTAGCATGAGACAAAACTCATTGAACATGATGTATCAGTATACTATACTTTACCCAATGCATTGGAGCGCTATAAGGGCGCACCCTTCTTAAACATTTCATTTCATGCATAAGTGTGCCACATGGATCATAAAACATGGATTCATAAAACATAATCATTTATTAGATGATAAAGGAATGTGGAATTAATAAATGAAAAATTATAACAAATAAGTAAATGTGTATAATGTTGAATACCCTTGATGGAGAAATGGGCATGGTATTCACTACACAATGGCATTGGCTTAGAAAATCGGTGCGATTTCAGCAGCATAACGGCGTGACATAAGAATTCATAGAAATGGTTGATGAGAGAGAAAGGGGTTCCTCATCATATTTACATGTAATGGACAGTAATGAGGTCATATGGATACATTTACAAACAATTTTAACGGAATTTAGATTCATGATACAAAAGTATTGCTTGAATGTAAATGAGGAGAGAGAAGTTCCTTTTGGAATTTCGGCATAGTAACGGGTGTACATGGGAGAAATTTATTGAGAGATAAATGGGTCTCCCATCATTCAAACATAAATAAGGAAGTATGAGGGAGGTGAAAAACCATAACCCAACATTCATAATTGAAATTAAAAGGGCAAAACAACATAAAGAAAATTGGACAAAAATGAGAAAGGAAGAAAAAAACCCTTACTTGGAAGTGTGCTTCCAAAGGCTAGAGAGAGGCTTGTGATAGGCTTCTTGGGAGCTCAGGGAACCTTGGGAGGATTCTAGAGAGAGTAGTCCGGAGGTTGGACGAACTCCAAAGGCTTTGAGTGAGGAGGAAGTGGGAGCTTGGGTGGGTTTATATAGGAAAGGTGAGGGAATTCTTTATTATTTCGGTTTGGGTCCCCTTATATTAAATTAATCCAAACCACAAACCATCCCATGGTTTTTGCCTATGGTTTTTGTAAAAGGGAAGAGAAAAACAATATTTTATAAGTCCAAAGTCCGAACTTATTAAAATAATAGGGTTTCTTATGTGGAGGTGAGTCATACTCCCATGGAAATTAATTTAAAAACACAAGGTGTTTAATAAGTTTTGAGGGGTCCATTAATGCTTTGAAAAGTAAGCCAACCAAACCCAAAATCACATTATTTTAATGTTAAAACATATATTGTCTGAACATAATGATTATAGTATTTTATTACATCACTATTGGGTCATTATGATGTCATAAAACACGTTATTTATTTAAACGATATTTAATTTTTACTCAAAAATTTGACTATCTCAGAAAATTATGAAAAATTCACCACTAGATAATTTCGACGTCCTGATTCAAAAAATAACATTTATTTTATCTAAATAATTTTATAAATATGTTAATTTTCACTTTTTAAATAAATACCGACATTTATAAAAAATTCACGGGTTTTGACAAAAATGGCTTTCTAACCTTAATAAAAATTATAATTACATGCATACAATTATATGATCATTTATATATAATAAAATTAATATAATAATAATAATATTTTACTAAAATATTATTTAATTTAAAAATACCGTAATTTTGTAAAATATATTTCTTAATTAAATAATAACATTTGTACTTTAAAAACTATTTACAATGTATCAATAATGACAAGATATTATATTCATTATTATATACAAAAATAATGTACATGAACATAGTACTATTGATTAGTTACATAACCCCTTAAAATATCTGCATAAGACCTAAGGGTATGGTGTGCGATGGTGATAGACTCTGGGGGTGGCTCAAAGAACATTGCTCGAGTGGTAATATCTATCAACTTCCACATTTCCCGTAGACGGTCTCGTTCGAGCTTGAAATGATGAAGCTCAGCTTGGTCTTGGTCAAGATAGAAGCCTAGGGATGCCAACTCTTTTCCTAGCTCTGAAAAATGGGCATCGTATGGAGCAATTCTACTGGATGAGGCCATCACTTCTTTTGTCTGATTAAATTTGGATTTGTTAAAGCAATATATTTATACTAATCTTGTGATCACTGTTCAACGGCTATGTTAGCAAAGGTCAAAATTCTTAACATATAACCAAAGAAGTTTACATTTTAAATAAACCTACAGAGACATTTAATTAGATCAAGATGGATTTCAATTAATGAAACTTTGGATCATTACAATATTACCCCCTTAAAAAATTTCTCCCTCGAAACTTGTCCTTTTCCCAAAATAAAACAGATGTGGGTAACTCAGCTTCATCATTTCCTTGGATTCCCAAGTCACTTCTTCAAACTTGTGGTTTCTCCACAACACCTTGATGAGGGGCATTGTCTTATTTCGTATAACTTTTTCTCTACGATCTAAGATCTTCACTGGTAGCTCCTCATAAGAAAGATCATCCTCCAACTATACCACCTCAGAAGAGAATACATGTGAAGGGTCCAGTATATACTTCCTTAAGAGGGATATATGAAATACATCATGTACTTTGGTCATGGTGGGTGGAAGTGCTATTCGATAGGCCACATCCCTAACATAATCAAGAATCTAAAAGGGGTCATTGTACCTTGGAATTTAATTCCCTTTCTTTCCAAACTCATTACCTTCATCCACGGAGATATGCGTAGTAAAACCATGTCTCCATCTTTAAACTCAAGGTCTCATCGACGATTATCTGCATAAATCTTTTGTTAACTCTGGGCTGCCTTGATATGTTCCTGAATGGTTTTATCCTTCTCCGCCATTTCCTCGACCATCTCTGGTCCAAGTAGCTTACGTTCACCGAACTCATCCCAACATGTCGGTGTTCTATACCTTTTCCCATACAGGTCTTCATATGTTTCCATTTGGATGATCGAGTGGTAACTGTTATTATAAGAGAACTCAACCAGAAAAAGAAGTTGATCCCATCTTCCTTTAAAGTCCATTGAGCACTCTCTCAACATATCCTCAAGTGTTTGGATAGTCGGCTCAGATTGGCCATCAGTTTGAGGATGATAGGCCGTACTGAAGTTCAGTTCAGTATTTAGAGCATGTTTAAGACTATTCCAAAACATAGAGGTGAATCTTGGATCTTAGTAAGACACAATACATAGTGGTAATCCATGAAACCTTACCACTTCCTTGATATATATATCTGTGCCAGTTGATCCAATGAGAAATCCTCCCAAATAGAAATGAAATGTGCAGTCTTTGTTAGACGATCCACAATAACCCAGATTGCATTGTTGCCTTTGGATGTCCTTGGAAGTCTGGTGACATAGTCCATGGTGATGTTCTCCCATTTCCATTCTGGTATGGGAAACGGTTTCATCATCCCCTTACACATCTGCCTCTCTGCCTTCACTTTCTCACACACCAGGCACTTTGATGTATATTGAGAGATCTCCTTCTTCATATTATCCCACCAAAAGTTTTCTCGGAGACCTCGATACATCTTTGTGCTCCCTGGGTGAATAGAGAAATTTGAACTATGTGCATCATCCAAAAGATCCTTCTTCAGCTCCAGACATGACAGAACACATAGTCTTTTCCCAAACCACCCAATTCATTTTTTATTAACATTAATCTCCGAGGATTTACCTTTTTCGATAGCTTCCACCTTTTCCTAAATTCCCACATCATCCTTTTGAGAATCCTTTAACCTTTCCAAAAGATACAGTTGAGCAATAATTTGTGAAAGTATTGATGATGTTCCTGTCTTTATGATTCCCATGTCTATCTTCATCAAGTCTATGAAGATTGGATCCTTCTCAATTCTCATCATTGATAGAAGCGCTGGGTCCTTTCTACTTCGGGCATCTTCCACCTTGTTCGCTTTCCTAGGGTGGTAATGTATTGAATATTCATAATCTTTGATGAGCTATATCCATCTTCTCTGGCGCAAATTAAGTCCTTTCTGTGTGAATATATATTTAAGACTCTTGTATTCAGTATATATCTCACATTTCTCCCCATAGAGATAATGCTGCCAGATTTTCAAGGCAAAGATCACCGCCGCTAACTCTAGATCATGCATTGGATAGTTTCGCTCATGGATTTTCAACATACTTGAGGCATAGGATATCAATTTATCATTCTGCATCAGCACATAGCCTAATCCCTTCTTTGAAGCATCACTGAATACCACAAAAAGTTCCCCACTTGTGGGTAAAGTGAGCACGGGCGCAGTGATAAGCCTCCTTTTCAACTCCTTGATTCTTTTTTCGCATTCATCACTCCAATAAAACTTTACTCCCTTTCGATTTATCTTGGTAAGAGGGTTGGAAAATCGTTAGAAATTTCTCACAAATCATCAATAATATCCAGCTAACCCCAAGAAGCTACGGATATCTATTACTGATGTTGGCCTCGACCATCCCCCAATTGCATCTGTTTTGGAGGGATTCACAGATATCCCATTGCTTGTGATGATATGGCCCAATAATGAGACTTCCTTCAACCAGAACTCACACTTGTTGTACATTTCATAGAGCTTCTCCTTGCGCAAAGTCTCCAGTACAGTTCTTAAATTCTCCTCATGATCCTCCTTGGTTTTAGAGTATATTATAATATCATCTATAAATACTACCACAAATTTTTCTAGGTAATCTCTAAAGACTCTATTCACTAATTCCATGAAGATTGATGGAGCATTAGTGAGTCCTATATCTTGAGCAAAAAGCAGTCTTGGGGATATCTTCCTTATTCACCCTTACTTGATAATATCCCGACCGTAATTCCACCTTGGAGAAGTATTGTGCTCCACACAGCTGATCGAACAAGTCATAAATCCTTGGGAGAGGATACTTCTTCTTTATCGTGATTTTGTTAAGTTCATGATAACCGATGCAAACCCGCATTGACCCATCCTTCTTCTTGATGAAGAGGACTGGTGCACCCTATGGTGAAGCACTTGGGTGTATAAACCCTTTATCCAGATTCTCCTGTAGTTGTTTCTTCATCTCTTCAAGCTCTACAACATCCATTCTATATGGATTCTTGGATATTGGTAAAGCCCCGGGTTTAAGTTCAATTGAGAATTCAACATCTCTTCTAGGAGGAAGACCGGATAGTTCTTCGGGAAACCCTTCAGCAAATTCTCTCACAATAGGCATTTCTTCAAGGATGGTTTCTTCCTTGGACTCAATCATCTGATCCAGATACAAATTCTCATAGGGTAGTAATATCGATGATTGAGATGATGGAGTTAAAGGAGATTCATCATCCTCCTTACACTTGTAAAGAATTGGGGGTCGATTCTCTATATGGAGTGTGATTTCCATCTCCTGAAAATTTATGTTGGATCTATATAAGGAAATACAATCCATGCCAAGAATTGAATCAAATTCCACCAGAGGGAGTATTAAGCGGTTATCCGGGAAATTCAATCCACATATTATAACCGGGGAGGACTTATATTCATGGGATGCAATGATTTCCCCATTTTCCGTACTCACCGACATCTTCACTTCCATGATTTGTGGTGGTGCTGGGATTGTTTTACTAAACATTAGAGATATAAAATAATGCGTAGAACCTGAATCAAAAAGTATGTTCTCTATTATTTAATGAATAACTAGCGTACCTGTCACCACTTCTTTGTCAGGGTTCACTTCGGCAGAAGTGATGGCAAAAGCTATTCCTTACTGCCTTGGAGGTTGTTGGTTGCCTCCGAAAACCCTTGGATTTGGGCATTGATTTGCAAAATGACCCATTTCATTGCATTTTTAGCATTGAACAACGCGTTGAGGTTCGAATGGAGCATTCATATCCTCTGTCGCAGCCGCGGGTCTTTCTTGCCGACAGTTAATAGCTAGGTGCCCTTCTCTTCCACACCTGAAGCATTTCCTCGTCCCCTTAGGGCAATTTCCAGGGTGCTTCTTTCCGCAATTTTGGAAAGTGGGGTGCTGGATCTTCTTAGCACTGTTGGATTGATCCATCGGACCACCAGCATTGAATTCCACCTTACACTTATTATCCCCATGATACCCCTGTGATTCTATGATCTCCATTTCAACCTTGAAGGCACATCGGACAATTTCCTCACAGCTATCGAAGTTACGGATCTCCAATGCTTTCCGCAGGCTTGGCTTCATCCCTCCAAAGAAGTGGTTAAATTTTCATTTGCGGGTAACGACAAAGATGGAATCGTATCATGAAAGCCTTGTGAAGTCTTTCTTGTACGCTCCAATAGATTCTTCATCTTTTTGCTTGAGGGAAAGGAAGTCCCTTTCCATCTTATGCCGAAGGGTGCGTGGAAAATATTTATCGAAAAACATCTTCCAGAAATCCTTCCATTCCAATGCCTCGATCTCCTCCTCAGGCTTCGTATTTTTGATCAATGTCCACCATTTATTAGATTCACCCTCCATACGATAATCCGCCAGGAGAACCTTCTCTTGTTCAGAACATTGAAGGATGGAGAAGATCTTTTCAATGGAGTTTATCCATTGTTTAGTGATCATGGGATTAGATGATCCACTAAAATTAGGAGTCCTTTGTCTCATGAAGCTCTCGATAGTGACTAGTTCTTTCTTGGGGGGGGGGGTTGAACATTCCTCTTGACTCGTGTTTCTATTCAAAACTTGAGTTAGTTGAGAGAGAATCGTGACAAAGTTCTCGATTCCTGGTCCCATTGGATTGGGCATCTCATTAGTACCATCATCACACTGATCTTCACAACAGTTATTAGCCCGAGTCCTCCGATTACCAGCCATTGGCTGGAATAAAAGGAAAGATAGGGGTAACACATAAAGGGTAATCCAAAGACAAAAGTTGATGACTTATAAATAAACTTTTATTTCCTTAACTCATGAGTCTATAGGCTTCAATCTAGGCTTTTCATGATCTACCTTCTAACATATATTCTTAGGGGAATTTTTTTAATTCCTTTAATAAGGGTTCGTACTATGCTTGTGAATTTATCAAAACAAATCCCTCGAAAGTGTCGTAACCAAGATTGCAGCAAGGCCCGTTGTCGTGCACCAGTTCCCATTCAAGTCTATCTCAAAGTAGTGTTTTCAGGTTTTACCCCTAGGAAACATCTGTGCCAGAGCCTCCTCTACCTTCTCGTATCCAGACAGGGATGTATTTTCTTGATAACCCAATTACTCAATACTCATCAAAACTTAGGGATGTTTTTATTGTACTTAGTCTTGTCTCTAATGATTTACTAGGGTTTTCTAATCCTAATCCCAAAAATAACTAATCCTAACCTCTGATACCAACTATGACAACCCTGATTTTTAATACAAACATAAACATGATTTATTACATAAAACATCACTTGATACAAAAAATAATATCAAGTGGTTTAGTGTATTTGGGGATTAGGATAATTACATAAAAACATAAAACATGAAATACAACATCTTTATTGAAAACATCCTTTACACGACCACCACATTCCCTCGTACTTAGTATTGCATGGGATAACCTAAGGACATGCATAAGAAAAGGGTGAGCTATAAAGCCCAGTAAGGGAGTACACATGGAATATCATGAGGATTACAATACATGTTAGGAAATAGTCATATCAATAGAGAATAAGAGAAACATTAACAAAAAGTCATGATAAATCATGATAATCATAACATGGAAATGTGGCAACAACACTTAACATGAAATTAGCATGAGCCAAGGCTCATTACACATGGAGCATGAGTAAATCCTCATTTCACATAAAGCACGAGTTAACCATCATTTCACATTAATTATCATGAGTCAAAACTCATTTCACATGACGTATCATGATACTATACTTTACCCAATGCATTGGTGCGCTATAAGGGTGCACCCTTCTTAAACATTTCATTTCATGCATAAGTGTGACACATGGATCATAAAAACATGGATTCATAAAACATAATCATTTATTCCACAATAAGGGAATGTGGAATTCATACATTAAACATTATAATCAATAAGTAAATGTGCATGAAGGTGAATACCCTTGATGGAGAAATGGGAATGGTATTCACTACACAATGGCATTGGCTTAGAAAATCGGTGTGATTTCGGCAGCCTAACGGTGTGACATAAGAATTCATAGAAATGGTTGATGAGAGATAAAGGGGTTCCTCATCATATTTATATGTAATAGACAGTAAGGGGGTCATATGGATACATGTCCCAACAATTTTAATAGAATTTAGATTCATGATACAAAATTAATTCTTGAATGTAAATGAGGAGGGAGAAGTTCCTTTCGGAATTTCGGCATTGTAACGGGTGTACGTGGGAGGAATTTAATGAGAGAGAAAGGGGTATCCCATCATTATAAAATAAATAGGGAAGTATGATGGAGGTTTTAAACCATACCCCAAAATTAATAATTGAAATTAAAATGGAAAAACAACATAAAGAAAATTGGACAAAAATGAGAAAGGAAGAAAAAAACCCATACTTGGAAGTGTGATTCCAAAGGCTAGAGAGATGCTTTTGAGAGGCTTCTTGGGAGATTGGGGAACCTTGGGAGGATTATAGAGAGAGTTGGGAATAGGGTGAACGAACTCAAAAGGCTTTTAGTGAGGAGGAAGTGGGAGCTTGGGTGGGTTTATATAGGAAAGGTGAGGGAATTCATTATTATTTTGTTTTGGGTCCCCTTACATTAAATTAATCCAAACCACAAACCATCCCATGGTTTTTTCCCATGGTTTTTGCCAATGGTTTTTGGAAAAAAAAGAGAGTAAAACAATATTTTATAAGTCCTAAGTCAGAACTTCTTAAAATAATTGGGTTTCTTATGTGGAGGTGAGTCATACTACCATGGAAATTAATTTAAAAAGACAAGGTGTTTAATAAGTCTTGAGGGGTCCATTAATGCTATGAAAAGTAAGCCAAATAAACCCAAAATCACATTCTTTTAATGGTAAAACATATATTGGCCGAACATAAATATTATAGTATTTTATTACATTACTATTTGGTCATTATGATGTCATAAAACACATTACATATTTAAATAGTATTTAATTTTTACTCAAAAATTTGACTGTCTCAGAAAATTATGAAAAATTCACCTTTGGATAATTTTTGACGTCCTGATTCCAAAAATAACATTTATTTTATCTAAATAATTTTCTATGTATGTTAATTTTCACTTTTAAAATAAAAACCGACATTTATCGAATATTCACGGGTTTTGACAAAAATGGCTTTCAAACCGTAATAAAAATTATAATTGAATTCATAAAATTATAGGATCATTAATATATAATAAAAGTAATCTAAAAATAATAATAATAATATTTTATTAAAATATTATTTAATTCAAAAATCCCGTAATTTAATAAAATAGATTTCTTAATTAAATAATAACTAAAAACACCATTTTTACTTTAAAAACTATTTACAATGTATCAATAATTATAAGAAATTATATTAATTATTATATAAAAAAATAATGTAGATGAACATAGTACTATTGATTAGTTACATAACCCCTTAAAACAGCCGCATAAGACCTAAGGGTAAGGTGTGCGATGGTGACAGACTCTTGGGGTGGCTTGGATAACATTGATCGAGCGGTAATCTATATCAACTTCCACTTTTCCCATAGACGGTCCCGTTCGAGCATGACATGATGAATCTCAGCTTGGGCTTGGTTAAGATCGAATCCCAAGGACACCACCTCTTTTCTGAGCTCTGAGAAATGGGCTTTGTATGGAGCAATTATACTGGATGAGGTCATCGCTTCTTTTGTCTGAGTAAATTTGGATTTGTTAAAGCCCTAAATTTATACTAATCATGTGATAACTATTCAACAGCTATGTTAGCAACGGTCAAAATTCTTAACATATAACCAAAGAATTTGAAATTTTATATAAACATACAGTGACATTTAATTAGATCAAGAGAGATTTACATTAATGAAACTTTGGGTCGTTACAAGTGGAACCCGAGGTCAGGTCGTGCATGGACTTCTGATCAATATATTAGGAGTTTTTTTATGTTGTTTCATTTGATCCTGATGATGCGTCTTCTATTATTGATCTTTTGATTATTACTCAAGACTTTCCTGATTTTTTCCTAAAAGACATCTTTGGTCTTCCTCGAGAGAGAGAGAGTGGTAGAGTTTATAATTAAACTATTTATAGGTACCCAGCTGATATCAACACCTTCTTATCATATGTAACCACTATAGGTTAAAGGGCTCAATATTTAGTTGGATGAAATGTTGGTTAAAGGTTTCGATCTCCCTAGTGTTTCACCTCGAGAATCCCATACACTCTTTTTCAAGAAGGCATACGGTTCACTTTGGTTGTGTGTGGAATATTGAAAGTTGAACATTGTAATAGTTAAGAACAAGTATCCTTTTCTGTTAGTGGATGATTTTTTTGATCTGTTAAAGGGAGAAAAGTGGTTCTTAAATATTTATTTTTGGTCAGGGTATCATCATCTCATATTTTAGGAGTCCGATATACTGAATTTTTTTTTTAAATTAGGTGTTGGCATTATGAATATCTTGTTATGCGTTTTTTGTTTGAATAATTCTTCTAAGGTGTTTATGGATTTAATTAATTGGTTATTCTATCAATATCATGACACTATTTCTTAGTGTTTGGTGATGATATTTCGGTTTCATCAAAATTATTCGTGGGAATGAGAACCACAAGAGCTTGGTTCTAGAAATTCAGATAAATCTCCATTTTTATAGAAAGATTTTATTATATAGTATCTATATTCAAGAAGTGAATTTTATAGGGAAAAATATTATTTAACATGAATTATCAATTGATACAGAAAAGGTGATGTTTGTTTTTTAGGGAAGGAACCACCAAATATATTTGAGATATGAAGCATCTTTGGTCTTGCAGAATACTACCCACAATTTGTTAAGGATTTATCTATGATGGAATCACCGTTAACTTCTCTTACCCAGAAAATGATTAAATTCAAATAGGATATGAAGTGTGAGTCATATTTTGATGAATTGAAATGATTTCTGACACAAGCTCCTATTATGATCTTACACGAGTCTGGTAAGGGGTACAGGGTGTTGTTTTATGCTTCTGGTGCTGGTTTGGGATGTGTACTTTTGTAGG